>LNAC01000090.1:2726492-3115195 GCA_002007465.1 Ailurus styani | reverse complement strand
GTGCCTGCGGCGGGGGCAGCGGCCTCATGCGCGCGGGCGGGTTTCGAGGAGGAAGCCGCGGCCGACGGAGCGTCCGCCGGCCCGCCACCTCCGAGATAGGGGCGGGGAAGCCAGCAGCCAGCACACCGCCGGGGCTTCGTGTGGGGGCGGAGGGGGGTGTGCGAAGGAGGCCCAATTTCTAGCAGTCTTTACCTCCAAATTGGAAATCAGGACCTGTTTGGGGCGTCACTCTGAGAGGGTTTCTCTTGCTCCCTCTTATTCCCGCCGCTATCACTCCCTCCTCCCCAAGTGCCCCCAGGGCCGGGCCGGCGGAGTGCGGGGCGTCCGAGGCGCGTTCCCACGCGCGCACGCCCAGCCCAGGCTCCCCCTTTCTCCTCTCCCTCGATTCCCCACGCCCAGCCTGCGTCCGCCCCCTCCCCCTGTGGGCACGGGGCTCGGAAGCCCCTCTCCTAGGCGCGACTTCGGTTTAGGTCTCTCGGGGGCTCGGGAGCTGTCCGTGAGGGACGTCGGCCTCGTGCCCCGAGGAGCAGCTGGAGATGCAGGTCTCCGCTCACTTCGGCCGCTGCGGTGCCGCGCCAGGTCCCGCCATCCTTGCGCACGGGGTGTGAGCGGGCACGGCCCTGCCCTGCAGGTAGCAGCCGGTCCCCGGGCGCGAGCGGCGACGCTCCCGGCAGTGGCGGTCGGATTCCCGCACAGCTGCGGAGCCCCTGCCAGTTCAGTGCGCAGACCCGCAGGACACGACTCCCAAGCCGGAGAGGCGGGGAGCGGGCATCTCCCCGCGGCTCACTCCAGCCTTCGGGCGGTGCCTTTCCATCCCAGCATCAGGTAGCGAGCTCTCGAGTAACCGGACATTCTTCCTCGCCCGGGGGCTGGAGTGTGGACAGGGCATAAACACTACAAAGTGGCTCCTCGGCGGTTAACGAGTCCCCCCGGGGCTCCGCCTGACAGCGGCGCGAAGCATGGGAGAGCGAACTGGGTTCCCTTGGTCAAGAAATTTCCATTTAAGTCCGAAAAAGTCACAAAACCGTTAAGTCTCGGCAGTGGCAGCGGCGGGCCCAGCGTGTGGGCGAAAAATCCCGGAGGGCAGGGAGCCCAGGGCACCAGCTTCTCGGGGGCTTCACCCCACCCCTGTAGGCTGTACCTTACACGGTGAGAGACGTGTGGCGACTTAGGACTGGCCGAGTCTCCCACCGCCTCTGACACTCTGGCGCCCCAACGCGTGCGCGCCCTTGGCGAGGAGGGAGGCCGCGGTGCCCCCGGCTTCGGCCTCGGGCCTTCAGCAACACTGCGTTATAAAGCACGAGCAGTTAAAGCCCCCAGTCAGTGTGCGGAAACTGAAAGGAAGCCCGGCTCGGGAGCCCCTTCCGACAGCGTGGATTCTCCCGCACCCCCCACCAAAATACGAAAGAAAACCACCCCCGAGTTAAACCGAAGGAAGAACTAAGGTTCCACCACAGAGCCAGAGCAGGTAGTGCTCGCCTTCTAGAAGCCTGCAACCGAGGCAATACTAAAGCAGAAGTCTTATTTCAGCTGCCTCCGCCCCTCAGACATACTCTCCCAACTCCCTCCAGTACACACACCCACGCCCGCGGCAGCTCCTTTCTGCCCGTGGCGGCAGCTCCGTTAAAAGGCTTTTACTTGTACTTTCTTTTACTTTGTATCGCTGACGCTCTGATTTGCGTGAAGCCCTCTCGCCGGCTCCGGGTCACCCGCAGGACCCTGCTTCCCTCCCTCCCTTTCCCCCAGGCTCTCCGCCGCGGGCACTAGCTCCGAGCCGCTCGCTGCAGCTGGCAGCGGTGCCACGTGACTGTGTGCCCAGCACCAATACCCAGAGTCACTCTCTTTCTCTCCTAATACACTTCACACCCACGCACTGTGGAGGTGCGAGAGATTGCTCCGTGCCCTGCTCTTCGAGGCAGATGCACAGAGCGCCGTGGAGCAAGCTCTCCAATCCTGAAACAGCACGAGACCCCAGCGGAGGGTGGGGGGAGTTTGCTGTTGCTATATTTAGACTCCCCGCGGAGTTTCTGCGCAGGGACTTTCAGGGTGAAAGATCTAGAGACTTAAAATGACGCGTGTGCACGCTTTAAACTTGAATATCTTGGCTATTCTGCAGTCAAGAAAATGAAAACCATTTCCTCTTAACCAAGTGATTTTCCTTCTTGCAAACTTTGACCACCACCACTGAGTAGGTCAGGATGACTTCCGCCTCACTGGTACAACTGGGCCCAGCATGCAGGCAGGAAGTTTGGGGAAGGTGGAACATGGATGGACAGGGTTCTTCTGAAGTGAACCTGCTGTTTAATTTCCCAGTGATGTTTTCCTGGAGCTACAGCAATAGTATCAGTGAAACTGTGATGTTGATTAAGCAAATGACATGAAACTTTAAAAAAAATTAGATCTAATGATCAGTAGCTGTTTAGAGCTGGTTTCTTGGTGGTTCACACCTTTGGGATCTTCTAGGGTAACCTCCAGTTAGAGAGCTAGTCCAGGGAGGGAGACCTGCTCAAGAGTTCACAGCAGGTTAGTGTGAGAAAATTGCTGGGACTTCAGAAATCTCACCTCCCAGTTCAGTATCCCATCAAGAAGGCAGTCTTCATCTCCAACTGAGTTGTGCACATAAGAGTACATGGTTTATTTCCATGTGTCTGTCAACTACCATTCAGAAAGTGGCATTTAGCTGTAAGCCCTAACCTTCCTGTCCTTGCATACTCTGGAAGGAAAAGCCAAGTTGAGGCAGCAAGGCCTCTTCTACCAGATTCTCTCTATGTGTACCTTGCTTCCTTTACTACCTGCTAACTTCCCCCCAAAAGGCAGAGGAAAACGAACTATTGTCATCAAGCTTTTTCTGTTGTTGTACCTTTGAATACAAATGTTGCTAGGAAACTGCCTATTTTGCTGAAATATTAAAATCCAGATATCAGAAGAGAGGATGGCATATTGTGCAAAGTAAAACAATATAGGGTATATTCTGTGCATAACAATTATATTAGAGCATTATTAAGAGAGATAAAAGGCAAAAGAAAACACTCTTCCTCCCTCAACATACCTTCCCATCAAGTCATGTTCATGGTTCATATCAACTAGTGAGTGATACAAATGCCACATTTTAGTGATGTGGATACACTTTGATCCAATGTGAGATTCCTGGGTCAACCATAGTAGTAATAATAAATTGAACCCTCAAACCTTAGAGCAAAAAGGAAATTTACTGAGGAAGAAATGGAAATCCATTTTTTGGCTGCTGTTCAGTGACTTGCTCAAGGCTTAGTTATTTGTCTTAGAGGCCTAGAGGTACAAGTGAAGTCACCTAACTCTTGATTAGAATGCCCTTTCAGCTATACCATCATTTTCCTTAGCTTTTATTTCCCTCCTTTCAGATCATAACCAAACCAATAAGCATAGCAAGTATAATTGCATTTGTTAGGTATCTTATTATAACATTGGTTACCTCCTTTTATTATTTTAAATGTATTAAATTTTTTGTGTACCACGGACCATTTTTAGTCAATTAAGAATTCTTATCTGTAAGAGATTTGACATTAAGCTGCTCAAAATGTTTCTCCAACAAGCAGAAATTAATCAGAGAACCCAAGGAAATACCAGAGATCATCTGGGCCTGGCCAGACTACATGAAGATTCTAAGACAGTAGGGATCCCAGCTCTGCCCTACAGAATGGATGGAAGTATGGCCCTTTCAGAAAGCCTCTGGCCCAAGGATGAAGAAAGGGTATAGGTGAAGTGTATGTGGGTGTGAAGAGAGGCTGGTAGGGGAGCAAAGAATGATAGAAAGACTCAAAAAGGTGCAACTAATCAAAATTTGTTTTGCTAGGAATTACTAATGTAATTTGCTAAAAACTATGCCAAAGAAAAATAATATTTAGCAGGTATTACTATGCACTGTGATTTGCAAGAATTATTTTATTTGATTCTGACAATAGCCTCACAAGTAGGCACTGCAATCATATCCAATATATAGGGGAAGAAACTGAGGTGTGGACAAGTTAATATTTTTTCAAAACTAACAGTAGTTGAGCCAGGACCCAAACTTATGGATATTTAATACGAAAACAAAAAGCTAGATTTTTAACTACTAAACTATATCAACTTTTGAGATAAAAATCTTAGTCTATTAATGTGTGTCAATAATTTTGACAGTTTCTCTTTCCAAAGAAAAGTATTGGGAAGTTTCTATTGTTGTTTTAAAACAGGATTTGGGGTTTTATTCTAAACATAGAAATAGCCTCAATATTCCTCTTCACTATACCTGCAGTAGGAAGGGCTTCCTTTCATAGATAATTTTTTCTACTGAAAATTTTAAAACAGTCACAAATCTTGTAGTATCAATTTCTTGAAATTGTATTTACATTGTGATCTTTTTCCTAATACTACCTTCACTTTTATTCATAAAACTGTTGTATTTGAGTGATACAAGTGCTTGATTTCATTTTTTTCTGACACATTAGTATGGTAGCAATACTTTCTTCCTTTCAGCCAATTACTTAAGCTCTTCTTCCTGAAAATAATTTGAATACAGCTATTTGATCTTTTAAAGATCCATATATTTAGAAAATGTGTTAAGAGATTGATATAGAAGGATAACATCTTTGGGCTAGTGTACTGGCAAATTCTGTTATAATTCTGTGCCCCCTAGTGGCACTCACATTTTACCAAGACTTTTTCAAAGAGGAACGAAGAAGGCATCCTTTATGAATCTCCTAAAACTTACTCTTTTTTCAACAAGCAATCATTAATTTCAGGTGCTGTGCTAGCTGGAATGGGTACAGAGATGAAAAACAGTCCTGAATTTTATGACGTTCATGGTCTGGTCAGGGAGACGGATAAATGGGCAAGTAACTATAACATGGTGATGAGTTCACAGAGGTTTGCAAGGGATGTTACAGGAAGCTACAGAAGGTTTCCTGAAGAATGCAATAGCTGAACTAAGTCTTGAGGAGTACCTGGACTTTTGTGAAGACATGAAAGCAGGGTCTTCAAAGAGAAAACACGTGAGAAAATGTGAAGTTTAGAAAGCTGATTGTGCTTTGAGAATAACAAGAAGTTGGATTGCACTGGAGTCCAGGGTGCTTTTGAAAGTGTGAATGGAAGGAGGAGGGTAGAGAGGTAAGGCAGTAAGGCACTAGACACACACACACACACACACACACACACATTACATATATATGTACACATATATGTAATGGATAAAAGTTATGTTGGGATCAGATTACCTGGGAAACCATAGATTAGCTTAAAAAGGAAGAGGACTGAGGACCCAATGCTGGTGAGCACGATCATTTAGGGCAGTCAGGGTATGGAAAAAGGAAGAAGAGAGAAGAAAATAGAAACAGAGAAAGCAGAGTGACTGTAGAGAATCAATGCCACCATAGCCAAAAAGGAAGCTTCAAGAGAGAAATGTTGGAAAGAGATCAAATGAGACGAAGATTTTGGATTTGGCAACAAGAAAATCATTTGAAGGAGTACTTGTTTCTGTCTTTGTTTCCTTGTGGAACTGTAGAAATAGGAATTAGGTCAGAGTGGGCAGAGAAAGAATTCAGAGAGAAGGGAGTGGAGATAATGAATATGCAGGGTAAGAAAGAGGCAGCAGCAAACAGGGGATTTGGGTTTGAGGAAGGTTCTAAACAAAACACAGTGTCAACTCATGTGAGACTTGAGTGGCCATCGTGCCACTCCCACAGGTCCCGTGGTTGATTCTGAACAGCCTTTTGGATGGGACAACTGAGCTGCAATTTTGACTGACAATATTTCATTGCCAATTGTGAGGTCTGAGGCAACTTGGACAATTTCTATTGATTCTACTTACTACTTTTATAACATTTTAAATAAAAACTATCATTTTTATTTCCGACATATACCAAAAAGGTCCAATTTAATAAATATGCATTTTTCATGTTTAGTTTTATCTGGAAGGAAGATGCATGTTGGATAAAGAATGTATTTTTGTTTGATTTTATTTATAAGGAAAGGCTGAGGAACTGACCAGATCATCTAAGAAAATTTATCTATCTAGTTACAATTCTATAGTTATATATATTTAAAAGGCTGATATCTCTTAAATATTCAACACAGTTTTCAAGCTGTGCTGCTCAGAGCTATAGGGGAAAACTGGAGTCTTTCAGACAGGTCAGGAATTGGCAGGAGCGGGCAAGTTCCTGGTGTTTTAACTAAGGATTTGTTTCTCTCTACTATTATGAGGCTTTTGAATATAATTATATTAAAAAGGCTGTTAAAATTATCTTTGAAAATCAATGACTTAAAGACTAGTCCTGCTTGCTGGACTACTGAGAGTAACACTTCCTGCTTTTTGAGTCATGGATACAAAATGGTAAGACTCATGGTCCACTTGGGTCAAAAGGAGAAGGCCAGTGAAAGCCAGAGCTCATAGGCCTGAGATTATGGTCATCCTGAGATCTATAGCTCTGTGGCCAGAGCTGCCCTGGATTATGGAAAGGGTTAGGATCAAAATGGTACAAGGAAACACTGGACCTTGTGTAGAAACCTTCAAAGTGAAAAGTTAGTTTGTGTGAGAGGCAATTGTCCTGAAAAACAGGGAAAGTGGGATTACAACCAGATTGTTTTGTTTTTCATTTTTTGCTGGTATGGTATAAAATTTTGATGAGATATGATATAAGGTCAATAAAATAGAGGGAGTATTGCTTGTTTTCAAAGTTTTTGCTTTTGTTTTTGCATGTTATTTTGTAAATAAGACCAAAGCATATTATGAAAAAGAGGGACAGAGTTGAAAATTGTTTTAAGAAAGAAGATAGTCCATGATGTGAATAAGAAGATTAAAAATAAAGAAGAAAGAGGGGCAATAAGACCCAATATCGTTTTGGGTGATAAGAATCAAACATGGAACAATAATTACTAATAAATTGCTTCTAAACTGCTCAGGACTTAGAAAAAAACCTTTTTTTTTTTTTGACAAGCAGGTAAAATTAACATTCAGAATTGAAAAAGAGATAAAGAGTTTTCCCGACAAGCAAAAACTAAAGGAGTCATCACCATTAAATTAGCCTTACAAGAGATGTTAAAGGGAATCCTTTAAGCTAAAAAGAAAGAGTGCTAATTAATAACAAGAAAACATATGAAATAATAAATATCAGTGGAAAGATAAATATATAGTAAAGGTAGTGGATTAATCAATTATAAAGCTACTATGAAGGTTAAAAGACAAACGTATTAAAAGTAACTATGATTAAAATAGTTAAGGGGTATACAAGATAAAAAGATATAAAATGCAGTATCAAAAACATAAAACATGAGGGGTGGAAAGTAAAAATATTGAGCTTTAGAATGAGATTAAAGTTAAGTGGTTTACAACTTAAAATAGGTTATTATAAATATAAGTTTTTATATGTAAGCCTTATGGTAACCACAAAGCAAAAACCTATAGTAAAACCACAAAGGATAAATAGGAAAGATTATAACTATACCACTAGAGAAAGTCATCAAACCAGAAAGGAAGAGCACAAAATAAGAAAAGAATAGAGAAAACAGCAAGTAAAATTAGAAAAATGGCAATAAGTATATTTAAATGTAAATAGACTAAATTCTCCAATTCAAAGTCAGAATGGCCGAATGGGATAAGATAACAAGACCCATCTATATGCTGCCTACAACAGACTCACTTTAGATAGATATAAGGGCATATACAGACTGAAAATGAAGGGATGAAAAAAGATATTCCAAGCAAAAGCTAACAACCTAACTTCACACCTCAAAAATCTAGAAAAAGAACAAACAAAGCCCAAACTTACCAGAAGGAAGGAAATAACAAAGAGCAAGGCAGAAATAAATGAAATAGAGACAAAAAGACAATAGAGAAGATTAATGAAACTACGAGCTGGTTCTTTGAAAAGATAAAGTTGATAAGCTTTTAGCTAAGCTCACCAAGAAAAAAAGAAATAGGACTCAAATAAAATCAGAAATGAAAGGGGAGATGTTACAACTGACACCACAGAAATACAAAGGATCCTAATAGACTACTATGAATAAGTACATGTCATCAAATTGGACAACCTAGAAAAAAATGAATAAATTCCTAGAAACATACAATCTATCCAGACTGAAACATGATGAAGTAGAAAATCTGAACAGACTGATTACTAATAAGGAAAGTGAATCAGTAATCAAAAACTTCCCCAATAAACAAAAGTCCAGGACCAGATTCCTTCACTGGTGAATTATATAAAAATTCAAATAAGAATTAATATCAATCCTTCTCAAACTCTTCCAAAAAATATAAAAGAATGGAACTTTTCCAAACTCATTTGATAAGGCCAGGATTACCCTGATAATAAAACTAAACAAGGATGCCACAAGAAAAGAAAATTACAGGCCAATATCCCTGATGAACATAGATGAAAAAAATTGTCAACAAAATATTATCAGGCCAAACTCAACAATACATTAAAAGGATCACATACCACGATCAAGTGGTGTTTATTCCAGGGATGCAAGGATGGTTCAATATCTGCAAATGAATCAATGTAATATACCACATTAACAAAATGAAGGACAAAAGGACTCATGGATGCAGAAAAATCATTTGACAAAATTCAATATCCATTTATGATAAAAACTCTCAACAAAGTGTATAAAGACAAGCCCACAGCTTACATCATACTTAACTGTGAAAAGCTGAAAGTCTTTCTTACAAGATCAGGGAACAAGACAAGGATGTCCATTCTAACCACTTTTATTCAACATAGTATTGATTTGGCAAGAAAAATAAATAAAAAGCATCCAGATTAAAAAGGAATAAGTAAAACTATTTGCAGATGACATGATATTAGAAAATCCTAAAGACTGGGCGCCTGGGTGGCTCAGTGGGTTAAAGCCTCTGCTTTCGGCTCAGGTCATGATCTCAGGGTCCTGGGATCGAGGCCCGCATCGGGCTCTCTGCTCAGCAGGGAGCCTGCTTCCTCCTGCCTCTCTGCCTACTTGTGATCTGATCTCTCTCTCTGTGTCAAATAAATAAATAAAATCTTTAAAAAAAGAAATCCTAAAGACTCCAACAAAAACTGTTCGAACTAATAAACAAATTCAGTTAAGTTGTAGGATACAAAATCAATATGCAAAAATATGTTGTGTTTCTATACACCAATAAACTATCAGAACAATAAAGAAAACAATCCCACTTACAATTAAAAAGAATAAAATACCTGAGATCAAGACCTGAGGTGAGATTAAGACTCAGATGCTTAACTGACAGAGCCACCCAGACACCCTGTTAGTGACATTATTAAAACACAGCACTAGTGCTAAAATAAATAAATAAATAAAATAGCTAAAAATAAATTTAACCAAGGAGGTAAAAGACCTATATATTGAAAATAACAAGACATTAATGAAAGAAACTGAAAAAATACAAATAAGTGGAAAAATATTCTACACTCGTGGATTAAAGAATCAACATTGTTAAAATGCCCATACTACTCTAAGCAATTTAAAAGTCTAATGCAATCAAAATTCCAGTGGCATTTTTAAAGAAATAGAATAAATAATCCTAAAATTTGTATGGAAATGTAGAAAACTCTGAATAGCCAAAGCAATCTTGAGAAAGCTAGAGCATCACACTCCTTGATTTTAAACTATATTACAAAGCCATTGTAATTAAAATAGTACAGTTTTGGCACAAAAACAGACAACACAGATCAATGAAACAGGATAGAGAGCCAAGAAATAAACCCACATGTATATGGCCAATCAATTGACAATAAAGGATCCAAGAATATACAATAAGGAATGGACAATGTTTTCCAATAAATAGTGTTAAGAAAACTGGACAGCAACATGCAAAGAATGAAACCCACTTCATTAAAAAAAAAAGTGAAACTCAACTACTACCTTACACCATCCACAAAAGTTAATTCAAAAGGAATTAAAAATTGGAACATAAAAACTGAAAGCATAAAACTTCTAGAAGAAAACACAGGTGGTAATCTTCTTGACATAGGTCTTGATGATTTTTTGAATCTGACCCCAAAAGTGAAAGCAAAAATAAATGAGATGACATCATACTAAAAAGCTATGTGTGTATATCTATATATGTATATAAGGATATATATACATTATATATATATATAAAGTGAGATATTATTCAGCCATAAAAAATAAAATTGTGTCATTTGTGACAACATGGATGGATGAACTTTATGAGCATTATGCTAATTGAAATATTAATTGAATATGTCATATAGAGAATATAACTGAAATATGTCAGATAGAGAAAGACAAATACCACATGATCTCTCTTACATGTGGAATCTACACTTGATCTTAGCCAAAAGGCCGAGAAGCGATCTTACATGTGGAATCTAAAAAAAGAAAACAAATTTACAGATGCAGAGAACAGACTGGTGGCTGCCAGAAGCATAGGTGATGAGGGTAAGAGAAATGGATGAAGAGTTTCAAAAGGTAAAAAAAAAAAAAGGAAAGAAAATAAAAGAAACAATAAAGTTACCTTCCTGATTTAAAAAAATACAAATCTGTTCTATTATCTGAGGTCAAATTTAAAAAAAATTTTTTTTTAAAGAAATTTGAACTTGTAAAAAAATAAAATATATTTGTTTTTATGGGTAAACCTTGAGATAACCCAGAAGTGATACTTCAAGAAATTTTGAAGATGATAGCTTTCAGGTGAACTATTTGTGAGCAAATGAAAGCAACCATATCTGATAATGTACCAGGCTATTCATTCATTTGTTACTTAATAATACTTTTTACAGGTTGGTAGATATAATTAAACAAAAGAAACCTTAACATATTTTCAATATTATTGTATTTCTAACAGCAATGTTCAAGTGCTAATGGGTTTTTAGCTCTTTGACTCTAAAATACATGTGGTATTTTAGATGTTTGATGATAGATGTTGAATTCATCATCCTAGAATACCCATGAATTTATCATTCTGAAGTTTGTCTGGATGACAGAGGTTTGAGAATTTAGTTAAAGCCTTAGAAAAAGTCTGAAAAGCATACCTATAATTTTGCATACAACTTCTAGGTTCACAGACACTCTGAAACAGTTTATAAAATCTGAAGTTTGTGGATCCCAGATTATGAGTCCTTGGACTGAATTCTTAAAGGAATGAATTTTACAAGGATTTTCTGGAAAGTATTGGACATATGGGAATATTTGGAGTAGCAGAAACTCTTGATCTCCCTGGAATAGCCCATGCTATTTCTCAAGCTGAAGTTAGGAATACCCTGATAACATTTATAAGACAGGAAGGCCTATGGTCACCAGAAAGCCCTTGAACTGGCAAAACTAAGATTTGCACAACCAGAGATGCTGCCAAATATCCTACAATGCACAGATAGTTTCAATAGGGTTATCCTACCCCAAATCCCAAGGTTTTGAGAAAACCTGCTTTAGATATAGATATACTTTTAAGCCAGTTTTCAAAGACACTCAGGTGGGGAGTTTTGCTGTCTTTCAGTAATATACATTGGTCTATATACCATTTGCTTCTATATTTAGAATTTTAGGTTTTAGTATATGGCTGGAGAAATGATGCTAGTTATTCCTAAGAAAAATGTTTTCCTGTTTAAAATAAAATCTTTCAATGTATGCAATAACAGGGAATGTCAACAAGTATTGCTATCTCAGCAATATTCTAAAAGGTTAAAGCAATATCAGAATTATTTATACCTAAAAATTAATATATCTTCCTGCTTCTACCACAGGACCGAATGAAAGAGGTAGTAAGAGTGTCAAGGAATAAATGAATCGCCAATTGGTTCATATTTGAGGGCCCTTTGTGACATTGTCACTTGACTGCATTAGAATATAAACCCTTTAGATAAAAATATAGGTTATAGAGCTTTATCTAATTCCATATAAGTTTATACAAAAGCTCCAAACACAAATTTCTTAACTCATTTGAGACATTGAAATGCTTATTTGTATCTATCATTTTATAGAAACATAAATCACAAGCAAGTGTAATTTTAAAGATAAACATACAACAAACAAAAAAGAAAGATTTAACAGGGAGTTTGATGACATTACTTGTTGTCTCCTGAGAGAGGTTACAAGAAACTGAATTTTATTTCATCTCCTTTCCAGAAGGAAAACTCACTCATAGTGCTGTTAGGGGTCACAGACTCTATGTAGAACAAATTCTTGAGGCGTTCCCATGGATTCAAATGCAAGTTAAACTGAAACAACACAAATTGACAGTGTAGGTGATCAAAATGTTAAAGAAACACAAGAATTTTAATGTTACTCTCAGATATAGGCTTTATATGTAATTCAGATAGTTATTGACTTTTCAATAAGTAGAAAGCAGATATTTTTACACACACACACACACACACAACCTGAAGTAATAAAGGAACACAGTGTTGGTATTCTGTTTCTGGCATTGTGGATCCAGCTTCCCTTACAAGACAAAAACTAATGAAAATGAGAATTTTGACAGGTAAGTGCAGCTACCACACTAAAAATATTTGCCAAATTCAAGTGAACTTGAAATTCAATTTTCATAGGGTGTTGGTGTTGAAGACAGATACCGGCAGGAGGCAAAAACCACTCAAGGTAGGAGGTTTATTTATTTATTTGTCAAAGAGAGAGTACAAACAAGGGGAACAGAGGCAGAAGGAGAAGCAGGCCCCCAGCTGAGTAAGGAGCCGGATGTGGGACTCGATCCCAAGACCCTGAGATTATGACCTGAGTTGAAGGCAGGCAGACATTTATCTGACTGAGCCACCCAGGCATCCCTCAAGGTGGGAGGTTTGATAGATGATTCTCCCAGCATAGAATCTCAATGGGCTAAATCCCCAATTAAAGGACTAACTGGAAGAAGACAACAAGAAAAATTACCTGTCTTAAAACTTGGCAATGGGGGCGCCTGGGTGGCTAAGTTAAGCCTCTGCCTTTGGCTCAGGTCATGATCTCAGGGTCCTGAGATAAAGCCCCACATCAGGCTCTCTGCTCAGTGGGGAGCCTGCTTCCCCCTCTTCCTCTGCCTGCTTCTCTGCCTACTTGTGATCTCTCTCTCTCTCTCTCTCTGTCAAATAAATAAATAAAATTTAAAAAAAAATCTTAGGAAAAGCTAATACATAAACATCCCTCAAAGAGACCTTTCAGTAGAAAAGAAACAAAAAACAAAAAACTTGGCAATGGGTTTATGGGAAAGAGGTTTTCCCAATAATTGTAATAAATCAGTTCAGAAGCATTTGCAAACTAAAGTCATATCATCTAGGTAGTTCAAAAAAGCTATTAGTAGTACTTTCATTTAAAGATGTCCCAGGTTGTTAGTTTCCTCAGGAACTTGGAAGAAACAAATGCAAAAATGCTATCCACTATCAAGTGAGGTTTCAATGAATACTGCAGATGACATTCCAAAGAATGGGAGCTCACTGTCAAAATCACAAACACAGGAGGGAAAAGGACAATATGAATGAACACCAGAGTAAAAACAAACAAACAAACAAACAAACAAAAAAACAAGTGAAACAACTAGCAAAACTTTTATTTTTTAATTTTTTATATTTTTAGCAAAACTTCTAGGTACTGGATTTATCAGACAGATAATAAAATGGCTTTTAGCATTTTTTAAATATATACTTTAAAAAAAGGAAAGATTAAGGGGCACCCAGGTGGCACAGTCAGTTGAGTGTCCGACTCTTGTTTTCAGTTTTGCTTATGATCTCAGAGCCATGAGATCAAGCCCAGCATTGGGCTCCATGCTCAAAGTGGACTCTGCTTGAGATTCTCTCCCCCCCTGCTCCTCCTGCTCTTGCTCACTCTCTAAAATAAATAAATAGATCTTTTTTAAAAAAAAGAGAGAAAAGGATAAAATATAAAGTGCTATAAATTAAACAAATAGACTTAAAAATTAAAATAGAACTTTCAGAAATGAAAAATATATTGTAATAAAAACAGTGATTATGTTTAATTAGATACTTCAAGAAGATAGTGAACTAGATGATGGATCTGAAGAATTAACCCAGAATGCAATACAGTGAGAGAAAGAGAAAATATAACAGAAAAGAGACAGGAAGAACAGAGTGCAAAAATCTAATACAATTCAAATAATTGGAGTTCTAGAGATAGCGGAGAAAGAATGAGGTAGAGGCGATATTTATTTGAAGAGGAAAAGAAAGAAATTTTCTGACCTGAAGAGGAAAAGAAAGAAATTTTCTGACCTGATGAAAAATGTCAAATAGAGATTCATGAATCCAAGGCAGAATAAATATAAAATAAAAGAACGCCTAGATTATCCAGCTTAAAGTTCAGAATGCCACAGACCACCAGAAAAATCTTAAAAACTACCACAAGGAAAGGAAATATCATTAGGATGACAATTGACTTCTTAGGAACAACAATGGAAGCCAGAAACCATGGGATATTTCAGTGTGGTGAGAGACTATGCCTACCAATCTAGAATTATACACTTAGCAAAAATAACCTTGAGGAATGAAAAAAAAGAAAAAAATATTATCAGATGAGGAAAAGTGAGAGAGTTTGTGTCAAAAGATACTCTTCTACAAAAATTCAACAGATATACTCCAGGCAAAAGGAAACCAATTCCACGTGGAAAATGCAAAAGGGATTAAAGAAAAAAGAAAGTGGTAAATGTGTGGGTAAATATAAACAACAGTGCATAAAACAATACTTTTTGGGGGATTTAAAACAAGGTAGAACACTGATTTCCAATAAAATTACATATATGTCTGGAAGGTCATGATCAGATTTAAAGGTTTAACAAGATCATTGTTTTTTTTTTTATTTTTATTTTTATTTTTATTTTATTTTATTCTTTGCCCAAGGGGTACAGGTCTGTGAATCATCAGGCTTACATCTTTGTTTAAAAGGAGTGAAACTGTAATTTAAGATTTTGATAAGTAGGCTCCTGGAAATGTGAAGGTAACCAATAAAAGAGAAGATATAGAATATTTAACTTTCAAATCTGTAGAGAAAAATGAGTGAAGAAAAACATCCAATCAATATTTTAAAAAGGTAAACAAGAAACAGATAAGGTGGGACAAATAGAAAGCACTCAAACAGAATAGTAGAAATTATTCCAAATAGAGATATCCTTCACTTCTGAGCTCTCAATATTTAGATAATTTGCAATAATGACATACATATGTTTTATAAAAAATATTGTCTGAAGTGAAAATCAATTATGACATATCCACATTATGTACCAGCAAAAATGTTAAGTTCTGGGTATGTTCAGGAAAGAGATTTTACAGTTCTTGCAGAAGTATCTCAGCTATTTCCTGGTACTATCTTATCTCTTGCTAATGCTATTTTCCTGAGGATTTAGCTTCTGTGTTTGATTCTGGCAGGTCAGAGTTAGGGGCACTAACACCTAGGTCCAATTTAGGTAGTATCTATGCCATATTTAAAAAAATGATTTCTTTGTTTAGTTATATAACAGTTCATATTTGATATCAAGCATACCAGATAATTTGCATTCAATACTGCATAGAATACATACTGCATACAATACACTCAAAAACATCCATTAAGCACTAAATAATTTGATAAGTTGGGTTTGAAATATTCTATATAATGCAGAAATCTCTGTTGTTTTGTCACATGAGTTTTAGAGTGTTTTAGTGTTGTTTGGGAAAACTGACTTCAGTTTCTGTATTATTACTGTTTGCAAATTTTATTTGCAGGGATATAAAAAAATACAAATACAAATAAAGATCACTTCAAAGACAAGGATTTTTAGTCTTTATTAAAAAATAAAAGACCCACCTAAATAAACCTCAGGATACAGTTTGAAAATGGAAGTTTGGAATAAAGATACATTGGACAAATGACAGTTCAAAGAAGAATGTTATAACTATGAAAAAAATCGGACAAAGTATATTTCAGGACGACAAAATTAATAGAGATAAAAAGGATAATTACAAAGTGGAGAAAAGTTTCAATTTATAAGCAAATTTAAGAATTTTAATTTGGGGCACCTGGGTGGCTTAGTTAAGTGTCTGCCTTCGGCTCAGGTCATGATCTCAGGGTCCTGGGATTCAAGTCTCATATTGGGCTCCCTGCTCATCAGAGAGCCTGCTTCTTCCTCTCCCTCTGCCCCTCCTCTCTGCTCGTGCTCTCTCTCTTTAATAAATAAATAAAATCTTTTCTTTAAAAGAAATAAAATCTTTTCTTTAAAAGATTTTATTTATTTATTTGACAGAGAGAGAGAGATTACAAGTAGGCAGAGGGGCAGGCAGAGAGAGGAGGAAGCAGGCTCCCCGCTGAGCAGGGAGCCCGATGCGGGACTCGATCCCAGGACCCTAAGATCATGACCTGAGCCGAAGGCAGAGGCTTTAACCCACTGAGCCACCCAGGAGCCCCTAAATAAAATCTTTTTAAAAGGAATTTTAATTTGTATAGATCTACTTAATAATATAGTTTTTGTATATAGATGTATGAAATGAAAAGCATGAAAAGACACACCATCAAGTTGAAATACTTTAACAAATTTTCTCATGATACAGAGATCAGGCACATCAAACCTGTGAGAGTTTGGATCTGAATAACACAAGTAACAAGTCTAACTCAATGGATCAATCGTGACATGCTCATTCTGTTGAAGGGTACTTAGAACTTTTACAAAATTAACCACATATTGTTGCCATAAAGCAAGGCTCATTGAACTTTAAATAACTAGTGTCATGTGTAACATGTGCTCCAACCAAAATGAAATTAAGCTAGAAATAATTAATAAAAAGATAAGACAAAACTCATACTTCTGGATATTAAACATTTCTAAAAAACATGCAGGTCAAAGAAGAAATCATAATGAAAATTAGAAAGGGGAGAGAACTGAATGACAATGAAAATGCTCCATATCAAACTTAGGTGATAAAGCTAATGTGGTTCTTAGAAAAAAATAGAGAGCTTTAAGTCAATATGTTAGAAAATAATCCCCTCAAATTGAATGAGTTTAAGAGATCAGACAAACAAAAATCTGAATTCACCCCCCCAAAAACAGAAGGCAGGAAATAACAGAAAACCAATGGAAGGAAAGCAGACATACAAGAGAGATCATCAACAAAGTTAAAAATGGATTATTTGGAATGAATGGCAAAGCAGACAAAGTCTGGTAAGAGCAAGAAAAAAAGGTGAAAAATAATGAGTAGTGAAAGGAAGACAAAACTAGACATTATCAGTAGTTTATTTTTTATTTTAAGATTTTACTTATTTAGGGGCATCTGGGTAGCTCAGTTGGCTAGGCGTCTGCCTTTGGCTCAGGTCATGATCTCAGAATCCTGTGATCAAGTCCCACGTTGGGCTCTCTGCTCAGTGGGGAGCCTGCTTCTCCCTCTCCCTCTGCTGTTCCCCCTGCTTGTGCTCTCTTTCTCTCTGTCAAATAAATAAATAAAATCTTAAAAAAAATTTTTTTTACTTATTTATTTGACAGAGAAAAAGAGAGACAGAGAATCTCAAGCAGACTCTGTGCTGAGTGCAGAGCCCAAGGTGGGACTCAATAACATGACCCATGAGATCAAGACCTGAGCTGAAATGAAAGGAAGGATGCTTACCAGGCTGAGTGTCTCCCAGGCACTCAGCATTATGTGTAGTTTAAATGATAAAAAGGGAATATTCAAATATGCAAATAATTTAAAATATTAGATAAAATGATCAAAATCTTAGAAAAATACAGATGTAACTAACTTAGGGAAAAAAATAATAAAATTTTCACTATTAAGAAATGGAGGGGTGCCTGGGTGGCTCAGTCGTTAAGCATCTGCCTTTGGCTTGGGTCGTGATCCCAGGGTCCTAGGATGGAGCCCCATGTCGGGCTCCCTGCTCGGCAGGGAGACTGCTTCTTCCTCTCCCATTCCACCTGCTTCTGTTCTGTCTCTCGCTGTGTCTCTGTCAAATAAATAAATAAAATCTTAAAAAAGAAAAAGAAATGGAACCAGTAGTTTAAAATCTCTCCAATGTATGTTCCCCCAAAGCTTCAAAAGGTTATTTTCCAGCAAACATTTAATAGATGAATTTATTTCAGTCCTACACAAACTTTTCTTAAGTATAGAAATAAAGGAAATAAACCCAGCTAACTTTATGTGGCTTCCTTACCTTGATTTTAAAATCTGAAAGGACAGTATAAGAAAACTATGGGCCAAACTAACCTGTAAACACAGATGTTAAAATCTTAACATCTGACAAATGTATGTTTATTCAGGAATATAAGGTGGCTTAACAGAAAATGAATTTCTATAATATATCATATTTACAAATTAAGGAGAAATATGCAATCATCTGAATGGATGGAGATAAATGATTTGATAAAATTAAACTTCTCTTTGTGTTAAATGCTTATCAAACTAAGACTTGAAAGCAAAAAATCTTCCTAACTGAAGGTATTGTCAAAAGCCTGAGAACAATGATACCTAGTGATAAAACTTTGAAAGTTTTCAAGAAAAGAGAGAGACAAGCGTCCCTGCTATGACCATGTTACATTTTATTTATTTATTTATTTATTTATTTATTTATTTATTTATTTATTTATTAAAAATTCTATCCAGTGAGCACTTACTTATAGTCCTCTACTTTCTTTCTTTCTTTTTTTTTTTTTTAAGATTTTATTTATTTATTTGACAGAGAGAGAAAGAGTACAAGTAGGCAGAGAGGCAGGCAGAGAGAGAGGGGGAAGCAGGCTCCTTGCCGAGCAGAGAGCCCAATGCGGGGCTCGATCCCAGGACCCTGAGATCATGACCTGAACCGAAGGCAGAGGCTTTAACCCACCGAGCCACCCAGGTGCCCCCATAGTTACATTTTACTTAAGCAGCAAGGGAAGAAAAGAAAAGGTATGAAGTTTATTTTTATTTATTTATTTATTTATTTATTTATTTATTTATTTGAAGATCTTATTTATTTGTTTGAGAGAGACAGAGAGAGAGCACAAGTAGGCAGAGCAGCAGGCAGAGAGAGAGGGAGAAGGAGACCCTCCGTCAAGCAGGGAGCCCGATGCAGTACTCAGTCCCAGGACCCTGGGATCATGACCTGAGCCAAAGGCAGCCACTTAACCGACTGAGCCACTCAGGCGCCCCAAAATGTATGAAATTTAAAAAGGAAAAATAGAGTTTCTTATTTCTTACAGATGGTATAATTTTTTTAATGAAAAAATCTTTAGAGAATCAATTGGTATTTTTAGCAAGGCTGCTGGACACAATCAATGAAAACCTTCAATCATATTTCTATACATTAGCAAAAAGAGTTAGAAAATGGAATCAAACAAATAACCCTTACGTGAAATTTAAAAAATTAAGACCTAAGAATAAATTATCAAAGAATTTGTAAGACAGGGTACTGTACAGAGATGTTCAGTTGCAATATTGCACATTTGAAACTGATAGTGACTGTATATTAAGTAACTGGAATTCAAATAAAAACTTTAAAAAAGTAACAAAAAATATGCAAGACATTCACAGGCAAAATTATAAAACTTAACCAAATGGCAGTAAGACCTAAATAAATGGAGAGAAACACCATGTTTATAGGTTGGAAGATATAATTTAAAAAAAAATCAGCTTTCCCTTTAGTTAATCTGTATATTCAATGCAATTCTAATAAAAATTCTGATGAAACTTGGTTTTTGTTTGTGTGCTTTTTATTCTATTATGGAACTTAACAAACCAACTTATTCTAAAATTTATATTGAAGAGCAAAGGGTCCAAAAATAGCGAAGGCATTCCTGGAAGAATAAACTTGCCTTACTGAAATAAATTGTAAAGAATAATTGTAAAACTATAATAATCAAGACAGTCAACAAAACAAAAGAGAGCCCAGAAATAGAATGAAACATATAAACTTGACTGATGATGCACTGGCATTTCATATTAAAAGTGATACAGGGACTTTTAAATAAAAGGCATTGGGATAATTATGGGGAAAAACGACATTGGGCCTAAACACAAACACAAAAATAATTTCCAACTGATGTAATGTAATGTAATGACGGAGAATATCTTTATGCCCACAGCATAGAGATAGCTTTCTAAAACAAGACCCAAGGAATGTACTAATGGGACACGGAAATAAAGAACTTCTGTTCAGAGTATCCACAATTTAAATGAAAAGACAAACCAAATTTGAAAGATATTTGCAATGTATATAACTGACAAAATATGAAGAGTTCAGGATATATAAAGAAATCACATAAACCAAAAGGAAAAAGACAATCAATAAAATGAGCCAAAAGGAAAAAGAAATAATGTAGTCATTTCACCTGAGAAAAACAGAAAGTCAGAAAATATATAAGATGGTCAATCTCATTAAAACTCAGAGGAATGGTTAAGCCATTATGAGAAGTTAATTCATATCTACTACATTGGCAAATAATTTTAAGTATGAGAACATGATATTTTTGCCTAACGCATAGAGCCACAGACCACTATGTACTTTTGGTGTGTAAATTGGAACATACTTCAAAAACATTTGACATTTTCCAATTGAACTGAAGATAAACCAATCCTATGACCTACAAATTCCATCCTTGTCTATATTCCTGAAAACTACATGCACATGGATACCAGGAAATATGTGTAAGAATGTTATTAGTAGCATCATTTGTTAACAGCAAAAAACTGAACCCACTAGCAGGCTGAAAAAATAAATTGCGGAGTATTTATACAAGGGAACAAACAATTGGAAAATGAGTGAACTAAAACCACGTACAACATGGATGAATCTCGGGAGCAAAAAAAGGCAAATTCAAGAAGATACTTAATAATTCCAATTTTTAAAGTACTAAACCATGCAAAAAGAACAATATACTGTTTATAAATATAACTATATAATATATATTATTATATAAAGTATATTTATATAATATATTATATATTTATTATTATATTAATACATATTATATATTACATACATAATTATGTTGAAATATACAATTTTTAAAAAGCAAAGGAATGAACAGATAGAGAGGCGGAGGGCTGGGAGATGGGATGAGATTGGAGAGCAGCATTTAGAAGATTTATAAAGTGACAGTAAAGATGAGTTTCTGGAACCAGGTGTAGGTGTTTGTTGAAGCGCTGCACTGCTATTTTTTGTACTTTATATATATTTTATTTGTACTTTTTTTGTATCTACAGAATTTTTAATGAAAATAATTTTTTAAAAGCTATTTTTAGTAAGTGCTATGGGGAAAACTCGTGTTCATAATGTGATCACCAGAGAAACTTTTTTTTACTTTAAGACTGGTTTATTTATTTTAGAGAGAGAAAGCACATGTGCTCAAGCGGTAGGGGCAAGGAAGAGAGAGAAAATCTGATGCAGACTCTGTCTTAGAGCACGGAGCCCTATGGAGGGCTCACTCCTAGGACTTGGAGATCATGACCTGAGCCGAAACCAAGTCAGATGCTTAACTGACTGCACCACCCGGGCATCCCAACCTGGAAAACTTCTAATAGTTCATTTTGTATGAGACATTAGTGTTACCTGAGAACATCCCAGAGTAGATCTGACTCTAAATAAGTCAATCCTGATACAACTTCTTAAGTATGTTTTTTACAATGCAGAGCCCCTCTGACATTACTAAACCACTTTTAGTAGGAAAAACAGATGAAGACCAGGATAATGATAGCTCACAAATCTTTACTATTCTTGACCTTCTTAAGATTGCTCTAGGTGGAGAGACAAAATATCTTGAGGAAAAGAACAGTCTGATTTTTGAGGGAATCTGTTGTCTGAGAATACTTTAACTAAGGTTAAGGAGGATGCACTTAAAGGCAACTTACAAGGCTACTGAAGACAAACTGAATGTAACAGTACCGATTATAATCTTTCTTTCTAGCTAATGTAGCTTTTAAAACTAAAAAATGGAAACAAAACAAACAAAATCCCAACGGATACATTATTTTAAATTCAACTGCCTTAAAAACTTGCAGTAGTAAACGAACTTATGTGATTAATATGGAAAATAAGTCTACTCTCCTTTACCCCCACGCTTCATTTCGTGTTTTAGTTGTATTTGTGCCAAGGAGTTTTGGCAATCTGTACATCTTTTTTTAAAACCTCAAAAGTAAATAACAAAACACAGACTCCATGGTGTGTGGCTGATTTTACAGAGTATTATGGCATGGATAGCTGTGATAAAATTCTCCCAAATTTTCCTACTCCCACAAGTGCATCTTTGGAATCCTTCCATAATATGTGTGTGTGTGTGTGTGTGTGTGTGTGTGTGTGTGTGTGTGTGCATGTGGAATTTCTAAATCGATACATTCACATGATTCAAAATTTCAAAAAGTGTAGAATGATATTTAATGGGTACTCAGCACCTGAAATAATAACTAAAAAAAAAAAAAGCCAGATAAAAGGTTTCAAAAATTTCTAAAAGCATATAGGAGTTAATAAAATAATTAAGTTTACCTGGCCAAAATCTAGGATAAACTGAAAATTCAGACCTAAAATCTACTTTTGCCTAGAGGGTATTTGTCTATTCAAATAGCTGTGGAACTGAGCTGTGGTTTTGGCAACCTCCTGAGGCTAAAGGACAGACTTCAAAAATCATTTTTTACCCACTGCAGAGTCTGCGAAGAGCTATACCCTCAGAGAAAGAGTAAGCCAGAAGCAAAGAAGCCCTTACTTAAACCTGTAGCCTCAGCTGATGACACTTTTGTAGTGCTCCTCCCACCCCAGCAAAAACAAATAAATACTGCTTTTGAGGCCTCAAATTATTCCTGCAATTCACTGTTTTCAAATACAATGATCAGAAAAGAAAATACCATAGATTAGAACCAGCAGAAAAAAGTAGACGGTAGAAAGAGATCATAATGCATTCAAATATTTAAGGACATATTTTAAAAGGCAACTTCTATTTAAAAGCTAAAAATATTTAAAAAATAACAGGCTTAAGACACAAAAAATTATTTTAAAAGTTATACTGATTTTTAAAAAATCAAATCAATCTTCTTGTCCTAAAACTCACAAAGATTAAGAACTTGATGGAAAGATTTAATGACTGACCAGGAATAGCTGGAAAAAAATGACTGAGCTAGAGGATAGATTAGAATAAATTTTCCACAATCCAGCCTGAGAGACAAAAAGGTGGAAAACACAAATGATGTGCCAAAAGACATAGAACATAGATTGAAAAGATCTAAAATAACACAGGTAGGAACTGATTTTTCTAGTTTGTCCCTCCAGACCCAAGAGGCTGCAGAGGATGAAGGGTGTGGTTATAAAAAGTCAACATGGAGGATCCTTGTGGTACTGGAACTATTTTTTATCTCAAGTGGGGTAAGGGACACACAAACTGGCATATGATATAAAATTGTATAAAACTAAACACACAAACACACACATAAATAAGTACAAGTAAAACTGGAGAGATCTGAATAAGATCAGAGAATTGTCTAAGTGTTAATCTCCTGGTTTTGATATATATATATCAGTTTCACAAAATTTTAATATTGGAGAGAACTAGGGAAAGTGTATATAAGACCTCTGTGTTATTTCTTACAACTGTGTCTGAATTTACAATTATTTCAACAAAATTTGAATTAAAAAATGAAACACGCATATTGACACAAAATAATGAAAATGTAGAATACCTAAGGCTAAGAGAAAATCTGAAACACAATAGGAGAAAGAAATGGAAAATTACTTCCAAAGGAATAGCAGCCTGACTGACAGCTTGCCCCTTAACAGCAACCAAAGATGCTAGGAATTAGAATAATATCCCCAGTGTTTAAAGATAGATAGCCAGGAAGGTTATCCTGTAAAACAAAGATAACTTCAGTTTAAAAAACAAAAAATTGAGACTGTTCAATACCTATAAAACTGTTATTAAAAATAAACCCTAAAGATAGGTTTAATAAGAATAAAAATGACTCCAGACAAAAGATTTAAGATGCATAAGGGAATAAGAAGCATACACAGTGGTAAACATGTTAGTTGTTTGAAACATGACAAGTTATCAGATATCGCAACCAGATTATCAAGATCTAGTAACATTAAGACAGTGTGGAATAGTTAAGACAGTTCAGTGGGGCAGGAGACCCTACAAGCAGAGTCATGCATGTACAGACACTGGATTAAGCAGTTGACAGCAGGGGAAAGGATGCCTTTAAACAGTACAGCAATAATTAAGTGTCTATGTGGAAAAAAAATTAATGTGGCTTTCTATCTTAAACTGTTCACAGGCAGATGAGGCACCCAAATGGGACAGGCACAATGCTAAAGCTATTGGAAATAAGTTTGCATAATACTTTCATGACATTTGGGAAGGGAACTATTTCTCAAATAAGACATAAAAAGCACAAACCATAAAGGAAAAGATTGGTATGACTATATTAGAATTACACATTTTGTTCATCAAAATTATGCATTTTTGTTCACTATAAATAATGATTAAAATACAAGCCAGAGTGGGAAAAGATGTTTGCTAACTGATAAAGGACTCATATCCATAAGCATACAATGAGCTCATATGAATCAATAAAAAGCAAGAAAATCCAACAGAAAAGAGTGGGCAAAATAGGTAAATAGGAACTTCCGCCAAAAAAGGAGTCCAAAAGGCCAATAAACCCTTGTAAAATTCTTGATTTCATTTATAACCAAGGAAATTCCAGTTAAAATTATTATGAAATAAAAATACTACCCCCATTGCCCACCATCAGACTGGCAAAATTTGAATTCTCAAAACACAATAACAAGAAAACCAACTCAATTTTAAGATCAGCAGAATCTTTTTTTTAAGACTTAATTTATTTATTTGACAGAGAGAGAGAGAGAGATCACAAGTAGGCAGAGAGGCAGGCAGAGAGAGAGGAGAGAGGAGGAAGCAGGCTCCCTGCCGAGCAGAGAGCCTGATGCAGGCCTCGATCCCAGAACCCTGAGATCATGACCTGAGTCGAAGGCAGAGGCTTAACCCACTGAGCCACCCAGGCGCCCAGATCAGCAGAATCTTTTAGAAGACACTTCACCAAAGATAATCTGACACCAAATCAGCACATGCAAAGGTGTTTATTACCCTCACTGGTCATTAGGTAAATACAAAATAAGATCACAACAAAACACAACCACACACCTATTCAAATAGCTAAAATTAAAAAGATTGACAATATCACGTGTTCATAAAAATGTAGAAGAAACAGAACTCTCATACGCTGCTGGTAATATGTAAAAAACAAAACGAGACATTTTTTCTTTTGCAGCCTTACTTGTCTTTTGAGTCAGGAATATATCTGTCTTCCAGTTTCACTAAAAATGTAGATTTTAGGTTTTTGCTGCTTTTCTATGTTTCCCAATAGGACAAGGGGTGAAACGCTGACTTTCATAGCCCAAGTTCATCTGGAAGCATTCCTTATATTTTTTAGGCACCATCAATTAGGAATTTTAAAAAGCTGATTACAGTAAAAAAAAAAAAGGTGATTACAGTCACTTTTTTAAAACTAAAATTTCAGTGGTTATATTGGCTTGTATAGTCGACCCTTGAACAATATAGGTTTGAACTGTGCAGGTCCACTTATATGTGGATTTTAAAATATTTTTTTAATATTTTTATAGAGGAGTACTATAAATGTATTTTCTCTTAGGATTTTCTTAATAACATTTTCTTTTCTTTAGCTTACTTTATTGTAAGAATACAGTATATAATTCACAGAACTTATAAAGTATGTGTCAATACACTGCTTATGATTGGTAAGGCTTCTGGTCAACCACTGTTGTAATAAGTAAGTAAGTTAGGAAGTCAAGCTTGTGGTCAACCGCTATCAGTAGTTAAGTGTTTGGGGAGTCATGTTATACTTGGATCTTCGACTGCACAGGGTGTTGGTGCTCTTAACCCCCTCACTGTTTAAGGGTCAACTGTGTAGTGTTATCAGGTAACAAGTCAAAAAGAATATTTTCCTACACTATACCACTTCTTATACCATGGAAATTAATCTGGTCCAATTTATTCAGCAAAATAGAGAGTGAATATTACAATCAGAAAAATGAATGGTAAAGGGAATCAAAGCAATTATAACATCCTAAAGTAATACTCAGTACAATAAACAGATTCAAAAAATACGCAGGCAGTCTCACCCAAGGCACATGACTGTTTAAATGTCTTTCAGTGGGCAGAGAATGTTTACCCCACCACAGACTCACAAAGGAATTTGAGATTACCCACTTCTCTCCTAAGGGCTAGCCTCATTCCTGTAAATCCCTGGGGGAGAGCCGAGTGTATGCTCTTGTTAGCAGATAGAACTGAAATTTAATGTTGAGGCTTTGAACAAAGCATGAATCAGAGAGGGCCTTAGGAGTGCCTTTTCACATTTCTACTGAAAGATATTGAACATTTTATGCTTGATAAAACCCTAGAAAAGGCTGTCTCAGAAGCAAACTGATTCTGTATACCGGTGTTGGTTTTCAAGAGGCTTTTTGTCTTGTTAAGCCTCTATTAACTAGAAACAGCCTGTTCCATTCTTCCAACACAGTAAATCCCCAATTTGTATCTGTTTTATTATTCCAACCTATTCCTGCAAATTTTCTCTTATATTCTCCCCCATTTGCTTTAAATTCATTTCCAGACCTTTTCTGTCTTCTCTGGAATGTTTTGAGAAATCCCTCTCCTAAAAGGTAGAAAAGAGAGAAGTTGGTGTAGTGGAGAATGTGGGTTAATCCAAAACGGAAGGTAAATGGGGAAGGAGCAGGCAAGAGAGACTGAACTAAGTGTGAAAACTGGGCCTAGAGAGGGCTAATGGAAATTTTTTTAGATAACATATTCTATGAGTTAGACTAAATGTTAAACATGTCAGGATAGAGGCAGGTGATTGAGTTAAGGGATATCTTTAAAGAACTAAATCAAACTACAGGTGGAAAAATAAGACTAAATGTTGGATTTTTATTCTTTACCAAGTCTCTGAACAGCATAGGCTAGATTGCTGGCAAAAATCCATGAGATGTCCTGGGTCCAACTCCGGTTTTTATGTAGCTCTTTTGATACTTGTTGGTGTAGCTCTCTGAAAAAGGGGTATATTTGGGAGCCCAGTGGACTTAAACACCAGTTTCATTACTACTTTCTCTTGAGAAATTATAGTTTATCTGATGCCAGATAAAAAGACTTGAATACATAGGGCGCAGTACATACTTTCCAACTGTAACAGGTAAGCAAAATGGCCCATGATACAGCTATGGTAAGGGTTACTCTAACATGCAGGTGTTTTTTTTTTTTTTAAAGATTTTATTTTTATTTATTTCACAGAGGGAGAGAGATCACAAGGAGGCAGAGAGGCAGGCAGAGAGAGAGAGGAGGAAGCAGGCTCTCCGCCGAGCAGGGAGCCCGATGCGGGCCTCGATCCCAGGACCCTGAGATCATGACCTGAGCCGAAAGCAGAGGCTTTAACCCACTGAGCCACCCAGGCGCCCCATGCAGGTGTTTTGAAGGTATTACCCTGCTTATATGGTTGTTTCTTATGGATGTATAATCTCCCATTTCACCGGAGTGTGGAGAGAATGGGCTTTATCAGATTCCTTGGATCTAGGAGAAGGGGCATCAGGAGAGCATAAAAACTTGGGTACTGGACAGAACATGAAAAGGCAGACTGAAGACAGGGAGGATATAGTAGCTATCTCAGGGTTTTATTTACTAACCCCAAATAGGGTGTCTTAGAAAGAAATAAAGCAGATATTCTAGGCATTCTTGGCAAATAAGTACTCTTTTCCTAATTACCTTAGTATGTATGTGACAAAAATTCTTAAGGAGTACACTGAAGCTTGCATTAAACACTATGAATTTCTGCCTCTTTGTACACTAAACAACATTTATTTTAGTGACTAAAAAAGAAAACCTAAATGTTATTTTCACTGTCATTAGGAAAGGTTTTGATCAACTCCAGTCAATTGGCTTTCAGAAATAACTGACACTTTCTTTCAAGAGTCCTGACAATCTTAAGTATTTTTGAATATATTTGTGATTAGCTTGCAGGGCCTCTAATCATATTTGTCCATGCAGTCTTTGACTCTAATACTTCTAATTTCTTCATCAGTTTGCAACTATGATTTGTTTTATACATAATTAAACATGTTTTGCATTACTACAGAGTCTGCTTCATTTCCAATATTGAAAAAATGGCTTCTGTACTTTTTAGGAGGCTAACATCTTAAAACACTATAGGGAATAGGATTCTTGACTTAACTATCTGCCAGATGAGAATGGTCTGTAGACAGGGTGAAAGAAAGGTTTGATTCTTTGGAACAAAAGGAAAAATATAGCCCACGGGATTGCTAAGAGTAACTGATGCAGGTAGAGAGTTTAAAAGATAAAGGACTGGCCATCCTCTTTGGGCATTTTAGATCCACGTATTTTAGGTAATAAATTCAACTGTTAAGGATTAAAATATTTAGTTACCTTAACAGAGCATGTTGCACCATGCTTGTTACAACAAGTGTGAAATAATAATAAATAATGGAGTCACTCCAGGCAGCATAATTCCTTGGAACTTGAGGACATTCAGGACCCTCAGAATTACAACAAGAGGACAAATCAGAACCAGAACAGACTCAAGAGCTTGGTCTTCACTGGTAGCCACCCTAACACACACCAGATCTTACATTTTAATGAACCTTATTTCAGAAAAAGACAATCTAAGTCAGGAAATAAAATAGGAAAGGGATATGGTTATATGATATGCAACAGTCTTCAGGACGCTATAGACTACACTTCCAAATGGCGTTGTTGGGTAAGGAGTCATAGGGTTGCCTACCTGGGCACTTATGTATTCCGCAAAATAATAGAATCACAAGCAGATTTTTCTCTACACTTAGGTAGTAGTTAGCTACCAACATGTATCTTTGTAAATGCTTTTCAGAATAGGATCATCTATTTTTTAAATGTCTTTCTATATCTCCCTATTTATTTTTTAGCTCAAAAATAAGCCCCTTAATAAAAAAAAGAATATACTCAATAAAGTTTATTAGTGCCATCAAATTGTTTTTGCTGCTTCCAAATACAATAGATTCAATCCTTTTCTAAGGAGTAAGCTGAAAGATATTAATAGCTTCACTTCAGAAGAGCTGAAGCTGATGCTACTGATAATAGGTATCAGATTAAATTATTACACACAGACTTTTTAAAGAGAGGAAATAGAGTACATTAAATAAATATCTAGTGTAAGAATCACATTATTAACTATATCTAAGATAGTTTCAAAAGAGTTTTCTATATGAGAATGCTACTCTAGTGTGTTTCTTTTCCACACGTGGATTGCAACTTGATAAATATGACGTCAACTCCTTCTAAGATTCATGAACTCCTACTAACCAGAGTAGTTCCCCCTACAGTAGCCGGAAGCATGCAGCAGATGGCACTAAGAACATTTAGCAAAGCAGCCAGGAAGAGGTCTTTCTTAATTGCTCCTCAGGGTCAGAAAACTGCTTGAAAAATGAGATATAGCAACTAACTGAATACAGCCTTCTCGAGATGAGTTACACAGTAGAAACTTCGAATTCTATACACTGAATTTTCCATTCAGAGGAAGAATTTACAATATTCAAAAATGAACAGCAATAATACCATGTTGAGCCTCTCCAAGAATTAGAATTACCTGAAACATTCTGAAATGTCAGCTATCACAGCCACTACCTTTTCATTCTCAGATTAAACACATTCATTTGTTTTAGTTTTGGAAACATAAGATACAATATGTATAGTTTTTATATTTCAAAAATTTAAAAAAGGATGATTCATACAACAGATGGCACAGCAAATATCTGATTGTTTCCACAGTATGTCCTTCAAGCTTTCACTTTGTTACTTCTTTCTCTTTATTTCCATTCACGCGGTGCTGTAGAATTTTTTGTTACAGTTAAGCTCTTATTCTCTATCTTGTGCTTTTCTTTAGTACACTGGTATTTGTTGCAGGATTATAATGTTAAGTTATAATATCTTTAGATATCCAATAATATATGATTAAACCATAGAAAGAAACTGAACTTAGGTCTGCAATGGCAAATAAAAATCCAGGGAATTTCTGAGTCAGTGTTCTACTTTAAAAAGGAATCTCTGTTAGATTAATTTCTTTTGTATCCACAGTGCAAATTTACATATTTTTTATCCACAGGAAAATTTTTAAAAATATTTTATTTATTTATTTGAGAAAGAGAGAGAGTGTGTGTGTGTGTGTGTGTGTTCACAAACTGGGGGAGGGGTAAAGGAAGAGGGACAAGCAGACTCCTGACAGAGCTGGACATGGGGCTCCATCCCAGGGCCCTGTGATCATGATCTGAGCAGAAGTCAGAGTGCTTAACCGACTGAGCCACCCAGGTGCCCCATCCACAGGTATTTTTTATGCAAATTTTTACTGTATCAATAGCATCATGTTTATATACCAAAGCCGTGACACTGAAATACATAACGGAAAGATAGCTTTTAGTCCTTCTCTCAGTAACTGAACCTCTATTAAAAGAAATTCAATGCATTAGAGGTCATAGATATACAAAGCCTGGATTATGGTGAATGTGCATTAGTTCCAGGATTTTTTCTTGTTGATTCTTTCAGATTTCCTATATAGATGACCCTGTCATCTGTGAATAGTTTTATTTCTTCCTTCCTGATCTATATAACTTTTATTTCATTTTCTTGTATGCCTGCGTTAGTTAATATTTCCGGTACAATGTTGAAAAGCAGTGGTAAGAGAAAACATCCTTGCCTTATTCCTGATCTTAGTGGGAAAACTTTGAGTTTCTCACCATTAAAGTACAATGTTAGCTGTGGGGTTTTTGTAGATATACTTTATCAAGTTGTAGAAGTTCCTCTCTATTCCTAATTTGCTGATAGTTTTTCTCAGGAGTGGGTGTTGAATTTTGTCAAATGTTTTTCTGCACCCATTAATATGATCATGTAGTGATCTACATTAACTGATTTTAGATTGAATCAATCTTGCATACTTGAGATAAACCCCACTTGATTATGGTGCATAATCCTTTTTAAATATTAAGTTTGATTTTCTAATATTTTGTTGAAGAGTTTTACATTTATGTTAATGAGAGAGATTCATCTACAGTTTTCTTATAATGTCTTTGTCTGGTTTTGGTATTAGGGTAATGCAGGCCTAATGGAATGAATTAAGAAGTATTCTCTCTGATTCCATCTTCTGGAAGAGACTGTAGAAAACTGGTATAATTTTTTCCTGAAATGTTTGGTAGAATTCACCAGCGAATCATTTGGGACTAGTGCTTTCTGTTTTGAAAGGTCATTAATTATTAATTCTAGTTCTTTAATAGGTATAGGCATAGTCAGATTTTATAGTTTTCTTGTGTGTTTTGTGTCATTTAAGGAACTGACTCATTTCATCTAGGTTATCAAATCTGTGAGCATAGAGCTGTTCATCATGTTCCTTTATTAGCTTTTTAAAGTCCATGGCATCTTTACCGATGTCCCCTTTCACTTGTGATTTCAGCAATTTATGCTTTTTTTCTTAGATAGTGTGGCTAGAGGCATATCAATTTTATTCATCTTTCCAAAGAACTAGTTTTTGTTTTGGTGATTTTCAGTACTTATTTCTTGTTTTCGATTTTATTGATTTCTGCTCTAATTCTTATTATTTAATTTCTTCTGTTTATTTTCAATTTCATTTTTTAGGTTTTTATTTAAATTCCAGTTAGTTAACATACAGTGTAATATTAGTTTCAGGTATATAATATAGTGATTCAGCACTTCCATAGAACACCCAGTGCTCATCACAAGTGACCTCCTTAATCTCCACCACCTATTTTACCCATCCTCCCCACCCGCAGGTAACCATGTTTGTTCTCTATAGTTAAGACTCTGTTTCTTGGTTTCTCTCTCTTTTTTTCTTTTGCTCATTTGATTCTTAAATTCCACATACAAGTGAAATCATATGGTATTTGTCTTTCTCTGACTTATTTTGCTTAGCATTATATTCTCTAGCTCTATCCATGTCATTACAAATGGCAAGATTTCAACTATTTTTTTATGGCTAAATAATATTGTATTGTGTATATATACCACATCTTCTTTATCCATCCATCTATCCATGCACACTTGGGCTGCTTCCATAATTTAGCTATTGTAAATAATGCTGCTATAAAATACAGGTGCATTTATCTCTTTGAATTAGTGTTTTTGTATTTGGGGCGTAAATACCCAATAGTGTGATTAATGGATGATAGGGTAGTTCTATATCTAAATTTTTTGAGGAAACTTCTATGCTGTTTTCTAAAATGGCTGCACCAGTTTGCATTCCCACCAACAGTGCAAGAGGGTTCCTTTTTTCTCTACATCCTACCCAATACTTGTTTTTTGTGTTTTTGATTTTAGCCATTCTGACTGGTATGAAGTAATATGTCACTGTAGTTTTGATTTGCATTTCCCTGATGATCAGTGATGTTGAGCATCTTTTCATGTGTCTGTTGGCCATCTGTATGTGTTCTTTGGAAAAATGTCTATTCATGTCTTCTGCCCATTTTATAATTGGCTTATTTATTTTTTGGGTATTGGGTTTTATAAATTCTTTTTTAAAAATATTTTTTATTTATATATTTGACAGAGAGAGACAATGAGAAGTGAGAGAGGGAACAACACATGCAGGGGGAGTGGGAGAGGGAGAAATAGGCTTCCCTCTGATCGATGCAGGGGCTCTATCCCAGGACCCTGGGATCATGACCTGAGCTGAAGGCAGACCCTTAATGACTGAGCCACCCAGGTGCCCCAGTTTTATAAATTCTTTATAGATTTTGAATACTAACCCTTTATCAGATATGTCACTTGCAAATATCTTCTCCCATTCACTAGGTTGCCTTTTAATTTGTTGATTGTTTCCTTGGTCTTTATTTTGATCAAGTCCCAATACTTTATTTTTGCTTTTGTTTTCCTTGCCTTGGGAGACATATCTAGAAAGAAGTAGCTATGGCTGATGTCAAAGAGTTTATTGCCTGTTCTCTCCTCTAGGATACTTATGGTTTCAGGTTTCACATTTATATCTTTAATTCATTTTGAATATATTTTTGTGTAAGGGGTAAGAAAGTGGTCCAGTTTCATTCTTTTGCATGTTGCTGTCCAGTTTTCCCAGCACCATTTGTTGAAGAGACTCTTTTCCCATTAGATATTCTTTTCTGCTTTGTTGAAGATTAATTGGCCATATAGTTGTGGGTTCATTTCTGGATTTTCTATTCTGTTCCATTGATCTATGTGTCTATTTTTGTGTCGGTATCATACTGTTTTGATCACTATAGCTTTGTAATATAACTTGAAATCCAGAATTGTAATGCCTCCAACTTTGCTTTTCTTTTTCAAAATTAGTTTGGCTTCTGTGGTCTTTTGTGGTTCCATACAAATTTTAGGATTGTTTGTTCTGGTTCTTTGAAAAATGCTGTTGGTATTTGATAGGGATTGCATTTAACGTGTAGATTATTTTGGTAGTATAGACTTTTTTTTTTTAAAGATTTTATTTATTTATTTGTCAGAGAGAGAGAGCACAAGGTGGCAGAGTGACAGGCAGAGGCAGAGGGAGAAGCAGCCTCCTTGCGGAGCAAAGAGCCTGATGCGGGACTCGACCCCAGGACCCTGGGGTCATGACCTGAGCCGAAGGCAGCTGATTAACCAACTGAGCCACCCAGGTGTCCCGGTAGTATAGACATTTTAACAATTTCTTTCAACCCATGAGTATGGAAGATCTTTCCATTTCTTTGTGTCATCTTCCATTTGTTTCATCACTGTTTTCCAGAGTATAGGTCTTTCACCTCTTTGGTTAAGTTTATTCCTAGGTACCTTATTGTTTTAGGTATAATTATAAATGCGATTAATTCCCTGATTTCTCTTTCTGCTGCTTCATTATTGGTGTATAGAAATGCAACAGATTTCTATACATTGATTTTTGTATCCCGCAACTTTACTGAATTTGTTTATCAGTTCTAGCAGTTTTTTGGTGGAGTCTTTGGGGTTTCCTGTATAGAATATTGTGTCATCTGCAAATAGTGCAAGTTTTACTTCTTCCTTGCTGATTTAGATGCCTTTTCTTTTTGTTGTCTAATTGCTGTGGCTCGGATTTCCAGTAGTATGTTAAATAAGTGGTGAGAGTAGACATCCCTGTCTTATTCCTACTGTAGATGAAAAGCTCTGTTTTTCCCCATTGAGGATGAAATTAGCTGTGGGTTTGTCATAGATGGCCTTTATTGTGTTGAGGTATGTTTCCTCTAACCCTACTTTGTTGAGGGTTTTTATCAGGAATGGATGTTATACTTTGTCAAGTGCTTTTTCTGATCTATTGAAATGATCATATGGTTCTCATCCTTCTTTTATTAATGTGGTGTATCATGTTGATTGATTTTCAAATATTGAACCACACTTGCAAACCAGGAATAAATTCCACTTGGTCGTGGTGAAGAATTCTTCTAATGTATTGTTGGGTTTGGTCTGCTAGTATTTTATTGAGAGTTTTTGTATCCATGTTCAGCATGGATATTGGCCTGTAATTCTCTTGTTTAGTGAAGTCTTTATCTGGTTTTGTATCAGGGTGGCCTCACAAAATGAATTTGGAAGTTTTTCTTCCTTTTCTATTTTTCAGAATAGTTTTAGAAGAATAGGTATGAACTCTTCTTTAAATGTTTGGTAGAATTTGCCTGTGAAGCCATCTAGCCCTGGACTTCTGTTTGTTGAGAAATTTTTTATTACTGATTCATTTCTTTGCTGGTTTATTGGCATGCTCAAGTTTTCTATTTCTTCCTATTTCAGTTTTGGTAGTTTTATTTTTCTAGGAACTTATCCATTTCTTCTAGGTTGTCCAATCTTTTGGCATACAGTTTTTCATAATATTCTCTTAAAATTGTTTGTAGTTTCATACTGTTGGTTATTTCTCCTGTCTTATTTTTTATTTTATTTATTTGGGTCCTTTTTCTTTTCTTTTTGATAAGTCTGACTAGGGGTTTATCAATTTTATTAATTTTTTCAAAGAACCAGCTCCTTGTTTTCATTGACCTGTTGTATTATTGATTTAGTTTCTATATCATTTATTTTTGCTCTAATCTTTATGTCCTTCCTTCTGCTGACTCTAGGCTTCATTTGTTCTTTTTCTAGCTCCTTTAGGTATAAGTTCAGGTTGTTTATTTGAGACTTTTCTTGTCTCTTAAGGTGGGCCTGTACTGCTATGTACTTCTTTCTTAGGAACACTTTTGCTGGATCCCAAAGATTTTGGACCTTTGTGCTTTCATTTTCATTTGTTTCTATGTGGGTTTTTTTTTTTAATTTCTTCTTTGATTTCCTGGTATACCCATTGATTGTTCAGTAGCATGTTGTTTAACCTCCATGTATTTGTGGTCTTTTCAAATTTTTTCTTGTGGTTAACTTCTAGTTTCATAGTGTTGTCGTCAGAAAAGGTGCATGGTATGATTTTAAATTTTTTGTACTTGTTGAGGCCTGATTTGTGACCTCATATGTGATCTGTTCTAGAGAATGTCCCCTGTGCACCTAAAAAGAATGTTTATTCTGCTGTTTTAGGATGGAATGTTCTGAATATATCTGTTAAATCCATCTGGTTCAGTGTGTAATTCAAAGTCATTGTTTCCTTGTTTATTTTCTGTTTAGATGGTCTTTCCATTGATGTAAGTGGGGTGTTAAAGTCTCCTACCAGGGAGGCCTGGGTAGCTCAGGTCTGCCTTCAGCTCAGATCATGATCCCAGAGTCCTGGGATTGAGTCCCACATTGGGCTCCTTGCTCAGTGGGGAGCCTGCTTCTCCCTCTGCCTCTGCCTGCTGCTCTGCCTTGTGCTCTTTCTCTCTCTGACAAAATAAATAAATCAAATCTTAAAAAAAAATAATAAATTCCCCTACTATTATTATTATCAATTAGTTCTTTTATGTTTATTATTGTTTTATATATTTGGGTGCTCCCATTTTGGGGACATAAATATTTACAACTGTTATATCTTCTTGTTGGCTTGCCCCTTTATTATGATATAGTATGCTTCTTTGTCTCTTGTTATGGTCTTTGTTTTAAAGTCTAGTTTGTCTGACATAAGTATTGCTACTCTGACTTTCCTTTGATATCCAGTTGCATAATAAATTTTTCTCCATCCCCTCACTTTCAATCTGCAGGTGTCTTTAGGTCTAAAATGAGCCTGTTGTAGGCAGCATATAGATGGGTCTCGGTTTTTTTTGTTGTTGTTTTTTATTCTGACACCCTATGTCTTTTGATAGGAACATTTAGTCCATTTATATTCAAAGTAATTACTGATAGACATGTATTTAGTGCCATTTTATTACCTGTTTTTTCATTGTTTCTGGAGATTTTCTCTGATTCCCTTTTGTCATTGTCACTTTTGATCTCTCTTTTGCACTCAAAGAGTTCCTTTAATATTTCTTGCAGGGCTGGTTTAGTGGTCACAAATTCCTTTAGTGTTTATTTATCTGGGAAAGTCTTTATCTCTGTTTCTTTCTGAATGATAGCCTTGCTAGATAGAGTATTCTTTGCTGCAGATTTTTCCCATTCAGCATTTTGAATATACCATGCCATTCCCTTCTAGCTTGTCAAGTTTCCGTTGCGAAATCTCCAGCCACCCTTATGGGTCTTCCCTTGTAAGTTAAAGACTACTTGCTGTTTTTAAGATTTTTTTCTTTATCACTATATTTTACAATCTTAATTACAGTATGTCTTGATGTTGGCCTACTTTTGTTGATTTTGATGCAAGTTCTCTGTGCCTCCTGGATCTGGATGTCTGTTTCCTTCCCCAGGTTTGGGAAGTAGTCAGTTACTATTTCTTCAAAAAAATTTTCTGCCCCTTTTTCTCTCTTCTTCTTCTTCTTCTGGGACTCCCATAATACAAATATTATTACATTTTATGGAGTCACTGAATTCCCTAAGTCTATTCTTGTGATGCAAAATTCTTTTGTTCAGCTTCCTTATTTTCTATTGTCTTTTAAGTTACTAATTCATTCCTCTGCTTCTCGCAGCTTGCTGTTCATTGCATCAAACCTGTTTCCAATCTTGTTTATTGTATTCCTCATCTGTGACTGATTCTTTTTTTAACTTTTATCTCTGTGGTAAGGGCCTCGCTGATGTCTTCTTTTCTCAAGTCCAGTATCCTCATGATTGTTTCTTTAAATTTTCAATCATGCATGTTACTGATATCTGTTTCAGTTAGACCTCTGGCCATGGCCTTATCTTGTTCTTTCACTTGGAATAAATTCCTCTGTCTTGGCATTTTGTCTAAGTTGGCCTTCTTTTGTGTGTCAGAAAAACCAGTTATGTGTCCTGCTCCTGAAAGTAATGGCCTTATGAAGAAGAGCTCATGCAGTGCACAGGGCCTGTTGCTTCAGGGGTCTCTGATGCTTGCTGTGTGCACTCTGCTGTTGTGTTTTGGTTGTTCTATCCTTCAGGCCAGTCATCTGCAGAGGCTCTGTTTGCCAGCTATGGGCTGTGTTTGGTCCTTGTCCTGAATGTGGCAAGTTTTACCTGGGTGTACTCTGGTCTGCTTGTGAAAAGAGACCTAACGTGGCTTCCATCAGAACCAAGGCTCTATAGCACTCTCTGGATTGGTATTATGGGCAGGGGTTTGTGTGGCTCTTCTCAGGAAGGGGCCTGTTGCCCTGCGACTGAGGCAAGCTTGACTGAGAAGGGCAGTTCCACCAAATTGCCAGGGGTGGGGGTTGGTGTAATCAAGTTAGGCAACCAGTGTCAGTGCTGTTCTGCTTCCCATGGGTGTTCTACATTTATGCTGAGAAGCAGGGGAGGGGAAATGGAGCCAGGAAGTTCCTCTGCTCCTGGAGAGGCATCTTGTGAATGATGCCTCTATGGGATGTGCCTCCAATAAGAGCAAATAATTTCCTCACTGTGTGCCCTAGCCATTCTTCAGATCTCTGTTTCCACATTGTCTGCCCCCCAGGTTGTTCACCTGCATTTTCTCCAGGAGCACAGCAGTGTCCTATGGTCTCTATCCAGGCCTAGCCTGCTGATCTTTAGAAGTCCAGGCTTTAAGCCCAACTGGTTGTAAGAACTCATGACATTCAGTCCCTCTCACTTTCCAGTCAATGGTACTGGGAAAACATTCTCCTTGTGCATCCCCCTGTGTGCTCCTCTCCCTCTTGCCCTTCTCCTCAACCACAGCTCTCTCTGCTCTATAGCACCCGTGATCCCTTTCTCCCCTAAACCTTGTCTTCACACGTCTTACCTTCTTCTATGTGGACTCTTCTCTTCCTTTAGTTGTGGAGTTTGTTCTGTCAATTTTCAGGTAGATTTCTGGGGTGTTTAGGATGATCTGACAGTTATCTATTCCTGTTTGTGGGACAAGATGAGCCTAGGGTCCTCCTACTCCACCATCATCTTCCCCTCTCTCTCTTCTACTTTGAATTGAATTTGTTCTTTTTCTAGTTTTCTAAGGTGGAAGCTTAGATTATGGATTTTAGAGCTTTCTTCTCTTCTAATACATGCATTCAAGCTTATAAATTTCCCACTACACATGGCTTTCTCTGCATTTCACAAATTTTTAATAAGTTGTGTTATCATTTTGTCCAAAATATTGTAAAATTTCTCTTGATCTTCTTCTGTGAACCAAGTGTTATTTAGAAGTGTATTGTTTAATCCCCAAGCGTTTTTGAGGTTTTCCAGCTATCTTTCTTTTATTAGTGTCTAGTTTAATTCCACTGTGGTCTGGGAGTAGACATTCATAGGATTTTAAATTTGTTAAGGTGTGTTTTATGTCCCAGAATGTAGTCTATCTTAATGGATGGTCCACATGAGCTAGGGAAGACTGTTATTGTTGGATGAAGTAGTCTATAGGTGTTAATAATAACCAGTTTTTTGACAGTGCTATTGAGTTCGCCTATGTTGTTACTGATTTTCTTCATGGTTGATCTCTTGATTTCTGAGAGAGGGGTGTAACATTCTCCAACTATAATACTGGATTCATCTATTTCTCCTTGCAGTAATCAGTTTTTACCTTCTGCATTTTGATGCTATGTTTTCTTTACCCACTGACCCTTATCATTATGTAATGCCTTTTCCCCCCCAATAGCATTCCTTACTCTGAAGTCTGCTGTGTCTGAAAATATAGATTATTTTTGCTTTCTTTTGATTAGTGTGAGCATGGTATATATTTCTCCATCTCTTCCCTTTTAATCTTACATGTATCATTGTACTTAAAGTCGATTTCTTGTAGACATATGTAGTTGGGTCTTATTTTTATTTGTTTGTTTGTTTGTTTGTTTAGAGAGGGAGAGCAAGTGGGGATAGGAGCAGAGGGAGAGGGACAAGCAGACTCTGAGCTAAGCAAAGAGTCCTACATAGGGTCTAATCCCACAATCCTGAGATCATGACCTGAGCTGAAACCGAGTTGGACGCTCAACTGACTCAGCCACCTAGGCACCTCTAGTTGGTTCTTATATTTTGATTCACTCTGAGAATCTCTGCCTTTTAATTGGCATATTTAGATCACTGACTTTTTCAGAATGTTTAGATCACTAAACTTCTTTGAAATATTTCTTCATGGTTAAATTTTAAATGCCATGGAGATACTTAATTGTGCTATTTAATTTTTCCAAAGTCAAGAAGAAAAGGCAGACTGATAAATATGTAATTTCCCATAATAAATTTGAAAACTATCACAGGTCCAGTAATTGCAGGTAAGAATATTTTCTCTGAAATGGTTATCATATTGCTCTCTAGATATTTCAACAGATAAAATATTTTTAAAACAAAATGAAGTTATCTTTTAAGCTCCATCTTTTAGCAGTCCACCTAAGAAACAAAGTTAAAATGGAAACTTTAATTTTTTTAAAAGATTTTATTTATTTAATTGAGAGAGAGAGAGAGCACACACAAACAGGGGGAAGAGTAGAGGAAGAAACAGACTTCCCGCTGAGCAGGGAGCCTGATGTGGGACTCGATCCCAGGACCCTGGGATCATGACCTGAGCTGAAGGCAGACTCCCAACTAACTGAGCCACCGAAGTGCCCTTTTTTGTCTGTTTGTAACATAAGGCATGGTTAGATCTTTTTAAATACAATAAAATGTTTGGTAATTAAACTTCCAGAAATTTTAATTCCATTAAAATTAATCAAAAGTCATCATCTACTTGGAGGTCATTAGTCTTCAGAATGATGGATAATACATTTTTCTCCACCTCTATTATGAAATACTAGTTAGAGTACAGATTGGTTAAAATTCAGAATTAGCTTTTATTTTAATTTGGAATGTGCTTTGTAGGTCCATTTAAATTTTAGTATAAAAGTTGTAATTGGAGGAGATGGAGAAATTAGTGGCTCTCTTCACTTTTTCTATTTTTCAACCATTTACTTGTTTTATTAGTCTGTCTTATTTTGTATTGATAAAAAGCTGCATTTGAGAGTAGAGTTAATTTTTTGTTCTAAATCTGAACAGATGAGATATGCCTTTCTTAGATATTTGATTTGCATTGCTGGACCTTATTTTCTCAACACTTCTCTAAAAAATTTTATTTATGTAAACAAAGTATTTATTAGATCAAGTGGCAAGATCACCAATAGTTTAAAAAAAAACAAGAAAAGATAATTAAAGTTTGTTATATTTTTCATGCCCAGCAACTGTGAATTAATACTCAAATTGCTATCACTAATGGTATTGACCTCACATGACTATAATTATCATGAATTATTCAGTTTTCATCCTTCTTAGATTTTAGAACTATAAGCTGAATTTTGATTTAACTTATATCTGTACCTTGTGAATTTAAAAAGTGGAACGAAACCACATTATCATTATTGTTGAAGTCTTGAAGAGTTAGTGATCTTTAAAGACTGAAGACAATCTTTTCTTATTTTTTAGGAGAAAAAAGAGAGAATGTAAAGGACTAAAAGACCATTTACTGATATTTTATATTCTGCTCTGCATAGTCTTTGAACAACAAAATATTAAGAGCAGATATGGGTCCTAAAACAGCATTCAGAAGTTGCTGCTTCAAAATGTGACACTCCAGGGGGCTCCTCAAATGCTCAGTCACTTTTCACTGTGGCATTTGCTACAGAAAATCAAACAGAATGTCTGATTGTACTTTTCCATCCCTGGTGGCTTTCCAAATGCCAAATGACATTGCCGGCCAGAACGATTCTCAGTATTTGTTTTCCCAAAGCATGTAGTTTGAAGCTGTTTTTCACACTATTAAATCCAATAAGGACAAGTAAGCCATGATCTCTGCCCTCAAGGAGCTTACATGTTATCAAGGGATAGAGATAAACAGACAACTAACCAAAGATAGTCAAGTAAATATTATGCTCTTTGTGAGAACACAGGGAAGGAAGCTAGTAATTCTGAAATGATGAAAAAAATTTTTATGGATGAGGTGAGATTAGAGTTTTTCTTTGACTACTGAATTATTCCACAGAAAATATGTCAGAGGGAAATGGGGAGAAGTTAAAGAAGCAAACTCAAGCAAATCTTTGCATTTACAAGATCATATAATTGGTTATTAGAAAATGAAGAAAGATATTTAGCACTGGAAGAAAGGAAACTACAACTTAGGACATTAAGGTAGAAACACTCATTTCTTCTCTCCTAAGTCTACTACTTTCTAATGTGTATGAAAATCATGAAAGAATATAAAAATGCTTGGACTCTAGGTGATACTTGTGTATTTATTACACGGAAGGTATAGTGCTAATGTCTTTGTACGTGGTATCTCAGTTGGTTCTGTCAACAATTCTTAGTTAGGTGTTATTATATCCATCTTCAAGGTCGAAAAAAAACCCAAGATTAGGAAAGGTTAAATAAACATCCTAAGGTCATTTGGCTAGTAGGCAGTATAAGAGGGATTCAAATCCATGCTCCCTGATTCCAAAGTTCATTCATGCTGTTTACCACCACCATCATACTATCTCCACTGTACGAGAAATGTGCTGAAAAGAACATCAAGAAACCTAACGTATTTGATCCCTAACTTCCAAAGGATGCACTCAGGATGGGGGCTTTGCCTAGACAGAGTCTGCAGAGACTGGGTTCATAGTGTATTTTTAAATTGACAGAGACCACCAAATACTTCTTTTCCATCAGAGAAAACTATGACTTTTGCAATCGCAGTGTTTCGTTTCATAATCCAGGAGCATATTACTCCTTACATCTTTTGTTAAAGCTATAGGATAGTCTTCTGACATTTCAATTCCTTGGCACATGACTACAAAATCCTATCCTTAGAATCCAATATTCCTGGTCTCTACCTTTAAGATCCCAAATTAGGAATTCTCTACTGTTAATAACGTGGATTGCACTGCTAGGGGAATGTGAGAAGGAAGTTGAAGATGGGAGATTGTTAATTTTGGCTGAGTATTTCCTGCCAGATAACCAAAGAGAGAAGCTATACTGGCAGCCAAGGGCATTTCTGTCTCAATTTGCATTTCTGTGGCCCACAGGCTGCAGGAAAAAAGTGTCTAGCAGATTCCCTGGTAGTCAATGCAAATGTCTGTGGGTCATACAGGGCCAGATGGGCAGGGGGCAAATGCCTGACTTTTTGGTATTGACCAAAATTAGTCTATAACAGGCAATTCTTGTTCCCTCCTAAAACTATTACTCAGAAATACAGGTCAGTCACAGTTCTCATGAAGCTTTTTATTTTACAGAGTAGATAGTGCTTCCATGTTGGAAGCACAAGTAAAATTCATCATTAATTCACCTTTTCACCCTTAATTGGATATCATAAAGAACATTGCTAATGATGAATTATCCATGAAAACTGCGTGAGTTTTTCTCCCTATTAATTATCCATAAAAAGATTTGTATTGCAAAACACAATAGATTCCAACTCGATTCAAAATTTTCTACCACAAATTAGACTATAAACCATTTTATCTCAATCTTTCAGTTTAGAAACATGCTTGAAGTAGGAAATAAAAAATTAAAATATCTTGGAGAATCTGTTCATAGGCAAGTTTCAGCAAGTCTTACTTGGAGCACAGTGAAAATGATGATTTTTTTTTTTATTAAAACTCATGAAGCTAAAAGGAGAATCCATTGAATGTTTTTGTATCCAGTATACACTGTATGTATGTTAACTTATAAGCAAAAGGAAATTATGACATATTTAAAGATTTAAGACTGGGGAGATTAATATGATAAAGTTAATATATTCAGTAATAGAATGATTACATTTACAAACCTTCTAACTGTATTTTTGTCTTTATATAAATTGCAAAGCACATGTACTTTTGATAAATGAAATGGTGCATCCACCCAGATAATTATCACTTAATAATGAACGAGCACCTCTGGGCATATCACACATATAAATTTGAACTTCAGCTACTGAGCCAGGCGCTTAATTTATATACCTTTAAGTTATTACTCATTCATAACTCTAGTAAAATAAAGAATAGGATACTATAATATTCTTTTATTCTGATATATTAGAGATAAAAATTTAAGATGAACACTCTGGTAATAGGCATTTATAAACTATGAACAAGTTTCATCAAATAAAATAGCTTACTTGTTATTATCACTATCATCACCAGTACCATGACTGTTAAGAATAATACTACACAGTTTTAAAGTAGTAATAAAGTTATTTCTTTTATCACCTTACAGAGTAAAATTAATGAACATTAATTTTTCAAAAACAGACATATAATTAACAATGTATCTTTTTTGAAGGCAGCATGTTTTAACAAATGTGATTTCAGAAATGAGAAAAAAGAAGAAAAGTATATCAGCTGTATATAAAGTAATTGGGAAATAAATGATATTTCTTTACTTAAATATTTGAAGTGAAAAAAAAGATAAAAACCCAAATAAAACAGTTCCAGTTAGCAGGACAAAGAGTCAGAATAAAGAAATTTGAGACATAGCAAATCAGCCATGACTATAAGCAATTAACTTCTCCTTTGGCTTGTATCCTGATAGGAAATCTGTGCATAGGAGAGCCTGGATTAAATAGGTAAAGGACCTAAGAAAATATATTTCTCCTCCTTTCTGTTTCATTAAAATTCTATTAAAACAATATTCTTGGTAAGCTTCTCATTGCCATCAGCAGTACAAAAGCCCTCTAAGGCTAAAGAGGTGGGCGTGGAAGGCATGATGGGTTTACTTTTTCCTTGCGAGCAGAGGAGTAAGAGACCACCCTGCCACTACACGATGTGAAGAACGGATACTGCATAAAATCAGAGACCCCAGGCTCTGGCTGTAACTCCCCCAAGGTCCAGCACCCCTTGTGTGCAATGAAGCAGGTGGAGACATTCGGAATACGCAGCGAGATGTGTGGAACAGGGGCCCAGGAGGGAGACTGGGCTGGAGATAGTAATGGAGAGTTTGTTTTTCTTAGAGGGGTACTTGATAATGTGGGAGTCAGGGAGATAGCCTGCAGGAATGCAAATGTGCTGAATGAGAAAGGTAGAGAGTGAAGATGGAACCCTGGAAAATTATAAAGAAGAGACATGGAAGAAAATCTGTTGGGAACAGCAGGACAGTTAGCATATTTTACAAAATGGGGGAGAAATATAGTTTCAAGAATGATGCTTTACTCCTCAACCAATGATGCAGGAAGATCGAGTATGAAAAGGACTGTGGATTTGTCAGATAGGAGTTAGCTGGTAGCCTTAGCATGTGCAGTCTGAGAGTATGGTGAAGGCAGAAACCAGGATGCTACGTTCTTAGGTGAATTAGAGGTGAGGACATGACAAAAAACCAGTTTTGTCTCTGCTGGTATTGATTTATGCTATTATTTCTACCACAGAAGTGGTGGGAGGAGAAACAGAATAGATTAGTGCTATAGTTGACCACATTACAGTCACCGTGAGGTTTACTTAATTTTAGTTTTTTAAGATATTAATGTCAGGGCCTCACCCCAAACCAGTTAAACCTAAATCTCTGATGATGGGGCCCAGACACGGATATTTTTAAATAGCACTCTAGGTGATTCTAATGTTTAGCTAGAATGAGGACCAGTGGATTAATGAATTAAGAATATGGGTTCTAGAATCCCCTTTAGTTTAGGTGTCAACCTTATTATTTGCTGGGGGCATGACTTCTCTGACTCTCAGTTTCCTTATCAAAGATGTGGGAATAACAATAGTATCTTCCTCACCGGATTGAAGAAGGATTAAATGACATAAGGCATGTAAAACATTTGGCATGGCACTACGTGTCATTGGCTATTGTTACTGTTTCTGTCATTAAAACATATGATATAAATTTAATGATACAAACAGTAACAAAAACAACCAACAGGTTGTATTAGTATGTTTTTACATACCAATAGGTATGTAAAACATCAAACGTTTTACATACCTTATGTCATATATACATGTACCTTATGTCATATATACATACCTTATGTCATATATACATGTATACACACACACACACACACGCACACACAGAAAGAGAGAAAGAGAGAAAGGGAGGGAGAGAGAGGGAGGGAGGGAAGAAGGGAGAGAGAGAACGCACAAGTCCCCACTTGGTGACCACACACCAATCAAGACAGGAGAGGAGGAAGATTCTGGCACTCTTTCCACCACTTACACTTCATATCACCTACTCAACAACTCTGCTCCTACTTCTGCCTAGTAAGCTGACTCCTGACCTAGTACTAGCTGTGCCAAAAATTTCTTGCTTTATTTTTGTTGTTTCTGGAGTTTTACACATGAATCTTATGCCTTTCATGTCTAACATCAACCACAGAAATTTTATGATTCTCTCAATGAATTTTATAAGACCTCTCAAGCCACTTGGCTCATTTTTTATTCTGCATTAAAATTAATTGTGGTCATGCCTTATAATGCCAGTAGTCTATAAATACTGTATTTCTTACTATTAGAGGGCTGATAGACATTTGAAAATGTTTGTTGCATGGTGGTACCTATGTTGCCTCAGGTTTCTTGCCTGGCTTTCTACCCTTGGGTCTTACCTTGGCTGCCATTGTCAAAACTAAACTGCACTGGAGAAAGTTAAACTAGTAGGGGAAATTTTATTCAAGGCTATTGAAAATGGGAGAGAGACCTCAATCTGAACTAAATTCTCTTGAAACAAAAAGAGGGAGGGCTTTTGAAAGTGCTAGGGTGAGCTAGTGGAAAGTACTGAAACACCTGAGAGGAGAGGTTGAACAGTGAGGTATGCTGTAACATCCAGTTATTCCTGAGTTTGCACTTGTTTTCATTTGTGATTAGGCTACTTGTGTTAACTCATAGCGATCAAGGTGGGCTCCAACCTTTCCACAGAGACTGGGAAATGAGGGATGCCATCTTCCTTGATGATTTCATTTTAAAGGAGTGGTTCCCAGGTCGTTGAGAAAGACATCCCTTACTCATAAGTCAGGCAAGAGGCTAAGAGAAGATTTACATCTCAAAGGGGCAAAGAAATCATTTAGGAAAGAGTTATGTTTTCTAAAGTAAATGCTCTAAGAAGAGGGAATTCAGGGCATAAAGGAAACACTCTGTCTAAAATTTCGTCAAGCTGAGGGGAAAGTTAAAGATGTCTTGGTCACCATATTTGAATCTTCTTTGTTTTAATCTTTTCTTAATATGAGCTTTTTTAGGTTCTACTGATTCTGGTTTTTGCTCTGCCTTTATACTATGGTTGAAGTAAAAATTATATTGAGCTAATGTATTTTTTAAAATCATTAAAAATTGTAGTAATTGGGAAAAGTACATAAAATTGAAACTTCACACACACACAAACTCTAGATTTGGAAGTAAGCTTAAAATTAATCTAAAATTAGATTAATCTTAAAATTAATATAATCCTGAGTCAAACATTTCAGTCTCCTTTTATTTTTTATATTTTCAAATTTTTATTTAAATTCTAGTTGCTTAACATATAGTGTAATATTGGTTTCAGGAGTACAGTTTAGTGATTCATCACTTACATATCACATTCGGCACTCAACACAGCAAGTATCCTCCTTAATACCCATCACCCATTTAGCCCACCTCCCTGCCCATATCCCCCAAAACCCTTAGTTTATTGTCTGTCCTTAAGAGTCTCTTATGGTTTGCTTCCCTCTCTTTTTTTTCCCTTTCCCCCTATGTTCATTTGTTTTGTTTCTTAAATTCCACATATGAGTGAGATCATATGGTATTTGTCTTTCTCTGACTGACTTATTTCTCTTGTCATAATACAGTCTAGTTCCATCCATGTAGTTGCAAATGGCAAGATTTCATCTTTTTTGATGGCTCAGTAATATTGAATTGTGTGTGTGTGTATATATATATATATATATATATATATATGTATGTATGTATATCCACATCTTCTTTATTCATTCATCATTGGGATGGACATTTGGGCTTTTTCCATTATTTGGCTCTTACTGATAATGCTGCTATAAACGTCAGGGTGCAAGCACCCCTTTGAATCAGTATTTTTGTATCTTTTGGGTAAATACCTAGTAGTGCAATTGCTGGGTCATAGGGTAGTTCTATCTTTAACTGAAAAAGATACTTTCAAAATAACCTGGGAGTCCATTCAGGTAATGGTCTCTCACTCCTTAGAATTCTGTATCAAACATGGAGACATGAGGACAGTCTCAGATCTAGCCTCACTCTTTCCAGATCTGCTCTGTTGTAATTTCCAGGGACCACTCCATCATGCCTGTAGACATCCCAGCCTCCTGCCTGAGCTCCATCCACTACCTGCAAAGAGGCCTAACTTCCCCGTGAGGTACATGATTACCAATGGCACAGTCGGGAGCAAACACAGAAGACAAGACTGCAGGATCCGGAAGCATTCTTGAGGCCATTTGTGCAAGGTATTCTGGAGCTCCAGGCCCCCAGAGCATGATCTGGAAAATGGTGGTTATGGAAGTGGTGTGGACTCTTAGAGGGCAGGTCTGATGACCACACTGGGTTACCAGAATCTGTTCAGTCTCCTTTTAAATATTCTCAAAATTAAAATTATCTTCAGGAAAAATAGATGTTAGATAATTTTTCCTTTCTTCGGCCACGCTCTCCCCTCAAAGACAGAAATGCTCAAATCAAATTATTACTCACATGGGAGTACCTGATGTAACTGTACACACAGATGAACTCTGATCTTCCTTCTTCGCCATGTCTTCTCTTCTTTCTCTTCTTCAGATGTCCACTATTCCATATGTGATGTTGATTCAAGGCACCTCATTATCTTGGTTGTTTTCTTCAACATCTCCTGTAAGATGTGGCACTTAAAAATGAATGGAAAGTTTCCTGAGCAGTGATCAAACAGTTTGGAGTACAGAATGATCTCTTCAGTTTTCTGGACACTCTACCTGTATTCATGTAGACAGAAGTCAAATTTACTTTTGGTAACACTTCTTTTCACAAAAATTGTCTTACCACATATTTTTAAAACTAAATACTGGAATTTACATATACTCAGATTAAATGTATTTTGTCGGATTCGGTTCATCATTGTAGCTTGTGAAAAACACTGGGATATTGCTTATAGCCCACATTTTATTAGCTACTTTTCCCGCTTTTGAGAAATCTGCTACAAGTGACAAAGATTACTTACTTCTACTTTATTACTGAGGCTAGGAGCCCGGTTGTCCACCACTCACTCACTAAGTCAGTACTCCTAGGGCATATGGTCATTTAACAAGTTCTAAATTTACCTCATTGTTGCCCAGTTTCCATTTTTATCTGTCTTATTTATATCCATATTCTAAGATAGTTAGATATGTTCAACAAGTCTTTATTATTTTCTGCTTGTCCTTATGTACCTAGCTTTTAAAAATCGAAAGATTTAAAAAAATTATAGTAGATCCTTCAACACTCTGGTGGCATTTATAGACATTTATCCAAACTAAAATACATTGTACTCTAGTATTTAAGGGAGACATTCCACATTAAAACTCATCATAGCCTATCTGTAAAACCTGTAGTTAGTTGTTCTGAGAAAAACTGGTTGGAGTTATTCTTGGAGAAAAGCAAAACTGTCATTCTTACATTCAGGAACAACCAAGAAACAGAAGGGCCAGGTGTCCTTCCTTTGACTTCTCTGGCAGTGATGTGTTCTCTGTTCTCAACTCAATTAGAAAGACATTTCAAGGCATAAGCCTCCCTTAATCCTCCACATAATTAGTGTTCAAACTTGTGAATTTTCATAACTTCATTTTTTTTTTCTGAATTAGCATCTATGGATTGGCAGAATAAGAAAATGTTTGGATGATTTGTTTAAATGATTACTATATAACATTTTATGCATTTAAAGACATATTTTATATGTAACATAAAGTATGGTTAGTAATAAAATGAACATGTTTCCCCATTTAAGAATGATTTTGCTGATATTAATAGAATATTAGGAAATGAACACATATTTAACTAAATTTTGATATAACAATGATGTTGGCCATTCTACCTACAGGTACAGGTCAAGTACATTCACAAGTGAAGAGTAATTATGCTGTTTAATGTATAAAGTGGTTAAGTTGGCTGTAAGTACAAGTGCTAAATTTCACATAACTTGACCATGATTACTTGAGAGTGTTTTGTCTGGATCTTGTAAAATCCTGTGGTCCTTTTCAAAGGGTCTTTATTCTCCTTTATTGGCTATCTAGCTGCTTATGTATTTATTGACTCATTTCTCTCCTATTCAAAGTCTGCCCCTCGACATCTGTCTTAATCCTCTGTTGTGTTTGGCATCTGTCTTTATGTCATGTCTATCTCTACAAGTCTCTTATTCCTGCTTTGTCCGGGATGCAGATGAATTTAAATTCTGGGTGTTAGGAGTCCAGATTGAAACCTTCTAAAGAAACCCTGGCCAGTTCTAAAATAAGTTGTGTGATCACAAGGAAAGAGATGCAAAAACTTCAAAGATAGGGTGGCAGATACAGAGATAGACAAGGGGGAAGTGAGATGTGGAGACAGGTGGGGGTAAATTTTTAGTACAAGATGAAAAATAGGAAGGAAATTAATTTTAAAGTTACAGGAAGTCTATACTAACCATTTCTGAAAAACTGAGATGTTTAACTGCTTGATTTGTTTGTAATCTGTACTGAAGGCCCTTGGTTCACTAAGATAAATGAAACGCAAGTTTAGTTTTCTTATTTTTACCATGGATTGTTTGCTGGGGCTTGATCATAAATAGGGAGGACAGATTCTGTTTCAATAGAGCTTTTACCCAGCTTGTAATATAAATAATCAGTGATTTTGTTTGCAACTTCCTGTTTTGCCTATATTATCCTTCTATAATTTATGCACTCGTGGCATCCTTTCAAGTAGATTATATACCCTTGTTTGGCAGGATAAGATTCTGGTACTAGACACTTAGTCAAAATTAATCTATTGAATATTAAATTAACATTTAGGGAAGGGTGATTGCTGAGGCAGCCAGGAATAAAGGAAAGGAATGGGAGGCAGGAGTGGTGTTTCTGTATCAAAATCTGTCACTAAGCTTTATCAGCTGCCATGATTTCCACCATCTTATATTGATCTGAATTCTATGTAGTTTTCCAGTTTTCATTTTGATTTCTCTTATGCAGTGAAGCACACCAAAGCCCAGGAGTAACTGAGAGCTGTGACAGGTCTGATCCCAAGGTGAAGCTTTTGTGTCACTGATTTTGTTGAGAATCTGAGAAAAACTAAGGCTCCAAGAAAAACACTTTACAATTTATAATTCTATGAAGAAGAGTCATTTTCAAGTGTGGCTACATCTGTCACCTACTATCTCCAGCTAGGGAAATCTCTGGTCAGCTGAGACTGAGAGTGGCTGCTCTAGATCCTGGGGTCCTAAAAGACTCCCCTGATATACAGTAATGGACCTTCTAAACATGAAGAAAAGTGATGGCAGTAGTATGTGCCCTAAGTTGATATTTTTCCAACTTTAATGTGGATGCAAATCACCTGGTCATCTTGGGAAAATGCAAATCCCAAAGGTACTGATATACCAAATCTGGGTGGTAGGACCCAAGAAGTTGCCTTTCAAGCAAGCTCCCAGGTGCGCTGCTCTGCTATTCTGAGGGCCATACTTTGAACTGAACTGCCCTCAGCATTCGCTTCATTAATTCCAGTAGGAAAGAGAATGGCTTCTCTAAATATCCACAACCAAAGAATGGGCCTCTGAAGGGCTGTCCACAGACTGAAGGGAGAGAAAGGGCACACCTTTCCAGCCAGTAAAATCACAGAATCAACTCTGGAAGTCAGTGTGGTAGAAGATGACACCATCAGCTCACCTTCCCAACCAGGAACCAGTATCATGAGGGATGAGATGAGTCATGGTTCTTACCCATGGCAGGAAAGCTTGTCTACAGAAGCCAAGTGCAACCAACAATTAACGAAGTCTACATTAGCTCTTGCCTGAGATGGTGAGTGACCATTTGTCTGGGCATATATAAAACCTTCTAATATCGAGTAGTGATCAAGACCCAGGCTCTCAAAGAGGAAAGCCTGCAGTAGAAGATCTGCATGGTCCCTTCTCAGCTGTGTCCCTTAGACAGTTACTTAACCTTTCTGGGCCTCATTTTTTCATATGTAAATAGAGATATTAAGAATACCACCTTCCCAGGGTTGTTGTGGGACATACAGAAGCACTTACCATAATGTCTAACATTTAAAAAGCGCTCCATAAAGATTAGTTACTATGCTTCCAGCAAGATAAATTTTGCCTTTGGTGATATTTAGTGACTTCATCAGAAACAAAGACATATTTTAATGTGACAAATGCAAAATATTTACACAGGAGTTGGAAATTTTTTTGAAGTTAATTTGATCAGAGTACATAAAATAGCCTGTTAAGATTAATTCAGTTACTGTTTTCATGATAATAACTATGCCTGGCTAAAGCTATCCTGGGTCATTTCCTATAAATGTGCATTCTAATTTGGGAACCACTTTACCTCACAAATTAGCAAAGTTAGAACGTTGGTCATTTCTGGTACCATAACTCCTGGATAACTTTTCTCTCAACCATCAGCTTGATTCTGAGTTCTCTAAGAATGTGCACTGTATTTATTCATTTACTTCTTTTCACTCAGTATTGTATACAATCTATTCCTATTGCCATGGAGATAGCTATTCAATGACAATAACCTCTTTACTTCATTTTAGTCATTTATAATACAATTACTGTTGTGTCAGATTGATTCTGGCTCTGATGCTGATGGAAAGGGAAAAAAAAACATTTAATAAAGTGATTTTTTTTCCACTCAATTTGCTTTTGCTTCTCTTTATCTGTTCCTCAAATTTAGCAAGTGCAACACTTGTTCCATTGGATTATCTGAAATATACTGTTGGCTGTCACATGCATGATCGATTTTAAACGTATGCCTGAATCCTTTCTACCAGACTAAATTCCTAGGACAGAAAAACGCACTGTAAAAAAAGGCTTTCCTGTCATCCTCAGGTACACCCGTCATCTTCGACCTAACCCTCGTACTATAAACAAGTAGTTGCTGGCAAGAGATCATAAACAAAACCAATCTCTGCATCTCTATTTTCCACATGTCTCGCCAGTAAAGGTATCTCTCTAAGACATCACTCCATTTCATCCTCTCTTGGTCCTTGACTCTTTTTGTCCCTCTTCTTGCATGCCATATTCACTTTCCCTGTATGCATTTTGAATCAGTCTGCACGGGTCTGGTTACTGTGGCTCAGCAATGAGTCATGGAAACTGCTCAAGACTTGTCTCTCTCAATTTATCCTACCAGCCATATCCTGTTATTTTTCTGCCTTTCAGCTGCTCTTGTATATAAAGATCCCTTTTCATTTGCTTTGTGCAGTGTTACTTCTCTTGTTTAAATTTTCTATCTTATTTGAGATGCTAGCCCCACCTTCATTTTTAATTTTAAATATATCCATTAATTTCTTTTTAAAAAAGTAATTTGGCTAAATAACTGTGTCTCTTTGAATTATGAACTAGGTAACAGTATAATGGGTTAAATTTAATTAATTCTAGTTAGTGTTGCAAACCTAATTGACTGTATGATCATTCTCTTTCCCTTTGATGGCAGAGGGATACAGTATAGTCTCAAAGTACATGTGCAAAAGTTTTGATTTCCATTTCCCTGAACAATCATGCTATTTTTTATGATTTTTGGAAGTCCAGCTTTATCCAACTGACTGGACTGATTTTCCAATAAGTTAAATTTAATGTCACTGGAATACTGGCTACATGATATGAATTTGAGAACTACAGCCTGCAGACCAAATCTTGCTGGACACCTGTTTTCTTAAAATAAATTCTATTGGAATACAGCCACACTCATTTTTAATGTATTGTCTATGACTGCTTTCACACTATGAAGGAAGAGTTGTGACAGAGACTGTGTGACCTGCAAAGCCTAAAATATTTGCTATCTGAGCATTTAAGAAAATGTTTGCCTACTCGTGGGCTACCCAATAAACCAAGCCTGCCAAATTTCTCTAGGTAGGTTTCAAAGCAAAGTTCATAAGATATTCACTTGTTGAATACTCCTTTCTCCCAAATTTGTATCACATATTAACTCATAGGAAAACCTAGATTGTCTTCAGAGGTAGCTCAAAGGTATCTGCATAAAAATAGGGCTGTCTGATAAAATATACAGGACATGCAGTTAAATTTGAATTTCAGATGAACTACAAAGAATTTTTTGGTGATGTTCCGAATATTGCATGGGACATATTTATGTTAAAAATTTATTTGTTGTTTATCTGAAATTAAAATTTAGCTGGCATCTTGTGCTTTCATTTGCTAAATCTGGCAGGCCTTTATATAAAGAGGTGAAAAGAAGAAAAACTGAAGAGAACTTGAAGCAACATCTCAGGGCACTGTGTGAAGTTGTGGGTTTATTAGCACCTTCTGATGTATTGTCTGGTAACATTCCAGAGTTCTCCAATTTATAGTCATGTTTTGAATCTATAATGAGAGGCTTCATTCTTTACACCCAGGTGTTTGGCACACAGATGGTCAGCTTTCTGACCCAGGAATCCATGCTGTTTATTAGCAGCTTGAAATTTTTGATTGTACATCAGATTGCAGGCGGAAGAGCACTTTTCAGTACAAGATGAAGGGGAATTATGCAGTAGGACTTCATAGGTTTGATTTAGTCCCAGGAGGAGAGCAAAAAATAGAAAGTTTACAAAACGAGTGACTAGGGAATTGGCAAGAGTCCATTTGTTCTCATACTGCTCTATCTGAAAGGAACAGCGTTAGGAATTTAATTGCAATTAGGAAGCACTGGACAATGCAGGATATTAACTCAGAGAAAGCAAGGTTTGTTAAACAGGAAAATAATATATTAAAAAAATTCTATATTAGAGGCAAGCTTTCACTTAGGCATACCTTAGAGTATTTAATGAGCTACTGTGACTTTCTCATACCCATTTTACTTCTCTAACTTGGCTGCATATGAAAACACAATTTATATATGTTGATCAGCATCTGTGTCCCAACTTAAGTCATTACTAACTTGCTGAATGATTTTAAGTCAATAACTTCACATTTTGGTTCTCAATTTCTCATTTGAAGAAACTGAATGAGAAGATTTTGAAGGTTCTTACCTAAATGGAAACTCTACTTCTATTCATGTTTATACACATTATATTAGAATGTGATATCTATAGTATGCCCAGAATATCAAAATCATCAAAATGTAAATGTGAATACTAGCACCAAGTTTGGTAAACATGATAGCATCAGAACCTAGGATCTATAAATGAGACTAATTCTCATCAAGGTACAACAAGCCTGTTAACATTAGTGGAGCTCCGGGTTATTATCTTAGGTTTGTATATTTCTAGCATATTTTCATAAAATATTTGAGTATCTGAAATTCTTTTCATTTCCTTCTTCATAAATATTTTGGTTTCCTAGAAGTTTGTAAAATTTTAAGAGAAAATTTTAATTGATGGTAACTTCTATTATATGATACCAGATTTGGTAGTAGGGGCCATAGGAAGAAAATCTGTCTTTTGTGGGCTTTGTGATAGAGTAACCTATCAGTTAGAACAAATGCACAAGAGGCTATGGTAAAAACTGCAAAAGAAGGAATTGATCCTTGATATACTTATTCAGAAATGGTTATTTGAGATAATACAACTACAACTGGGAAAATGACAGTAAGTGTTTTCTATCTTAAGAAATTTGAAAATATAAATCTGAGAAAGCAAATATGTAAGTACCTATGAAAACACTAAGATTAACTCGTATACCTACTAATACATTATTCTCTACATTGATTTTTTATTTACACAAATGATAAGCAAAGCCAATCTTTGTCCAAAATTAGAACATTATAGATGAGGCTAAAATTGCCTTTGACCACCACCCTTATTTTTCTCATGCACTCTTTTCAGAGAAGGTAAGAATTATTGTCGGTTTTGTGTGCACACTTTCAGATAATTTTCAATGCATTTTCTCACAGAGATTTGATTCTTTGCTTTATTACAGTTGTGCTAGTAGGCCTAGAAACCTTTGTTTGTTAATGTTTTCTTTTTTTTAAGATTTATTTATTTATTTATTTATTTGACACAAAGAGAGAGAGAGAGATCACAAGTAGGCAGAGAGGCAGGCAGAGAGAGAGAGAGAGGAGGAAGCAGGCTCCCTGCTGAGCAGAGAGCCTGATGCGGGCCTCGATCCTAGGACCCCGAGATCATGACCTGAGCCAAAGGCAGAGGCTTTCACCCACTGAGCCACCCAGGCACTCTGTTTGTTAATGTTGAATGGGAAAACAGTGCTGCTTATGAAAGATCTTTAGGACTGGGCTTGATTATCAAAGTGAAGAACTACACTGGTAGAGAGTAAGTCATATCAGGGGCAGTGTGTGTGTGTGTGTGTGTGTGTGTGTGTGTGTGTGTGTGCGTGTGTGTGCGTGTGTGTGTTCACATATAACACACATTTGTGAATTCACACACACAAATTTGTTTCATAAGCTATTCTGTATCTCAGTTTCCACAGCTGCAACCCAGAATGAGAGGATCCAAAGCATCACTGAGGTTTTGTTCAACTCTCACTTTCTATTGGTCTATTATTTCTAGTGCTAATATAGCTGAAAAAATGACTGTGTGATAAGCTTCTGCTTTTCTCCCATAGTATTTAGTTTTAATTTCTGTTTATGCAATCTAATATTGTTTGCAAAAGCTGGATGCATACTCCTTTGCTCAAAATAGATTCAACTCAAACCTGGTTCCCAGAAGAGAAGATTCAGTAACGTTAGTTATCATTTCACACCATTTCATGTTTATTCCTGATTAAATTTTGTCCAACTCACTTGGAGTTAATCCCGCTAAATTTACCCTCTCGTAATTGTTCTGGGTTCCATCGGAATATTCTCAGTCACACCAAACTTGGTGAGCAATGCTGATACCTCATATATGATATTCTGTCAAAATCTCTCACTTCAGATCTGCACATTAAGCTTAGCTTCTATACCTCTTTCTTTGATTCTTTGATGTTTCACATTTTCTTTCTCCAAATCACTGCTACCCATACTAAAGCATCAAAAAAGTAGGTGCTTTTTTCTTTATCTTTTAAGTTTATTTCTACACTTACGTGAAAGTAAATTTTAATCACCTAATTCTTCTTCTCTATCAAATAGATGGTTATATTATCTGTGCACCGGTATTCATTTACAAGCTCTGCATTCTGGCCCAGCATCTACAGCGTTACGATTTGTTGTTTTTCTAACATACTTTAGGTCTCCTTCCTCAGCCAGATTTGCTGTAACACTTTACATCAAATGAAGCAAAGAATTGCTTCAGAAAGCTGAATACAGGAACAATATGTTAAGAGTTCTTTGTTGTAAGAAAAAATGTAGAATAATAAACTTCATGAAAACATATACATTTATAATTTCAGAACCCAGTGGAAATTACTTTTCGCAAATGTGTAACCTCTTTATAATTGTGTCTTCATTACTCACAATCCTGAGCAATTGAATTGCCAGGTAGTATGAGGTTTTCAAAACAGGCCTGAATAATATTCCACCATAAAAATAACATTCATATGTAACCACTGACAACTGCCACCTGGTTAAGGTATCTTGTTCCTAATTTTACAGGTGTCAGATTTGACTTGCTTCAGTCAGCTTCTTTGTGAGTCTCATCACCTGTGATTTCCAGTTTAAACATTATCACACTTAGATGACTGGAAAACAGTATGGACATGTGAGGAAGAGATTCAACTTCTGAGGCCCAAGTATTCTTCAGAAATTACTAGAAAAATCTCTGGAGGGAATCCATTCACAAACATTTAATAAAATATTTCAAGCCAGTGAGAATTTAATGTGTCCATCTTGGATTTAATTTGACATCAATTGACATTCTTATGGTGTGTTAAAAGACAAAGTTAATGTGGTATTCTTATGGGTCATAGAATATATTGCTTTTTATAGATGATTTGAGTCTTGTACTAAAAAGTTTTGTTTTAATTAAATCAACAATTCCTTCAAGATTAAGAAAGACAATAAAAGGCATAAGAGTTTATGCCTTTTTATGAGCCAGCAATGCTCCTAGAAGTTGGTGGTAATATACAGTCCTGATATTTTTATGGTAATTGCTTTCAGATTTTAAAGAAGCTAGTTCAAACATTTTCTAGAGAACTGTTCAATGCTGGTCTCAGTTCTTAAGGGTGCAAAGAAATGATGTTTATCTTTAATCTTTGCATCAAAGGCAAAAAAACAAATGGAAAACCCTGTGATTGGGGTGTACTAAAGAGAGGTGCAGTTCAAACATTTTTATGGCACTCATTTTCTCAGGTTCTTAGGTCCTACTTCTGCACCAGTACTATCATAATACTGTTACCTTCTTTCTGATACACAAACTGTGTCCGCCCTCCAGTACACTGTGTTTGTGACAACTAAGTCTGAAATCCTTTTCTTTTTGAGGTCAGCAAGATAATTCTCATCAATTTCCTTGTGTCTCTGGGTGAACTTACGTGCTTTTAAGATTTAGTACATCAGTCAATGTCCAGTCTGGTGCCAAGTGGCTATGCTTCTAAAATAATTGTCATGAAAATGTATAATATCATTCTTTGGCTTAATACATATACAATCCTCTTCATTTTAGGCTAAGCCTATCCTGTAAATTTGGACTACATCTTCTCTGATGCTGCATAATTTTAGAGTCATGCTATTGCCTAAAATTAGGCCATAATTTTTCATCTGTATATAAAGTTTAATAATAGAGTAATATGAAAATTATATTAAAATTCTTAGAGTTGGGTTGTATGGGTGGCTCAATCAGTTAAGCAACCAACTCTTGATTACAGCTTAGGTCATGATCTCAGTGGCGTGAGGTCAAGCCCCAGTGCAGGAGCACTGTACTCAGTGCAGAGTCTGCCTGAGATTCTCTCTCTCCCATTCCCTTTGCTCCTCTCCCTACTTGCACATTCTTTCTTTCTCTAAATAAATAAAATCTTTAAAAAAAAAACCTTCAGACTCACACACAAAAGCTAAACTATTGCAGTATATTGGTTAATTGGAATTAGTTAATTGGAAAGTAGATTTATGAATGTTTTCTTTATGGCATTTTTTTTTAATATTGAGAAATTTCTGGGGCATCTAGGTGGCTCAATCAGTTAAGTGTCTGACTGTTGATTTGGCTCAAGTCATGATCTCTGGGTCCTGTGACTGAGCCTTGCATTGGGTCTGCTTATCTCCCTCTCCCTCTGCCCCTGTCCCTGCTTGGTGTGCTTTCTCTCTCACTTTCTCAAATAAATAAATAAATCTTAAAAAAAAAAATTTCTCTGCCACACTGAGACCAAATAAGTATCTTTTAATTGTTCACTGTTTCTTCCTTGTATATCTGAAATATAAGGTAATCATAACATATACACATTATTGCATGACATAGGGGCTCTGTCCTTTTTTTTCCTTCTTAAAACTCAGTATTCAGTATCAGTGCCTTAGTTCAGGAGTGTGCAGATATTTTCTGTAAAAGGCCAAATAGTAAATATTTCCAGCTTTGTTGGAACTATTCAAGTCTGCTGTTACATCACAAAAACAGTCACAGTCAATATACAAAGGAATGGGTGGGGGGGCCTGGGTGGCTGAGTTGGTTAAGCATCTGCCTTCAGCTCAGGTCATGATCCCACGGTCGTGGGATCCAGTCGTGCATTGGGCTCCCTGCCGAGCTGGGAATCTGCTTCTCCCTCTTCCTCCCCCTACTCGTTCTCTCTCTCTCTCACTTGCTCTCTCACAAATACACAAATAAAATATTTTTTTAAAATGGCAAGTACTCTTTTAAAAAAAAAAAAAGGAATGAATGGGTGTAGCTGAATTCCAATAAATATTTATAAAAGCAGGTGCTAACCCATGGGTCCTAGTAGTTAGTATCTTATATGTTCTTGGATGCATATAAACCTCTGAGGTAAGATTTCAGGCTGTCTTGTTCATGGTTATATCTGTTTTTTTAGGACTGGATTGAGCATGTAGTACATACCCAATACAAGTCTATTAGGTGAAAAAAAATCTGTTCTATGTTCAATCAAATATATTGTATATGTATAAGAAAAATAGATAAAAGTATATGGCAGGAGTGACATCAGCAAAAATGGTGGAGCAGGGAACTCAAAGAGCATGTCTCACTATAGAAACTCTAGAAAACCTGTCAAAAACTGTCAGAATCAACTTTGTCAGAACTCTGGAAAACAGTCAAAGGTTTACAGCAATCAACTGAACATTTAATCAATAGAAAGGCAACTGAACAGGCAGGAGAACTTTGTAACAATTTAAATTACCCATGACTTCACTTCCCCCAGCTCAGTGGCAGTCTTGAAGATAGCAGTCCACATCCCCAGGGTGGGCTCATAGTACTGGAGGTAACAGAGCAAATTTTGTTTTCCAAGAATTGTGGCTGTCTGTTTTGACCTCTCTTGGAGCTCCCTAAAGCCTAAGGCAAAGAGCTTGCTTTTATTTCTCTAACTCAGAACTGTTTCAGAAAAGAGAAACAGTAACATGGCTGCAGAAGGCAGCAGCTGAAAATATTCAAAGGTACATGAACTACTTGCTGCCATGTAAGACAAATGATATCAGTTGTGGCAAATAACAGACACACCAAAAAGATGGGAGGAAAGGTTGGAAAGGATATGCTTTTGAGGAATAAGGGCTTTGAAAAGTTCTTATGCATACCAGGGAATCTACAAGGCCATGCTCATGATTACAGTTAGAAGCATCCTCAGAAAAAAACTTGAGAAGATCCCAAGCTCTTACTTGTCATAGGCATTTAAGCACATGCAAATAGGAAAAACAAGGCCAAGTCAGAACTGCAAAGAACCTGAGCATTGAAGACATGCCCAAACGAATACTCAGAACCCTGCTACAAAGACTGGGGATTTTTTTTTTCTTGGCTCCAGGCATTTAGAGACTTCAGTGGCCACATACGATGAAGTCTTTAGTTTCCCCAAAAATAGTTTATAAAATTCATGAAACAAACAAACAAGTAAAACCCACAACAAGCAGCAACAACAAACTTTGGGGAAGGAGGAGAATTTGAATTCTAGACTTGGCATATTATGATATTTAAAATGTCAACTTGTCAACAAAAATTATGAAGCATACAAAGAAAGTATGATCTATTTATACACACACACACATACACACAGAAATGAACAAAAACTGTCCTTGAGGAAGCCCTTTGGACTTATGAGGAAGAGATTTTAAATCAACTTTCTTAAATGTGCTCAAAGGGCTAAATGTAACAATGAACCAAAAAAATGAAAGGAAACCAGGAGAAGAATGTATCATCGAATGGAGAATATCAAATGAGAAATTATAAAAAGAAACCAAGTATAAATTTAGGCACTGAAAAGTCTAATGCAATACTTAAAATGAAAAATTCACGGGAAGATATCACCACCAGGTTTGAGCAGGAAGAAGAAAGAATCAGTGAACCTGAAGATAGGACAATTGAAATTATCCAGTCTGAGGAGCAGAAAAAAAAAGAAAAAAGAAAACCCCACCAAAAAAATAGAACAGGAGGGCCAAACTTCCTAACTTACTCTGTGAGGCCAGTATTACTTTGAAACAAAAGCTGGACAAAGACATTACAAGGAAATAAAACTATAGACAAATATCTCTAATGAATATAGATGGATAAATTCTCAGTTGAATTCTAGTAACCCAAATTCAACAGCCTACTGAAAAAATTATATATAATGGCCATGTGAGATTTATCACAGGAATGCAACATATGGAAACCAATCAGTATGATACACCACGTAAACAGAATGAAGGAAAAAAAAATCCACATGATCATGTCAATTGTTACAGAAAAGCATTTGACAAAATCCAATAATCTTCCATGGGTAAAACACTCCACAAACTAGGAAAAGAAAGAAACTGACCCAGAAGGATAAAGGGCATTAAAAAATAAAAACAAAATCAAAACCCAAAAAACCCCACAAAAGCCAGCTAATATCATAATGATGAAAGATTAAAGAAATTTTCCATAAGATTAGAAACAAGACAAGAATGCTTTTACTACTTCTAGTCAACATTTTACCAGAAGTTTTAGCCAGAAAAGTTAGGCAATAAAAAGAAGTAAAATTCATCCAGATTAGAAAAGAAGTAGTAAAACTCTTTTCACAGGTGACATGGTCTTACACAGAAGGAATCCTAAAGAATTAACAACAAAACTATTCAGGCTAGTAAACAAATTGTCCAAAGTTGCAGAATATAATATCAACACACAAAAATCAGTTACATTTTAACACACTAATAATGAATAATCCAAAAAGGAAATTAAGAGAAAATGCCTTTTACAAAAGCATCAAAGAACAAAATATTTACAAATAGATTTAGTCAAAGAGGTACAAAGTTTATACAGAAAACTATGAAAACAATGCTAAAAAATTTAAAGAAACAGACAAAAGGATAGCCTTTGTTTATAGATTGGAAAATGTAATGTTAAGATGGCAATACTCTACAAGGTGATCTACAAATTCAAGGCAACCCCTATCAAAATCCCAATGGCCTTTTTCTGCAGAAATGGAAAAAAAAATACTAAAATTCATATGAAATTGCAGATTACCCCTAGTAGTCAAAACAATCTCAAAAAAGAACATAGAAGACTCTCTCTCTCTCTCTCTCCTTCTTTTTGTCCTCTGCTCCCTCTCTTAAACAACAACAAAAAGGTGAATACTTACCTCATATAATTTAAAAAATTAACTCAAAATGGATCAAAAATACAAGATCCAAAACTGTTAACATTCTTAGAGTAAAAAAATAGGAGTAAATAATGATGATGGATTTGGCAATGGATGCTGAAATATGACACCAAAAAGCATGAGGAATAACACAACAAACTGGATAAACTGGACTTCATCAAAATTAAAACTTTTTGTGCATCAAGGAACACTATCAAGAGAGTGAAAACACAACTCACAGTATAGGAGAAAACACTTGCAAATGATACATCTGACAAGGGTCTAGTGTCTGGTACATGTAAAGAACTCTTACAACTCAACAACAAAAGGAAAAACAACACAATTTAAAAATGGGCCAAGGCATCAGGGAAATACAAATCAAAACCACAATGAGATACCACCTCACACCAGTCAGAACGGCTAAAATTAACAGTCAGGAAACAACAAATGTTGGCGAGGATATGGAGAAAGAGGAACCCTCCTACACTGTTGGTAGGAATGCAAGGTGGTGCAGCCATTCTGCAAAACAGTATGGAGGGTCCTCAAGAAGCTAAAAATAGAGCTACCCTATGACCGAGCAATTGCACTACTGGGTATTTACCTAAAGGATACAAATGCAGTGACCCCAATGTCCATAGCAGCAATGTCCAAAATAGCCAAACTATGAAAAGAGACCAGATGTTCATTGACAGACGAATGGATAAAGAAGATGTGATACACACACACACACACACACACACACACACACACACACACACACGGAATATTACTCAGCCATCAAAAAATTGAAATCTTGGCATTTGCAATGATGGATAGAACTAGAGGGTATTATGCTAAGTGAAATAAGTCAATCAAAGAAAGACAATTATCTTGATTTTACTCATATGTAGAATTTAAGAAACAAAACAGAGGATCATAAGGGAAGGAGGGAAAAATAAAATAAGATGAAATCAGAGAAGGAGACAAACAAAATGAGGGTTGCTGGAGGGGAGGAGTTGGGAGGATGGTGATAGGTGATGGGCCTTTATGAAGGCACATGATGTAATTTATATGCAACTGATGAATCACTGAACTGAACTTCTGAATCTAATGATATACTACATGTTAATCAATTGAATTTAAATAAATTTTTTTTAAAAAAATTGGACAAGGACTTCAACAGACATTCTTCCAAACAGGATATGCAAATGGCCAACTAGTACAGGAAAAGATACTCAGCATCATTTCTCATTAGGAAAATGCAAATCCAAATGAAATGGGAGAACACTTTATATCTACTAATATGGCTATAATTTAAAAATGGAAATAAGAGGTGTTGATGCAAATGTGGACATACTGGAACCCTTATGCATTGCAGGTAGGAATGTAAAGTGGTACAGCTGCTGTGGAAACCGGTTTGGCAGTTCCTCAATAAGTTAAACATAGAATTGTCATACAATCTGGTGATTCCCAAAAGAATTACAATATGTGAACATGCGGTCAAACAAGCACTTGTATAATGGTGTTCATAGTAACACTACTCACAATAACAAAAAAGTAGAAAAAACACAAATTTCCATCAACTAATGGAATGATGAAAATATGTTATATCCATACAGTGGAATATTATTCAGTCATAAGAAAAATGAAATACTGATACATTCCACAACATAGATGAAGCTTGAAAATATTATGCTGAGTGAAAGAAACCAGATAAAAAAGACTACATATTGTGTACAGTGATTTTCCTTAGATCAGATATCCAGAAAGGGCAAATTCATAGAGACAGAAAGCAGATTAATGGTAGTCAGGGGCTAAGAGAAAGGAGAATGGTGGATGACTAATAAATGTGTACCATATTTCCTTTTGGGGTGATAAAAGATGTCTGGAACAATATAATGGTAATGGTTGCACAACATTGTGAATGTACTAAATGCCATTAAATTGTGCTCTTAAAATGGTTAAACTGGTAAATTTTATGATGTGTGCATTAATCACCAAAAGTATATGACACAAGTTAAAAAAAAAGACACTTTAGTATTGTCTTAAGCATCAAGGTTTTTGAGTGTCAGAAAGTCTTGGTTATTTGCTCAACAGTAACGAACATTTATAAATGTACAAATGAGCCTAGAATTAAAAGACCTAGCAATGCCAATCTACATGACCTAAAATGTTTCCATGCAGGGCTGTGTGTGTAAGTGTGTGTATATGTATGCATATATGTATGTCTGTGTGTGTGTGTGTAATTTCTTGAGAAGGAAAGGGACAACGATGATGACTGATCTCGATGAACGTGAGGATACTAGTCTTGAAGAGATTTCAGGGGAAAACCATTGATATTACTAAAAGACAAGAAAATTGAATTGTAGAGGAGAGATGAAAAGAATCAGGGATCAACTTGACTAGTGGAGAATAAATCGAAGATTTATTTAAGGTTTAATAGCTAGATCCAAGTACTGTATTAAACATAATTATTTGGGGGAATAAAATAATGCTGTATTATTTAAAGGCTAGAAAAATGATGGATTTTTATGATTATCTTGTTTTCTTTCTTAGAGATATTTTAGTTAGCTACTTCAAAAATGTGGAAGGCTGGGGGGGGCAGGTGTGGTGGTTTTGCCATAGTAAGCTCTATGAGAGTGGGAGATAGCAAAAGATCTGTGCCATCCTTACATTGTACAGTTATAGTGATTTTGATGGTTTAATGGGCAAAGAAAGAACAGGGAAATTATTCTCTCTTTTTCCTAAATATTTACAAATACCTTGAGCATTTTTCTTCAAATAGGTCAAATCTTTGGCACCTGAGAGGTAACAGACAGATGGGATTGAGGCCATGTTTGTAGAAGAAAGTTTCTTTAGAGTCAGATAATAAATACTAAAACCACATTTTTTAAAATGTGGCAACCTTTAAATAGACTACATTCTAATCTGCAAAAAACTATTTCACTACCATTTTGTTTGAAAGGAATGAAATGAACAGATGACCACTCAAATTTCATTTAAGTGAAGTAGGAAAATCATATTTTTCTGATCATAACTCTCTCTATATTCATAAATTCTTAAATAATTGCACTTGAGACACAATTTAATTAAGTCTTACTTAATTTTATCCATTTTTGTAGATAGGTAGTATCACTAACATAGTTTCCAAAAATGTCAGCAGCATGATTATAGATGACAAACACATTTTATAACTGCAGACAGGAACATAAAATCCAGCATCAGCTTGGGAAATTACAGGAATATTATAATCAATAGCGCAAAATTTCTGCTATATGCAGTGTACAAGAAAGTCCCCAAAGGACCTTCCTGCAAAGCAGAATAAATTGTTCTCCCACAGCATTGTCAACACTTGGATTAAATATAAAACTAAATAAATTAAATATAAGTAAAAAACTCAAAAGTAATGTTTAGTTAAAACTAGAATAAAAACTTTATCTTTTTGACAACATCACATATTAGATATCCTGAAAAACCCTTCAACTACCAAACACTTAAAATGCTGAATTTAAAAAAAAATATCTTTCTAAATGCCTAGCTGAGCTACTAAGAAAATAAGGAGAAAGTCAAAAGTCAAAACCTATGGTAAAGCAAAAGTCTAGTGAAATACGCAATCACTGAAGCCATGGCTGCTCTGAGCATCTTTTAATCTTTAATGGCCTAGAAATGAATCCCAGATATGGTGCTGGTGTAGAAGGGGGCTGAATTCAGGAGACAATGCTCAGTTCCCAAATAATAAAAAAAAATTGGATTAGACATCCTATTACAAAGCCAGATCCTTGAAGGGCAATACCCATGCTTACACGGTGAACTACATAAATAAAGAAACTTGCCTCCCACAGATTTGGCTCTAGATAGAGAGGGGAGCAAATTCCTCAGGTGGGTTTGAAGCCAGAATTCTCACTATATAGTTCTTCCAAAAAAATAAGTATTTGGTTCAAAGTGATCCTAAATTGGAGGATCCTTTTCTATGTCTAACAAAAAAAAAAACAGACCAAAAACTGAAAGTAAAACAAAGGTAAACTGAAAATTTCCAGGAAAGAACACTAAATGCAGACCTCCAAGTATAAAAAAGTATCAATAAATATGGTAACAAAAAAATTCACAAGTAAAGACAAAAAGCCAACATATGATAAAGAAGAAATAATGAACCTATATGATATTCAATAATCAGAATGATCAGATGCAAATTATAAAATGAGTTTAATGTGTTTAAGGAAATGAAAGAGAAAAGAGATGATCAAAAATGAACAGGCAGAGGTACTACTTCTGGATTATTAAATGACTGCCTGCGCTCTCTTCTAGGATTTTATGGTTTCAAGAGGTCTCACATTTAGGTCTTTAATCCATTTTTTTTTCTTTAATCCATTTTGAATTTATTTTTGTATATGGTGTATTAAAGTAGTCCAATTTCATTCTTCTGCATGTAGCTTTGTCCAGTTTTCCCAACACCATTTGTTGAATGTCTTTTTTCCATTGCATATTCTTGCCTTCTCTGTCAAAGATAAACTGATCATATAATTATGGGTTTACTTCTGGGTTTTCTATTCTGCTCTATTGATCTATGTGTCTATTTTTGTGCCAGTAACATACTGTTTCGATTACTACAGCTTTGTAGTATACCTTGATGCCTGGAATTATGATACCTTCAGTTTTGTTTTTTTTTTCCTCCAAGATTTCTTTGGCTATTCTGGGTCTTTTGTAGTTGCATAAAAATTTTAGGATTGTTTGTTCTGGTTCTGTGAAAAATGCTGTTGGTGTTTTGTTAGGGATTGCATTAAATCTGTAGATTGCTTTGGGTAGTATCAACATTTCTACAATATTTGTTCCTTGAATCCATGAGTAAGGAATGTATTTCCATTTTTTGGTGTCATCCTCAATTTCTTTCATCAATGTTTTATAGTTTCCAGAGTATAGGTCTTTCACCTCTTTGGGTAAGTTTATTCCTTGGTGTCTTGTTATTTTTAGTGCAATAGTAAATGGGATTGTTTTCTTAATTTCTCTTTATGCTGCTTCATTTTTAGTATATAGAAATGCAACAAATTTCTGTATGTTGATTTTGTATTCTGAGACCTTAGCAAATTCATTTATCAGCTCTAGTAGTTTTCTGGTGGAGTCGTTAGGGTTTCCATATATATAGTATCACGTCATCTGCAAATAGTGAAAGTCTTACTTCTTCCTTGCTATTTGGATGTCCTTTATTTCTTTTTGTTGTCTGATTGCTGTGGCTAGGACTTCCAGTACTAAGTTGAATAAAAGTGGTGAAAGTGGACATCCTTGTCTTATTTGCTGTGGGTTTTTCATACATGGCCTTTATTATGCTGAGGTATGTTCTCTCTAAACCTACTTTGCTGAGAGCTTTTTTCATGACTGGATGTTGTACATGGTCAAATGCTATTGCTATTAAAATGATCATAGGGGTTAGTATCCAAAATATATGAGCAGCTTATACGAATCAACACCCTAAAACCAAATAATCCAATTAAAATCAGGCAGAAGACATGAACAGGCCTTTCTCCAAAGAAGACATACAGATGGCCAACAGACACAAGAAGAGATGCTCAACATCACTAATGATCAGGGAAATGCAAGTCAAAAGTACAGTGAGATATTGCCTCACACCAGTCAGAATGGCTAAAATAAAAATAAAGAAACAAGAAGTGTGGGCAAGGATGTGGAGAAAAAGGAAGACTGCTGGAGGGAATGCAAACTGGTGCAGCCACTCTGGAAAACAAGATGGAGGCTCTTCAAAAAGTTAAAAATAGGACTACCCTATGATCCAGTAATCACACTACTGGGTATTTATCCTCAAAATACAAAACACAAATTCGAAAGGATACACACAACCATATATTTATAGCAGCATTATTTACAATAGCCAAATTATGGAAGCAGCCCAAGTGTCCATGTTTAGATGAATGGATAAAGATGTATATATACACAATGGAATATTATTCTCCCATGAAAAAAAAATGAACTCTTGCCATTTGCAATGACATGAATAGAGAACATAATGCTAAGTGAAATAAGCCAGTCTGAGAAAGATAAATACCATATGATTTCATTCATATGTGGAATTTAAGAAACCAAACAAATGAGCAAAGGGAAAAATAAAAAGACAAGAGACAAACCAAGGAACAGATTCTTAACTATAGAGAACAAACTATAGAGATGGCTACCAGAAAGGAAGTGGGTGGGGGGATGGGTGAAATAGGTGATGGGTATTAAGGAGGGCACTTGTTATGAAGAGCACTGGGTGATGTAGGGAAGTGTTGAATCACTAAACTGTATACCTAAAACTACTATAAGACTGTATAATATAAGTATGTTAACTATACTGCAATTAAAATAAAAACTTAACAAAAAAGAAAAAGAAAAAAAACATGGACTCAAAAAGATGTATGTACATTTGCATTCATTGCAGCATTATTTTAATATCCAAGGCATGGAAGTAACTTAAATGTCCACTGAAGGGTAAATGGATAAAGAAGTTGTGGTACGTATATAAAATGGAATATTATTTAGCCATAAAAAAGCAATTTTGCCATATGCAACAACAGGGATGAGCTTGAAGGTATTATACTAAGTGAAACAAGTCAGATGAAAACAAAAAACCCAAATATTGTATGAACTTACTTACATATAGAATTTAAAAACAAACAAAAACAAGCTTATAGATACAGAGAACAGACTGAACAGATTGGTGGTTGCCAGGTGGGGGCAGTGGATGAAATGTGTGGAGGGGATAAAAAGTTACAAACTTCTGGGTATAAAATAAATGTCATGAGGATGTACTATTCAACAGGTTGACTATAGTAAACTGTTACTGTATTGCATATATGCAAGTTGCTAAGATGGTAAACCTTAATAGTTTTCTTTTTTTTAAGATTTTATTTATTTATTTCCAGAGAGAGAGAGAGAGAGCACAAGCAGGAGGGAGCAGCAGGCAGAGAGAGAGAAGCAGTCTCCCCACTGAGCAAGGAGCCCAATGTGGGACTCGATCCCAGGACCCTGGGATAATGACCTGAGCTGAAGGCAGACACTTAACTGACTAAGCCACCAGGCATCCCAGATCTTAAGAGTTCACATCACCAAAAAAGTTACTATGTATGGTAATGAATGTTAACTAGAATTATGATGGCAATCATTTTGCAAAATATACAAACATTAAATCATGTTGTATACTGGAAACTAATATAATGTGGTATTAATTATATCTCAACTTAAAAAACCCAAGAGAATTATAAATATTAAAAAAAAGCAACCAGAAGTAATAACACAGTGAGAGGTTCAAAGGACAACAGACCTCTCAAAAATAATGCAATCTGGAAAAAAATGAGACTTCTTTAATGTCTGTAAGAAAAACTGTCAACATATATTTCTATATCCAGCAAAAATATCTTTTAAAAATGAAGTAACAACAAATACATTTTTCAGATAAAAGAGATTTTATTAATAAGTTTTGATACCACATCACATTAAGTCATTATGGCTTCATAAGCTCCTCTTTAGACTGTGACTGTTTCTCAGAATTCTCTTGTTTTTAATAATCTTGAAAGCTTTGAAGAGTATTGATCAGGTATTTTATAGAATGTCCCACAGTTAGATTTGTCTCATGTTTTGTCATAATTAGACCAAATTTATGTGTTCTCAGGAGGAAGATTACAGAGGGAAAATACTATTTCACCACGTCATATCAAAGATACATACCACCCACATGACTTATTATTATTGTTGATATTGTACTTAATTGCTTGGCTGAAAATAATATTTATCTGTTTTTCCATTGTAAAGTTATAATCCCTCTCTTCCATATTGTACTCTTCAAAATAAATAACTATGCATAGTCCATATTTAAGGATTGTGAATTTTTGCCCCAGGTCCTTGAATGTAAAGTAAATTATTTGGAATTCTTCATGGAAGATTTACCTCTTTTCTCTATATATTTACTTATTCAGTTAGTAATTTATATCAGAATGAACTTATGGATATGTATTTTATATTTTGGGTTATAATCTAATACTATTTTGTTTTGTTGCTTAATTTTTTTCCTGCTTTGGTCATCGGGACCACTTTTAGTTGTCTGTACCTCTTTCACATACTGCTTGTGTTAATTTTCTATTGCTGCTGTACCAAAGTACCAAAAAGTTGGTAGTTTAAAATAAGAGAATTGTATTCTCCCACAGTCTGGAAGCCAAAGGTCTGAAATTTGGGTATTAGCATGGCCATGATCCCTTTAAAGAATGAGGGAAGAATCTTCCCGTGTTTTCTATCTTCTGGTGCTTGCTGATGATCATTGGCATTCCTTAGCTTGTAGACTCATCACTGCCATTTTTGTCTCTGTTTTCACATAGCGTTTTCCTCTCTGGGTCTCTGGATGCCTTGTCTTCTTCTTATGAGGATACCAGTTCTTGGACTTAGAGCCCAACCTATTACAGAATGACCTCATCTTAAGTATTTTCAGATCTGCAAACACTATTTCCAAATAAGGTCACATTCATAAGTTCTGTATGAATATAAATTTTGGAAGGACACTCACTACCCCATCATCATTGTGAGATTTTTTTTTTTAATTTCCTAACACTCTGACATTACAAGATCATGTTGTATATTCCCTATCCTAGTCCAAGAATTGGTTATTTCTTCATGGAGTCCTCTCTCCTTTTATTGGAGAATATACTAGAAATCAAGATATGGGTGTTAGGTGTGATTGTTGTTACTGGGGTGGTGTTATTTCTAGGCCCTCTCAGCTGGCAGCACATGGAAATGTGTGTGTGTATTAACAAGTGTGTGTTCACCTATAAATATTTCTATATGTAACAATTTACAAGTATATTAAGCTAAAAATGAATCCATACTAATGTTTCTAACTCTGATTCATTACCAAATGGATCATTCTAGCCCTCTTCTCTGGTTTATATGTAACATCCCATTCTAATTGTGAGAAACCTGGTTCCAAAGTCCCACCATCCATTTACTTAATTGTTCAATTCCAGGGTACATCTATAGAATATCAGAATTGTTAACCCATACCCTCATGGAAAACTATTTTGGCAACTCAAGTAAAACACCCTTCCCCTTCCTTCCCTCTCTTTCTGTAAAGTTGTTTCATATATTTGTAATACAATGAGATTGTTCTGTCACTTTTGAATTCCATTTTAGTGAACTCCAAAATGGTTAATTTACACATGTTCAGATTTATTCTTTGTGTTTTGACAAATGCAGTGTTATGTTTCCACTAATAGAGTTTCCTACAGAATAGTTTCACTGCCCTAAAAAAATTTCCTGTGCTTCATCTGCTTAACCCTCTTGCCTTCCTCTGAACTCCTGGCAACCACTGACCTTTTACCTTCATAACTTTGCCTTTTTCAGAATGTCATATAGAATCATACATGTCTTTTTTGGTGACTTGACTTTTTAGTCACTTAAAAAACTCCCTCAATAGTATTTCACTGTATGGATATACCAGTTTGTTTATCTTTTCACCTATTGAAGGACATCTTGGTTGCTTCCAGGTTTTTGGCAATTATGAATAAAGCTGTTATAGGTATTTGCATCCATATTTTGGTGTAGACATAAGTTTTAAACTAGTTTGAGATGACTGAAATGAAACCACAACATATCAAAACTTAAGAGATGCAGAAAAAAAGTGTGCATATAGCTATAAATCCTCATATTAAAAGGATGATAAAAGTCAAATCAACAGAACTTTCTCCTCAAAGAAACTAGGAAAAGAAGAGCAAATTAAACCCAAGCAAATGGAAATAAGTAACCAATAAAGATTAGAGTGGATATAAATGAGATAGAGAATAGAAAAAAACAATAGACAAAACCTATGCAACTTGGTACTTTAAAAAGATAGAAAAAAACCCCTCACCTTTAGTTAAGATAACAAAGAAAAAATACAGATTAAATTACTAAAATCAGAACTAAAATAGGTGACTTTACTATTAATCTTCCCAAAATAAAAAGTATGATAAAGGAACAGTATGAAAAACTGTATGCCAGAAAATTAGATATCCTAGATGAAATGGACGAATCCCTAGAAAAACACAAACTATCACTGACTAAAAAAAAAAACAAAACAAAAAAACTGAATAAATCCATAAAAAGTAAAGAGACTGAATTAATTATCAAGAAAACTTCCCACAAAGGAAACTCCAAGCCCAGCTGATTTCATTAGCAGACCTCCAGTCTTGCATGGTTTTTGGCTCTTATTAGGTTATACTTCCTCTTGTGCCTACTTTAAATGCCACCATACTATCTCAGATCCTCATGCTCATCTGCACTGCCAGTACCTAAAAGCCAGCATTCCCCAACCCAGAGAGAGCCTCCTATATCTCTGAAGTACCTTTCTGGCTGTTGAAGTTGTCTCTGGAAGTACCAAGTAATGTTTCTCTCAGTGTTCTGGTACACAGTGATATGATACTTAAGTTTTAACTGTCCTAACTCTGTTTTTCCAATAAACTCTGTGATTTCTAGTATGTACCTTTGGAAAGTATGAGTTTTGTTTTGTTTCTCTAGGACCTATGAATGTCTATGTGTGTTTCCTAGAATTTTTGTAAGAGTTAATTAAGTTAATAAATGTATGGTGCCTAAAATATCCCTGGTACATAATAAGATTTATTTAAGTACTTATTGTTAATAGGGAAGATTTTTTTCTTCTAATGTGATTTTTGGAGGTTTCCTATTTTCCACAACTGAGTATGTGTTAGCCCAAAATTATAAATACATGCCATTTTAGGAGCAATTGTCTTCATGAAACTAATGAGTACTCAAAATTTAAGTTTAGTTTAATCACAAATAAAATACACATAAGCCAAGATCGAGATTTGAGATTAATTAATAAGAGACCTGTATGAACATGGTAGGATACAAAGTGTGAAGTCATCATTTTCCTAAACCCAACTCTTACATCTAGGCCTGAAATTGGCAAGTTGGTGACAGCATAAATCTCAGACACCCACAAAGGGAAGATCTTTTCATCATAAGAGAAGGTAGTTTTGAAAATATAAAAATCAGCAAAGCAACTGGTTAACAAATGCATCAGGGTCAATCTGGTAAAGTATGGTGGTCATGAAGAAACTTCCCATAACCTTGGGAAAACCTAATAAAATTTTCAGGAGTAAAGGGAATGTGATTTCTAGGTATCTTAATAGACTTTTTTTTGACATTAGAAATTATAAAGAGATACCAAAGGATTTCAAATCTGCCATGCTGAAGAGCAATGCAAGCCTACTCACGTTAAGTTTAAATGTGCTGGTATCGAAGGAGAGATGTTCAACTCAAAAGTGCTCTGCGTTCATCAAAACCTCTTGAAGCAAACATTTACAAGTCTTCTATGCTGACTAAACTTCTGAAACACATACACATGCACATACACAGCATACAACCAAAGGATATAGATAATTGTACCACTTTCAGATTCGAGTTAGGGCAAAAATAAGGAGAAAGATATCAAGATTGTGCACTAATCTATAGTCTTACCAACAACCCAGACAGTGAAAACCCAATGCTGGATTTAGAGTATCCACAAATAGCTTAAATAACAATGCTGAAAACCATGTCAAGAAAGTTTATCCATCTAGCCACAGTGAGAGAAATGTAATGGTCACTAGAGAAAGTATGCAAACCCATACTTTCAAAGACAAAGGGACTGTGATGGGTTCCAGTAGTTCTTAGCTGAAGGACTTAGAGCCAAAAATTCAGGATCTTCCCTGTTGACAATCCCAGGTGTAAGGTGGAGAACCATGAACCACACTTACTTCATTTATTAGCATAATCCACTTGGTTACACTAGCCATCTGAGTAATTTTGTTTGTGCCTCTCTCTCACCACCTTTTCCCATTCCGCATACCTGACCTTGAAGAAACTGAAAGGCGGTTAAGACTGGTTGTCTTGTTAGGACAAAATTCTGAAACCACTCTTGATTTTTCAATCTACCTGCAAAAGGAAGTTTTGGCTTTGCCTATCTGTAATTCTACTTCCTCCAGGTTCTGAGAAATGATCTGAAGATGCCCAACTAGCATTTTGGAATCCTGATAAAAAGCAAAGGTAAAAAGGAGAAGATAGAACCAGAGACATAAGAAACAAAGTACTACAAAGATCAAGGAGTAGACCAGGGCTGGGAAAAGAGAGGTGTAGGAAAGGGATTTGGGGGAAGTGGGAGAAAGATAATAGAGCAGTGCAACAAGGTGGGAGGGAAGAGGGCAGGAGACATGTGGGGTTTGAAAAAATGCTACTTTGACTTGACCTTCTTCATGTTTTAGAAAAAGTTGAGTAAAGATAAAGCAAATACCAATTAAAGAAATTTTTGCTGGCTGTTTCAATCTTTCTTTGATGTAAACATTGCTCTGAGATTGAACCATGTGGATCTTCGGATTCTTAAACTGGTTCTGAAGACAGGTAACAAAGACCTGAATTTGATTAGTGGTTAGTGAAAGCAATTTAGTCCCACACCCAGATGTCTTTTCAATGTCTCTCCATTTCCATAGCTTCAGTCTACATTTACATCTTGCTTCACTTCAAATATTGCAAAATCTTCCTTTCTTTTATCTTCTCATCAATCCATCCTCTTCCTTGTTTCATAACATAATCTTACTAGAGACTGCAATGAAATGTCCAGCTTTTTTACTTAGCCCCTCAACAGACTTAAAGATAAGTTGACAACACTATTTCAGCAGGTCTCCTGAGCTATCTTTGTGTCTTCCCTAGTATCTCTGTTGGGAGAAATTGCAGACCACAATCTGGCACTGAGTTGCAAGCAGCAGTGTTTGTAGGAAATCAGGCATGAGAATGTCGGTCTTTTCCCAAGGATGCCCTTTAAACTCAAAGGGATATCCGGAATTGCAACCAAATAGGCAAAATAAAGAGTTGATAATGTATTAGAAAGAAAATGTTAGAGTTAACAAAAACCAATCAAACAAAACAAACCTACTCCTACTGAAGTTTTGCTTTGATAACTTCACTAAGGAGTACAAAGTTGCTTCTACCAGGACACATACAGCTAAGGACTACTGAGAGTAAGGGAGCCATCCTATTCAGATCTTGTCCTGGAGAACAGCTTTCTGAGGGATGGTGCAGGCTGTCATTGAAGAAGTTTCTTTGTTCTGTATTTCTCTTGACAGAACCTTACTTCTCACAGATCTGAAGCTGAGAAGTTACTGCTGAGATACAACCAACAGTCTGGTAAGTACAAATTCAATTTCTCTGCTCAAGGCATTTCTCTCTCCTGCTCCCTCTTCTCTTGCCACTTAAAAACAGACATGCCCAACTTCATCTCTCACTGTTTTAGAGGCAATATAAATAATTTCAAACTACTAGAAAGTAGACATTTTTCCCAGAATTTTTTTGTTTGAATGTGATTTTGGCTGATCTCTCTCAATTTAAAGTATAAAGGTCAAGAAAACAAAATGGAAGCTAAAACCCTGAAAGGCTGTCAGTCAATCAAGCATTCATTTGGTCATTCAACAAATCTTAATTGAGAACCTATCAGGTGTTAGGCCCTTAAGGATCTGTTAGGTGCTACAGATAGAGCTACAAGTAGGACACCCTGCACTCGAGTAGGATACAGACTAGTAAGGATTCAATGTAAGTTAAGTAGGTGAATATAGTATGTATCCTGTAATAAAAGCCTTAGAAATACTGAGGAGGCACCTGGGTGGCTCAGATGGTTAAGCATCTGCCTGCAGCTCAGGTCATGATCTCAGGGTCCTTGGATCAAGACCCATATTGGGCTCCCAGCTCAGCAGGGAGTCTGTTTCTCCCTCTCCCTCTGCCTCTTCCCTTACGCGTGTTCTCTGTGTGTCTCTCTCTCACAAATGAATAAAATATTTAAAAAAAAAAAAAAGAACAGGGTGCTGAGGGAGCATAAGAGGCATCTAACTGAGCCAGGATAGGGGAACATGATTATGTTTAGGGATGGACTAAATTTCAGGAACAAAGTACGACTCAGGAATGTATCATAATCTGATGTGTATATTACTACACAGTCAGATCTTGGCATAGTTTATTATTGCAGTATATTTTATTATATTTATTTTGTATTTATTATATTTTATATTATTTTTACATCTCTTCCTTAACCTGCACACAAATTTTTTTCAAATAAAAATTTTACTCATTCATTTATCATTCCTTACTAAGTACCCCTTATGTGCTGTGCAGTATGCTAACACACTAGTGATTCTGTAGTGAAAAAGGCAATTGAGATTTTCATGGGACATAGTCTACAGGGGCTCAAGACTCAGATTATGCAAATAAGTGAAGCCAGGAAAGTATACTATAATAGGGAATGGCAAAGACTTATTAAGCCTGACAAAACCTTCTCTGTCTATTGGCATTAAAATTCAGATTATAAAGCAACACTGAGTCACTCACAGGATGCCAATTAGAGACTTTTGCAAGATCCAGAAAAGTAGTTGCTTCACACTTAAAATACAAAGGGGGATGATCTATAATACAGCTTCTGGAGGACATCTGAATCATACAGTAGAACACTGGGGTAGAAGAAAGACACATGGGTTTTGGGGCCCAAAGAGATATGAGCCAGCATTTCTATGCCTGGCTGTGAGTCTTAGTTGTCAACTCTAAAGAAAGCATCACTGTGCATCACTGTACCACCTCTTTCCTATTTCTCATGCCTTTCCGTTTATTTGCTAATATTATATTCCTGGAGAGGTGAATCAACTTCACTTTTCCTTGTCTCTAATTTAAGTATCCAAGGAAGGAAAGAAATCCATAAGAATAAGATAAAGACCTATTGGGATTACGATACTGATGGGCTATAGGAAGAAGTCATGAAGTAAGGGAAAATAATTTCCAGGTAGAAGCATGAGAACCAGCCATTTCATATTTTGAGGGTGATGGTGAAGGAGGGTTATGCCTAGCTCCTGTGAACAGAGAGGAGGGATACCTCCTAAAATGTGAGGGGAGGAATGGAATATGAATCTCTGACGGGTGCAAATTCACTTTAGAACAATATCAAGAGAAGTAGCCTTTCAGCGAGGCAGACACAGAGCAAAGCCCACTCTCTACCCCAGAGCAGTGGATCAGACAGTGGGACATAAACAAGCTGACAGGTACCTGAGAAAGCTTGGTATCCAATGCAACCATAGATTAGCAGTGTGACATGACAGAGGGAGCCACAGGGGAGTGGCTTTAGGAGCCAAAGATGACTCCGCTGTACCACTCATCTTGGACACTGTGTGTCAGAAACAGTACTGTCAGAGCTGAAAGAAGGCCCAAGGCAGGGAGCAGGAGTGGGGATCTTTCCTAGATTTTGACTGTAGCAAGGGAGGTTAGCAGGGTCTACAAGGTAGGGTGCCACCCTTGTGAGCCACTGTGGGGCTCTATAAGTGAGGGAAGGATGGCCTGACACTAATGTATGCTGTGGGTGTGGCTTGCTTAGGGGCAGTAATCCGGAAAATATTGCTTACATACCCTCTCCTCTATGAGACCAATATCAAAAAAGACAAAACAAGCAGAGTGAACACTTTTCTCTACTTGTAGAGAGTCTTCTGGAAACTTTTCTATCCCTTGATGTCAGAGTATCATTACCCAGGCTGGGCATATATTTCCCACTCCATCTGGTAGTGATATACTTCCAACTGCCTCCCACTTGTAAAGAGGAAAGAGCCAATAAAGGCTTTAATGAGTAATTGGTTTAATAGAGCATCTTGAAAAGTGGCCACACATTCAATTACAATAATTACAATACAATTTCACAAGAGCGACATTTTGGGTGAATACATAAAGCTTAAAAGCAGCTAAATAATCACTCCATACAGTGTTGGCAAAGGACTCCTTTTTCTAAAAGTATCTAGGCATACAATGAAACTTTATATAGAATAATGCTTTAGGAAGATAGGGTTGTTGCTGGTGTATGCTTATGTTTGCATGTGAAAACCAAACTCTTGGGTAGCTTATGGTCCAAATGCAGACTTTCAAAGGAAGCACATTCCTTATGTCAGTTAAAATACCATCTCTTTGTTAAATAAAGGTGATACGAAGTAAACATATATCAACTTCTCCTCTCCTTCAAAAGTCCCAAGTGGCTCTTAACATTTCCTTCTATATCTTGTTCATTCTGCTTCTAATGCACTCACTCATTGCTTTTTCCATTTCTTTGTAAAACTGTTCACAGGGCAAAGAATATTTGGAAATTAGCATCAAAATTCATCAGGAAGCATTTCTTATAAGAAATAAGAACATCACCTCTCCTTATGCCCTTGCTACAAATTCTTAACTGTTGACTAAAACAATTTATATCTGTGGTTTTCTTCCATGACTGAACTAGGGAAACTAAACACTGAGTTAGGAACATTTTTTCTCTATACATTTTAATAGTTTCTATTATTGGATACTAACTAACGTATGCAGTTTTACTGTATTTCTCTTAGCAGATTCCTCAGATTCAACACTTATAAGTTGGGTAATTAGCCAGTATATATATTGACAGATCAACAGTCTCAAACAAGCAATGAACAAACTTGCTACATATGTTCATCTCACCACAGATGCTTTCCCCCTCACTCCATTTTTTTAAGTGCATCAAATATTAATAAATGCACTTGTGAACGTTCTTACATATGTCTCTATGATAATCTTATTTTGTACAAAAATCCATCTTTACTAGGTTTATAAAATCTTTATATAGGCAAATCTTTTGTAATAAAAAAATTCTGAGGGTTGCGTACTGTAAACACAGACTGCTAAAGGCAGAGAAGCAATAAGATTGATTAACATGGTTTAGACTCAACAAACCACAGTGAAAGGCAGATAGCCAAATAGTTACTATTTAGAAAATTCAAAATCAGGGCCAGGACTGCAGTAGTAAGGGGTGCTGATGAAATGATGCTGGGGCTGCATACCTGGTAAAAATCCACTGTGATCAATAGTAAGACCAACAGAATTAAATTAGGACCTGCTAAAAATTCATGGGTAACATAATAATCAAAAGCCCTTTATTAATTTGGAATGGGGAAGTGATTTTCAACCAGTAATATTCTACATATATGCTGGCTTCCTTTGAGAAACATAACGAACCCATTTTACTGAGCATATTTAGCAGCTCAGTGATCTAGACAGGCATTTATCTTCTCTGAATCTGTGTTCAGAGATGGTATTATCAGCCCTGTCTGATGAATAAGTTATTGTGAAGGTCAGATTAGAGGTCACATTATTGGAGATTTTAGGTTCTCCTCCTCTGTGGCTGATGAAATGAAAACTTGTTAACTTTATACTAGAATGACTTAACTAGACCATGTCGGTTTCTGACAAGTGGTTCTCCCCATTACTAGTTTAAAGGTTCTTCAGTCAGACCTGATTTATTTTATCTTCTGTCCTTTCCTGATGTAGTTCAAGGTTATATATAATGGAGAGAGCATAATATAGAGAAAAGTCTGGGGATTAAAGGCAGAGGGTCTAGCTTAAATCCTTATTCTATAACTCAGTGTAAGCTACATAATTAAACTCTAAAGATGATGATGATGATGATGGAGAGGAGGAGGAGAGCTTACACGTGCTCAGGACTAAGTCTAACACAACATCTTGCTACTAATTCCTCACATATCACCCTCATTTTATGAATGAAGAAACCAAAACTTAAAAAGTTTATATAACTTGCCAAAGTGACCAGTATTGTAAACAACTAGTAATTCAAACCCACAAAATCTGATTCTAGATGTGCCTGGGTAGCTCAGTCAGTTAAGGGTCTGCCTTGGGCTCAGGTCAAGATCTCAGGGTCCTGGACTGAGCCCCTAGTTGGGCTCCCTGCTCAGCAGGGAGTCTGCTTCTCCCTTTGCCCCTCCCCCCTGCTCATGCTCTCTCCCAAATAAATAAATAAAACCTTAAAAAAATCTGATTCTATAATCCTCGCTATTTTCTGCTGCCCTCCTATCCAATGGGGATAGAAACCTACTTGGAGTGGCTGTGGAAAGTGAAAACTGGCCATATTACTGTAAAGCACATGCAACGCTCAATCTGAGACTCACTGAGCCTCTACAAACAAAATTTTGGGGAGATAAAAGTCGTGAACATTTCTTTTCTTTCTTTCTCTGGGGTCCCCGCTGATTTTGAGCTTGAGAAAAAGCCAGTTCATGATAACGGGAGAAGGGATTTCAAGTACATTATGCATTTAGGAGAGAGCGGGCTGCTGTTTCCCACTCCACCAACACTAGCACAACCACAAAGTGGAGTTGCAGAAAGTAAGGGTTGTTATGCTTTTGGTCAGTGATTAGGATTTTTTTATATGGATACTGTGGAAGCTCTTGGTTATGAAATCTTTTCTATAAGTGTCCATAAAAAAGAATTGCTACTCATCTCTCTGAGTTTAGCTTTGGCTTAAACCTATAGAATTAGAAATTTAAGATGACTTTTCAAAATCCCTTTTAAATCCTAAACTGTGATGCTATACATTTTTAATGATAGTTTTTCTTTGACAAACCACTTAATGCAAACCCTTGAAAACAGTCTTTTTATTGTTAAGCTTGCTGGGACTACCATAAAATTTTTAGAGACTAATAAAGTTTTGACTAAAATTTCTATAAGCACTCAAAAAGTACACATTCATGTTTACATGCATATGAAGCAGTTTAATTTCAATTATATTTGGTAAAATTTATCATAAAACACTCGAGCTCTGATAAATTGTTTTTTGGGAACAGATGTTGTTATGACAGTTCTAAAAACTTGGTTACATTTTAAAGTGAAGAGGGATGAAGCTTGAGTGGTGGTGTTTAGGATCTTTTATAATGAAAGCCGACCTACCAGGCTGGTTCCAATAGTGCTTTGGTGATACTAGTATTATTATTATGTGGGTAATTGCTTTTTAGGTATTGCTTATGAAATCTGACTTTTTTTCTTAATTAGGATGTTTTAAATATATAAAACAACTAAACTTTGGAGAAAATCTTATTAATAAGGCATGTTTAAAAATAAAATCATCTATTTTAATTCTAACTAGGGAAGGCTGATAGGCTTGGTCATTATTACATAAAATAAAAAGAAAGATAGCAATCAATTCTACTTCAGAAAAGTATCTACACACTGATTAGCTTTTGCTATGCCTACAGGGATGGTAATGGCTTAAGGGCTTGTTTATATGTCAGTGGAGGAATACCGCTACTTTTTTGAAATGGATGTTAAGAATCCACAATATATACAATATATACTTCTTTATATAAGTTTACTGTCGTGAACTTCAGGTTCATGACACTGATGGCTTTTGTTAAATGCAAATATTAATAATATTTAATTATTGTCAACACTAACACCTTAACACAAATCCCTAATACACACCTTTTGAGAAAACATCCAACATGGCTGGGTGCTCTCATTTTGGACACTGGTAAGATTGAGAAAAATCTGGAGTATGAGGAAGTTCCTAGTGTCGAAGGATTCAGGCTGGACACCATGGCAGAAGGATAAAGACACCTGCTCATTTTCTGAGACATGGCGTAGATACTGGGAGTCATACAATTCAGACAGGAAATGCAGTGAGACTAAACCTTGTCTCTTTTTCCTGGACTAATTCAGTGCCTTTATATATGAACACGTCAAATAACCACTGCCCCCATTCCGGAAACTGCTTCCATATTATCCACAGTCATTCCTCATAGGGACCCAATGTTTTTCTTCTTAAAACTTGGATTCATTGATTCTAACTTTGATCTCTTAGATCATACAAAATTTGGTAAACACACAGAATTTGGTTCTGGGTAAATATGTGGAACATCTGTATTTTTGTACAGAGTATAGGGCAGCTGGGACAATACATGTACAGGATCTGCTATGCAAAGAACGCTGGAATAAGGAAGAATCCCCATATGCATTCATCCTGCTACTCATGATTAATTATAATCTTGATTGCATTCACTACTGTACAGGTCAGGATGGCTTTGAGTACCTGGAAAAAGTGATGAAGTATCTATAAAAACTTGGTAGTGTTGACAGACTTTGCTATTTCTTCCCATGTGTAAAAGTAACAGCAGAGAGGGGTGGCTATTTCTGAAGGTCACACTGGAGTGTTGGGCCACAGTAACTGTGCCAAAAAGACAATGGGAAGAGCTATTGGACTGATGTCAATCTGAGTGTATTTCTGAACATGACAGAAGACTCTGTATTTCATCCTGTTCTATTCAACAGTGTAAACAAATGGACTTAGAAAAATGTACTGATGCATATTACTCAAATTCAGAGATTAAAAATTTAGAAAGAATAATTAATATGTTGGATAAAGAGGAATCAAAAATAACTTTAGAAGACTAGGATGTTAAAGTAAATATAACATAAAGAAATGTAAGCTGTCTAAAAGCAAAGTTGTATGTTTGAGTTCAGAAATCAAATCGTACATTCTAGGGCAGAGGATTATTTGGTTTAGCTAACTGTGAGATCAATGAATAAAGAGCAGATGTGTTGGCTCAGAAAGCTCCTGAGGTTTAGGCTAGGTTTACAGAAAGTATCTAAGTGGTCTTGCTGGGTTTTGTGTTGATTAGACCTCACCAGGAATCATCTATTCAAGGATAGTTAAAGAGATTCCTGAAGGGTATCCACAAGGAGGTATTTGGAATAGCTAGAGGTCTAGAAACTGTATCACATGGTTGTAGGAGAATGGGGTGTTTAATTTAAAGGAATGAAGACTTGAGGGAGGGCACATGATGGGTGGTCTTTGAGTATAGTGTTTTTATACAGAAGATGGATTAGATTTCTTCTGTGTGGTGTAAGAGGGCAAAGCTAGAACCAATGGGTCCAAGTTTTAGAAATAAAAATATTGGCTCATGCGGAATGATTATAGATGACAAGGAGGCAGCTTCCTGGGTGGGGCAGTGGTTATTTGAACTGTTTATACCTAAAGGCACTAAGTTATTCCAGGAAAGCCAGAAATCCAGGAAAAAAGGCAGTCTTTAGAAATGGTATTTTCCATCACAAGAGGTGATTAGGAATAGGCTGAAAGATCATTTTGCAGTAATGTGGTTATACCTGGGGGCCATTTAAGTTCTCCCATCCTGAATTTCTGTGAGATTTTTCACAGCAAGAGTCTGAAAAAAGGTAATTGCTGAAGTCTGTTTAAAGAGAAATGTCCTTTTCGTGTAATTTTTTTCATGACTGTTCTTCTCCTAATTTTGATTTAGTTACTTATAATTCTTCTTTGTAAATAAACTGACTTTAACATTTGCAACACACAATTATATTTCTCTAAATACATATAGATATGCTAGCATTCGAAAAACTCCTGCAGTTTTCTGTGCCAGAGTGTCGAGACCTCCCCCACTACCCAAACATTATTTGACTCTTGCTAGCTACACTTAGCTTGGAACAGAGTCTTAAAAGGTATATCATAAGAATAAAGTTAATTTTACAAATGAGGAAAGAGTCTGTAAACTCTATCTTTTGTGAAAATGGCTTAAGTTCAGGGAAGAGGGTTTCATTAGAGGTTGAAAAGACCGCACCACCTGGCACAATGAAGTAATTTTAGAACAATCTACTCTCACAGAAAAGAAGAAAACAACTGTGGGAGTGACATTTCTTTCTGACAAGGGAAGAAAAACCAAAGGAGGAAGAAAAAATAAAGTGCTTTTTGGGAATTAAGAAAGCTGAATAAGTGAGAAATACTCAGTGGCACAAAGTGAAATAATATGAAATCATTCCAGGAGCTGAAAAGCACTTAAGCCAGGAGACAGAGCTTTCTCTGCATAGCCTTTCAAGGCTCCCTGCCAACAGAGGGATGTATTTTGAGTCCAAAGCTTATCTTGTTCTTGTGAAGTACGACTGCTTAGGTGAGCAAGTGGAAGAGAAGCTTGAGTTTTAGGAATCTTATCTGTAATGTATTAGACATAAAGGCTATTAGTAACCAATTCTTCTGAGAAGTAATATTTCAGAATGCTCTTCTCTAAAATATCCTGGTTACTAATAGCTTCCTCTTCATAATTGCCTTTACAACTTTTTCAAGAGGCTAAAGAAAGTGCAAGGAAAAGTGTGTGGAATCTCTAGACCCTACTTCATAAATATTTTCTAGCTGCTATTAATCACAGTCACATCCTTCTACTCACCTAGCACCTCCTTCAGTTCTCAGCATTCATGAACACTCATGCAATGCTTTTGTTGACAAATTCCTAGGCAGATAAAAGAGCCTATTGCCAGGATGGTTCACATTTAGAGTTTTTCCTTAAAATAAAGTCTGATTAATCAGACTTTATTGATTAAACTCAGTGGGAAAAATGTATATAGCAGGCAGTCCGACCAAAGACAAAAGTAACTGTGCGGGGCGAGTTGCTCTGCTCATCCTTGAACTAGGAAGTTCCTTGGGACTAGTGAATCCTTTAGAACTGTCTCCTCACAGACAGTCAAGCTCAGTGGTGAGAAAAAGTGGGGTGGGGGGTGGTAAGGGGGATAGAGAGAGAAAGAGAGAGAGAAATGCATCTTTGGGGTTCTTGGAGGTTGATGCCTTATGTGGCGGCAGGAGCAGGTGGGCAGCAGCCAACTGAAAGCCCAAAAGGCTCTTATCCTCATGAGTAAGAGTTAGAAAAGGATACATTTGAAAGAACTTTGCCCAGAAATTACAGTGAAGAAAATGACCTTAATGTTTGGGCGAGAAAAAGCTATTGCCCCAAATAGGCCCAAGAGGTCCATAGCAGCAGGGTAGCTATCGACTGCAATTCCATCTGCTGACGAAAAAACACTTAGATATCTAGACTAAAGGTGTTTTCATTCAAAGAAACAGACTCAGTTCCACATTCTTTGTGATCTATATTCAATTTAGTGAGCTGGAGATAGGGTTCTGTCCCAGCTCTTCAAGGTTCTAGGTTCCAGAGCCCTCTCAACTCACCTACTCCAGAATTCTTTCCTCCTGGGGTGGCATGCAAGCTTGGGTTTCCCAGAAAGCAGAGCCTAAGGGCAAGAGCTAAGGGTTACTGGGGCTCCTGGGTGGCTCAGTCGTTAAGCATCTGAGACCTTCGGCTCAGGTCACGATCCCAGGGTCCTGGGATCAAGCCCCGCATCGGGCTCCCTGCTCTGCAGGAGCAGGAAAGCCTGCTTCTCCCTCTCCCACTCCCCCTGCTTGTGTATGCTCTCTCTCTGTATCTCTCTTTGTCCAATAAATAAATAAAATCTTAAAAAAGAAAAAGAGCTAAGGGTTACCACTCTATTAGAGAATGTAATATTAAGGAACTGGAGGGAGGGACAAGAGGACCAAAGCTGAGAAAGAGAGAGGGCCAATGTGAAAACACACTATTGATCCAACCATAGGGACATGTGATTGATTGCCCAATCTTTTGGGACCATCCTCTGATTCAGGGTATGTATAAACTGTGATTCAGGGCCATCCATCTGGGCAGGATAGAGAGAGGCAGAAGAATTTTTATCCCCTTTTTCTTGTCTCGTATTAATTAAAGGATTGCTCCCCTGACCTAACCTTCCTGCTGTTTGGGTTGTGTATGTGTGGGCAATAAGCAAAATGTCACAGCATCATACATCACTGTGTCAAGAGAGAAGCCCTAGAGCAGTAGCTGAGAAATGTGCTTTGGTATAAGATGAAGTGATGTTAGGTTGCACTCACCTGAAGTTGGTCAGAGCTCACAAAGAGTTGGTTATTATTCAGTGGCTGGAACAAGAAGGCAGATGAGGTTCAGAGAAACTTCAGTGTAGCAACGGGTGTCTGATAATGGTGGAGAAGAATGGAGACCACACTGCTGCTACTGAGAACTTTCTCCCTTTTCCGCCCTCTTCCCATACCCGCTTTGTGATGACACAGGTGTTCCTGATTCCTGACACCTTCTGGAATTCTGCTAGCAAACTTGACCTATTTCTTAGCTGGCCCCCTCAGCAATCTGGGTTTGACCAGACCCCTCATTTTCCTCATTTTTAAACCATTCTTTTTTTTTTCTTTTTAAGAGATTTTATTTATTTATTTCTTTGTTTAGTTAGTTAGTTACTAGAGAGTGAGAGTGTGCCCATGCACCCAAGCTGGAGGTGGAGGGAGAAGTAGAGGGGGAGAGACAAGCAGACTCCAGACTGAGTGCAGAGCCCAGCGTGGGGCTTAATTCCACGACCCCAGGATCATGACCTAAGCTGAAATCAACAACCAACTGAATCACCCAGGCACCCTTCTTTTCTTTTTTCTTTTCTTCTCTTCTCTTCTCTTCTTCTTCCTCCTCCTCCTCCTCCTCTTCTTCTTCTTCTCCTTCAAGATTTTATTTATGTATTTGACAGAGAGAGACACAGTGAGAGAGGGAACATAAGCAGGGGGAGTGGGAGAGGGAAGAGCAGGCTCCCCACTGAACAGGAGCCCGATGCGGGGCTCTATCCCAGGACCCTGGGATCATGACCTAGCCCAAGACAGACACTTAACCGACTGAGCCACCCAGGTGCCCATGCAGGCACCCTTCTTAAGCCATTCTTATTTTTCCCTCCCTTTCGACTGCCAAACAGTGGGAGTAGGGGGTAGAGTTGTTTCTTACTTTCCTTGAAGACAGAGTTTTTCTTGTTTTTCTATGGTAAGCAACCATATTCTGGTTTGTCCTGACTGTCCCAGGTTAAAAAAAGATAGAAAGGAATTTTGTTTTATGAATCAAATTATCTTTTAGATATAATGATTTTAGGAAATAACTTTAAAAATAAAAGTCCCATATTAATATTTATTATTAACAATCATTATTCTTTATAAACTATATTTTTTATATTAGTCAGTGTTCTCCAGAGAATCAAGAGGATATAGAAATCTATATTAATCTATACTATTTGAGAAAGAGAGAGATCTGTTGATTCATTATAACAAATTGGCTTATACCATTATGGAGGCTGAGAAGTCTAAAACTGCTGTCTGTAATCTAGAGACCCAGGGAAGCTGGATCTTTGTTCTATTCTGAATCTGAAGGCCTAAGAGAACCAGGAGAGCTCATGGCATAAGTTCCAGTCCAAGACTGAAGGTCCGATTACCATGAGATCCTGAGGTATAAATCCCAGTTCAAGGACAGAAGAGTTATACCTTGATTCTAGCAGTCAGGAAGAGAGATAATTCTCTCTTCCTTTACCTTTTTGTTAAATTTGGGTCCTCAACAGAGAGGATGATGCCCACCCTCCCTGCAGAGGGCAATCTGCTTTATTCAATCTATCAATTCGATGCCAATCTTATCTGGAAACTCATAAACACACACGGAAATAATAACTAACTAGATATTTGGGTACCCTGTAGCAAAGTCTAGGTGACACACAAAATTAGCCATCATACTTTCACATCCTTTTATGTCTTCAAAAATTTCTCCTTTATGAATGGGTTCTGGCACAGTGGCATTGGCTCAAAAAAGAAAGACAACAACTGTGATAATTCCTGGGCCCCAAATAGGGGTCCATCGATGGATGAATGGATTAAGAAGATGTGGTTGTTACAATGGAATATTACTCAGCCATCAAAAAGAATGAACTCTTGCCACATGCAATGACATGGATGGATCTAGTGGGTATTATGCTAAGCAAAATAAGTCAGTCAGAGAAAGACAAATACCATATTTTCACTTATATGCAGAATTTAAGAAACAAAACTCATGAACATATGGGAATGGAAGGAAAAATAAAGTATCATAAAAACAGAGAGGGACACAAACCATAAGAGACTCTTAACTATAGAGAACAAACTGAGGGTTGCTGGAGGGGAGGTGGGTGGGAGAATGGGGTAACTGTGTGATGGGCATTAAGGAGGGCCACTTGATGTAATGAGCAGTGGGTGTTACATGCAACTGATGAATCACTAAATTCTATCCTAAAATTAATAATACACTAATATGTTTTTTTTAAAAAACATTTCAAGTCTTGGTCTTACTCAGTACTTATTATAAGACCTTGGGAAAGAAGTAAGTTTATAAAAAAACAAACAAACAAACAAATACTCCTGGGCTCCAAAGCCAGCCATATCTTATATTAGAAGTTAGCTGTGTATTTTTAGGAGCATTCTTTTTTAAAAGATTTTATTTATTTATTTGACAGAGAGAGAAAGAGAACAGCGAGAGAAAGAACTCAAGCAGAGGGAGTGGGAAAGGGAGAAGCAGGCTTTCCTTTGAGCAGGCTCGATCCTATGACCCCACGATCATGACCTGAGCCAAAGGCAGGCATTCAATGACTGAGCCACCCAGGCACCCCTAGAAGCATTTTTAAGTAAAGTTTTATTACTTTAGTTTTTAAAAAATGTAATGTAGCATTTTTCAGAAGATTCAAGATTATACTAATCATCAGCATCTTAAGAAGAATCTCTTTTTTCAATTACAATAATTAAAAGTTTTCCTTTGCCTCTAGCATGATGATAATTTGATTTAAAGAGGATGGCATTCTTGGTATGGTTTAATTCTTATTATTTTTAATTTTGGTTTAATTCTAACTATTTTTATAAATAAAAAGAGCACTCCCTGTACTTTTTTGTATCCCCTCTTATGAATTCTTTTTATCACCTCATTAAATTTTAGTTTTCACATTTTTTGAGACTTTCAATCTAATGGGTGTGCACTTATATTAATTAGGACTTTATAAGCACAATTTGTTGATATGTTTATCCTGCCAATGGATTATAATGTTAGCTGCTTTTTATTATTCCATTGTTCTCTAAAACAGGACCTTATTTTTAAATAAGCTGATTAATTTTTAAATAGCAAGATATTTCTAAGAATTTAAAATGCATATATTTCAGCAGATTTAACTCTTTATAATCATCTTAATCTCATTATCATTCTTAATGACATATTTAAGGGTGACAAATACATACTTGGAATCCCTATTTTATAAACCTGTGGATGAAAAAACCCAGCATGAACCAGCATGAATAGAAATAACATACAATTCAGTAATTCCACTACTGGGTATTTACCCAAAGAAAACAAAAACATTAATTCAAAAAGATAGGGACCTCTCTGTTTACTGCAGCATTTTGTATAACAGCCAAGATATGGAAGTAACCTAAATGTCCATCAATAGATGAGCAGATAAATAAGAGGTGGTATATACACAATGGAATATTACTCAGTCAGCCATAAAATGGAATGAGATCTTGCCATTTGTGAAAACATGGATGGAGCTAGAGTGCATTACGCTAAGTGAAATAAGTCAGACAGAGAAAGACAAATATCATACGGTTTCACTTACTTATGGAATCTATAAAAACAAAACAAAATAATCAGTCAATAAACCAAAAACAGAAATAGACCCATAAATATAAAGAATAAAGGGGTGGTTGCCAGAGGGGAGTGGTTGGGTGGAGGGACAAAATTAGTAAAGGGAAATGGGAGGTACAGGCTTCCAGTTATGGAATGAATAAGTCACAGGGATGAAAGCTACAGTGTAGGGAATAGAGTCAGTGGTATTTTAATACTGCTGATAGTGACAGACAGTAGCTGCACTTGTAGTGAGCATAACAGCGTATAGAGTTGTCAAATCACTGTGTTGTAGACCTGAAATGAATATAACATTGTGTGTCAACTATACTTCAATAAAAAAAATTTTAAGAATTGTCTTGTATATGTGAATAGATACAGTGTATTTTAGTGAATCATGTGTTCACTGCACTGTGCTGTATTAAAATACTCAAGTAAAGGTACATGTATAAAAGATGTTTCTGAGATTGCTAGTCATATTTTGAAAATGTGTAGTATTATTTCATTGAAAAAAATGTCTTAACCACAGTATGGTTCTGGAATACACTACATAAATTCACAAGCATAAAAATGTTCCTAAGAATTATTTTTAAAACTATGGAAAACATCAAGAGAGAAACAATTATCCTCCCAATAGGCAAAAGACAATTCAAATGACAGTGAATTTCCCATCAGAAACCATGAGGCCTGAAGGAAGCAAGATAATATTTTTCAGCTGCTAAAAGAAACAACTGTCAACAGAGAATTTTATATCCAGTGAAAATAACCTTCATGAATGAAGGTGAATCAACACATTCTCAGATGAATAAAATCTAAGAGAATTTGTTGCCAGCAGATGTAACCTAAAAGAATGCTCAAATGGTATTTTTCTAAACATAAAGTAAATGATAAAGGAAGGAATCTTGGAATAAAGGAAAAAAGAAAAACAGAAGGACTATGAATCTAGAATGAATATAAACTGCCTTTGTTCCCCTGAGTTTTCTAAATTATATTTAATGGTTAAAGCAAAAATTTTAATATTGTATGTATATAATGTATGTAGGGAAAATATTTAAGACAAATATATTATAAATGAGGGATGTTAAAGAGTCATAAAGGAAGGTAAGATTTCTATATTTTATTAGAACTGGTAAAATGACCACACTAATAAACTGGCAGGTTATCTACACATAATATAATACCTATAGAAATCACTAAAAATACTATACAAATAAATACACTCAAACATAGTATAGACAAATCAAAATGAAATTCTAAAGAATATTCAAAATAACCCTGAGGAAGGCATTGAAAAGAAAGCAGAGAAATTAAAAGGAGATAAAAATTTAAAAAACAAAAACAAAAATGCCAGAATTAAGTCCTAAAATAGAAATAATTACATTAAACGTGGATGACATTTGCATACCAATTAAAAGAGATTGGGGAGTAGATTAAAAATATATGATTCAACTAAATATTGTCTGTAAGAAATTTCAAATATAGCAATATAAGTAGGTTAAAAATAAAGAAACAGTAAAAGATATACCAAGTAGACATTAACCAAAATACAGCATAAATGGCTATATTAATATCGGATAAAGTATACTTTAGAACAAAGAAAATTACCAGGGACAAAGACAATCATTACATAATGATAAAGGAGCCAATCCACCAAAAAGACAGCAATCTTGAGTGTGTATGAATCATGCAATATAACTGCAAAATATGTGAAACAAATTAGTCTTGAGCATTTACCCTAGAGAAATGAAAACTTATGTTCACAAAAAAACTTGTAAATGAATGTTCATGGCACCTTTACTTGTAATAGCTAGAAATTTGAAATAACTCAAATGTCCTTAGAAACAATTAAAATAATTGTATTACCTCTCTATCATGGAATATGATTCAGCAATAAAAAGGAACAAACTATTGATATACATAACAACTTGAATGTATCTCAAAGGAATTATGCTAAGTATAAAAAGCCAATCTTAAAAAGTCACATACTGTGTGATTCCATGTATATGACACTGTTGAAATAATAAAAGATAGAGATGGAGTGAAGATTATTGCTTGTTGGTTAGGCACAGAAGTGAAGCAAGTGGATGAGGTTAGAAATGGAGTAGCACAAGGGAGTCTGGTGGTGAATCAGTCTGTATTGTGATTGCTGCAATTATACAACTCAACACATATGATGAAATTCCACAGAACTACATACACATACACACAAACACATGCACACAGACCTGGTGAGAACTGAATAAACTGTGAGTTATACCAATATAAATATTCTGGATTGCATATTGTATTATAGCCATACAAGATGTTACCATTGGGAAATCCAGACAAAGGGTAAACAAAAGTGCCAAAGTTAGGATATGGCACTTCTATTTCTGATTTTAAGTGAGAAGCCAGATACCATTTGTTTGGGGGAATAGATAATATCAATAGCTAATAATTATCAAGCACACACAATATGTCAGGCACTCTGTTATGAGCTATACATGCAGTTTCTTATATAAAACTCAAATTTACGAGATAGGTAGTATTTTACTCCATTTCTGAGATGACAAAATAGAAGCTCAGAGAACATAGTTTCTCATGTTTCCGCTGTTAATATAGTACCATATTCCACAGAGCAAGGTAGAACCTGAAACCCTTTCAAGGTAGTTGGAAAAACCTTTCTGCCTGTATTAATATTTCTTGCTCTTGTCATTAAAGCCTAGACTTCCTATGTCAGGCATAAGACCTTTCAATTTCTGATTAGAAATGTGTCTGATTCAGGGGTGCCTGGGAGGCTCAGTCATTAAGCGTTTACCTCTGGCTCAGGGCATGATCTCAGGGTCCTGGGATGGAGCCCGGAATCAGGCTCCTTGCTCAGCGGGATGCCTGATTCTCCCTCTCCCACTCCCCCTGCTTGTGTTCTCTCTCTCACTCTCTCTCTCTCTCTCTGTCAAACAAATAAATAAAAATAAAATCTTAAAAAAAAAAGAAATGTCTGACTCATAATATAAGGAAAGAGACACCTTATGAAATCGAGAAGACACAGATGTAAAGTATCTGAGACATACTGTATCCACTTTATGATCTGCTCAAGAAATGTTCCATTATTACCTGAGGTTTGGAATTTCCTAAAAACAAACTTTGCATACTGGAAGATTCCTTTGAAGATTGGCCTTGATCGTGACACTTAAAATTGAAGTGCAGCAAATTTGATCAAAATCAGTCAACTGATTTGAAAGTTAGTAGGAAACAAACAAACAGATGTAAAACACTAAAGGTCCAATTGATTTCACTATGTTCAATCAATATTTTTCTCATTTCCAATTCAGTGGGTAGCCTTCTATTAAATAGCCATGTAAGCCAAGAAAGACTGAAACAGTGTTTGATTTTACCACATAATGTTAACTGAAAATTAACCATAGGGAGAGAGAAGACAGAATATTCAGTAGCAAATCTACTTCTCTCTTTCATATAAAAAAGTATCTTCATGTAGATTATGTAAAAAATGAAACCACTCTGTAATATATAAATATTGAGAGCTTAAGTGTATTTTTATTTGATTTTTAGCATGTCCCATATTCTAATTAATGATTTCTTTCTTGGGTTAGAAAGATTTTGTGATTCAGTTACAGAAATAGTAGCATAGCTAAAATCATTAACTTAACATATGTTGCTGACTCACAAAACAAACTGAGGGTTACCGGGGGGTAGGAGGGTAGGGATAGGGTGGATGGATTATGGATATTGGGGAGGGTCTGTGCTTTGGTGAGTGCTGTGAAAGGTGTAAGCCTGATGATTCACAGACCGGTATCCCTGGGGCAAATAATAAAAAAATTAAAAAAAAACATGTTGATTTAAATGATGCCATTATAGTTTCTGATCTTAAAATAATAAATATCTGACCTGATACTATAATAATGAAACCTTTATTTTTTATTTGAAAACTGTAAAGACTCAGATTACAAGGGTAATTCTTCTCTACCAATATTGGTAGTAATTAATTCTTTCTTTCAACAAAACATCATCTAACATTCGTTAAGTTTCAGGTATTATATTAAGGGCTGGGATATAGCAAGTTACATTACATGAAATTATTTATATATGACCTAGGGAATATAAGACCTAAAATCAACAATTTCATACTGTTTAACAGAAATGAAAAATGCAGTTCCTACATTAAGACTTCACAATTTATATACAAGAAACTTATGAGAAAACAAAATTATATGTTGGAAGAATTCTGGAAAACTTCTTGAGGAAGGGCTCAACCTAATTCTAGAAGGAGTAAGAGAAGCCAGGTGAAGAAGGTACACGGGAAAGAAGGTCTTTTCTGGAAGAGAAGTATTCGCAGAGCCCAGAGTATAGGAGGGGATGGGAAAAATTATGAGTCAAGACTGAGTCAAGACTAGAGAAAAAGGTTCAAACCAAAAAGCCTCTTATGTGAAAAGATTTTTACTTAGGGCAATTGGTAAGACTTAAATGATTATGAACATAAGAACAGAAGGGATGGTTTGCATTTTATTATTTTTTTAAGATTTTATTATTTTTTTAAGATTTATTTGAGACAGAGTGAGAAAGAGAGAACACAAGCAGGGGGAACAGCAGGCAGAGGAGAAGCAGACTTCCCGCTGAGCAGGGAGCCCGATATGGGACTCCATCCCTGGATTCTGCGATCATGACCCGAGTGGAAGGCAGACGCTTAACGGACTGGGCAACTAGATGCCCCAAATGGTTTGCATTTTAGAAAGATCACTCTAGCTGCAGTGTTGTATGTTGTTTTTCCATACTTCTATTTTCTCTCACATCTTCAGTCTTTTGTTGTTGTTATTGTTGTTTTGGTTTTCTGGGGGAGGGTGTTTGTTGTTGTTTTCCTGTATATTCTGGAAGAATTCCTTAAATTCATTTTTCAGTTCACCCATAACATTTTGGCCATAATATATTTGATAGGCAAGAGCTCATTTTAATTCTCTGGTTGTTACTTTTATAGCTTCCTATTCTTGTTTTATGGATACAAGTTCCCCCATGAGACTCTAAGGATAATGATTAGAAGTATTTGTTGTTTACATTTTTTTTCCAAAGTTGGTTTTTATGTTGGTTTATTTTGGCCATTCTTTCATAATGAAGGTTTTCTTCAGACTTCTGGTGCATCTTAGTTTTTTATTTTTTACAAATATGATGGCAAAAAAGTTGATTGGTACTTCTCTATATATTGGTACCTTTATTGCTAATTCATAGGCAAGCACTTTTTTAGAATAATGGTGGGGTTGGGGCAGGGGCCTAGGAACCCTACATTTAAGTATCCTCTGCTGGGGGAACTTTAATTAAGTCATTTTCTCTAGGATTATTCAACTTCTTTAGAGAAGTACCCTCCTGCCTGGTTGGCTAGAAGCTTGCTTTCAACCAAGCTTCACTTGAAGGTTGGGAAGATGTATGTGTGTGGGACAGTTAACCACTCTACAAACAGATATTCTATTTTCCCTCCCATTTTTAGCCTCATATATAACTTTGCCCTCAACCGAGTGTAGAATTTTTCAGTGCCAGCATCACCTCAATTCTGCATTACAGATGAGTTTAGACTACAAACCCCTCTGTGTAGTCTAGGCTGGAGATTTCCTCTGTTCTAATTCACCACTTACCACTTTTCCACCTCTTTTATGTATTCCATAAATTTGCTAAAATTTGTCATCTGTTTATGACCCAACTCCTCTTCTTCTAAATAGTGGCTTCATAAAATTTTAATGAGGGCGTTTGGTTGGAGATGAAATGTAAGGCATCTTTGACTAAATGTTTCCATAAGTACAGCTTTAATTTTGTCTGTCCCTCCAGTTTGTAAACTCTATGAAGGTAGGAATTATGGATGTTTTCACAGCTATATTCTTAGTGCCTATTGTAATGTCTAATAATGTTTTAAAATTAAAAAAATAAGATTTTCTTGCTGAAAGAGCAAATAGGACTTGTGAAAATATCATGAGGGAATATGTAAATAAAAAATAAAACCATTAAATTTTAATCTAGTTGGCTTGAATTTTAAAACATTAAGGAAGCTACAACCTACCTTATATAAAGTTAACATAATAATTTATCATAGATTCATTGAGAATCTGCCTTAGCTACTTGTTTTTGAATAATGAAAAGGGTGATACTGAAGCAAGCAAGAATGGCAAAGAATTTGGCTTTTTCTGGCACTGGCTGCCCTTTATAATTTACATCTATTTATATATGTATATGTGTGAACGTGTATGTATGCACATGTACACATGTATCACACATATACACAAATGATATATTTTTATTATTTTGCTCTGAATCTCCTTTATTTACTAGGCATTAAATTTATAAATTATAATTTTTCCAACTAAAGTGCCTAAGTAAAGCAATGCTTATCATTGGTAAGAAACAACTATACCAAAGACATTAAGATATCATAGCAACTAATGAATGGTTGAACACTACATCAAAAACTAATGATGTACTATATGTTGGCTAATTGAACATAATAAAAAGAAATATATATATAGCAACTGGGGGGGGGAGATAACATAGCAGCCATTGGCCTGGCTTCCAAGTATTTACATGCTGTAAGGCACACTAGCAGCGCAGTTAATTTAATCATGGCTTTCTGAGTGTTGAAATACCTAGTACTACTGTTCATTCTCATTAGTCCATTTGTCCATTCATAAAATAACCTACTTTTTAAAAAGCAAAAGAGTTAGGATTTTTGTGTATTCAACCAGGTAAATACCTATATAAATACAGCATAGGTGAAGGGACACATAATTTTTAACAGAGAATACAACCTCTACAGGTACTCAGCAGCTATGGTATAATAATTATGGGCATCAGGAAAGAGGAAGGGAGAAATGCTTGATCACATAGGCATCAGTCCTGGGGGAGAGAGATTTGGACACAAGGTAACTTCAGACCCCAAGAAAACATGACCAAGCAGGTCTGGCCAGAGCAAGTGAACTATATACACCAGTGCACAGTTGCCAAGAGGATCCCAATGCACTTAACTAAGCCAGTACTGGTTGTGATCCTGCTTTTCCTAGAGGTGAGATGGTACTGGTGGACCAAACTCCAAGAAAATGGGGAAAGAAGAACAAAGAAAATAATACAGTGGCTGACATAGAAGATTGTACAATGTATTGAATAATAATAAGAAGAAAAAAACCTGGCTTTTTTGGTCTATGTTATTAATTTAAAAGGTGGGTTAAGCCTATTTCTTATTTTTTCTGATGCCTAGAGCTCCCTCTTAGTAACCGTGGTCTTAGATCATTAGAGAAATGAGCAGAGGTTGGGGCGCCTGGGTGGCTCAGTGGGTTAAGCCTCTGCCTTAGGCTCAGGTCATATCTTGGGGTCCTGGGATCGAGCCCCGTATCGGGCTCTCTGCTCAATAGGGAGCCTGCTTCGCCCTCTCTCCCTCTCTGCCTGCCTATCTGCCTATTTGTGATCTCTCTCTCTCTCTCTCTCTGTGTCAAATAAATGAATAAAATCTTAAAAAAGAAAAAAAGAAATGACCAGAGGACAAACTCAAGCATGGCTTGAAGATTGCTAGGATTAACTGTGGCATTTCAGCTAGCAATGAGGAAGGTGGAAATATGACAGCTCAAGCTTAGGCTGAAGGAATAAACATTGGCAAGGACACCTTCTGTAAGTTAAATGTTCCTCCTCACTATGAGACTTTGAATAGGATGACAGGTGGAAGCCTAGCATGCAAAATTTAAGGGGGGCGGGGGGGGGACTCACTCTCAAAGTTGTGCAAGGCTGCCCTGCCCTTGCAAGATCTGGAGACTGAGTACCTCCTTAAATTTTCTGTCTTTGGCCTCTGACTTGCCTTATTAGGGTAGTTCTGGCCCTGCCACATTCAAATATGTTTTATGGCAACCATCCATTCCACACCTCACTCCATCTCCAGAACAACATCTACCTCAAAATAAATAGTGAAGGGCTTATCAAGAGAAATGGGAGATACATGACTGAACATGAGACCTTTACTCCCAATCTAAAAATATTTGTTCTTGGATGTCTCATTTGGCAAATTTTAATTTTTTCATTTGATTTTTATCTTTTTTCATATCTTAAAATTTTTATCTGTTTCATATGATTATATTCTTTTAGCTATTAGAATCCTGTCACAAAATAGCACATACCTATTAGCCATTTCTGGTGGCTGATGAGAGGATAGAGAATATACTTAGGCAAGTGCACTTGACATGAAGTTGGCAGGGATAGTGTATATATTGTATGCCAGAACCAAAATTCTAAAAGATCTTGACATGCTGAAATGATGGGCTAAATATAGTAAGATGAAACTTATCAGGGATGAATGTCTGTACTTTGGTTAAAATTCCAAATAAACAAGGGCAAAATGACAGAGATGCAGTTGAAAGGAAACTCTTCTGAAAGGCTTAAAGATTTCAGTCTAAAGTTTTCAATGAGTCAGTTCTTCAGTATGTTTAATCTAAAGCTAAATGTAATTTCAGGCATTATTGACAGAAGTTTAGACAGTTATCTAAAGTGAGGGAAATGATAATTCTCCTCTGTTCAAATAGAATCACTTCCCCCCTCAAGGGGAGTGGATAGCTCTTTTGCTTAGGAAAACCTCTTAGTGACTCCCTTGTGATGAGATATGTGGACTCATTTAAGAGAGAAAGAGTGATACAAGGGAAGCTAAATTTTCTAGGTATTACAGTAATGGGAATTTTCTGAGAGAAAGATCTCTGTAGCTGGAGGCAGCATCTAGCAATACAGTGGCAGGCAGAGGACTAAAGAAAACACTGTTAGTGAGAGCTTTCTTGTTGGGGAAAAGAGCCTTTAGAACTGGTAATAGTGGATTGTTTTCTGTTCTGATTTATAATTTACCCCTAAGTCTCCAAGCCTTCATTACACGTCATTTACATACAATAAATTTGTGTTTGGTGGAATAGAGGAAGGAAATTCTTTTGGAGGCAGTGGACAGTTGCTGAAGGAAGTAAGATGAAGACATCAAGAATGAAGTTTAGGGCATGGATGTGGAGCAAGAGGTGACAAATAGCTTCTGAAACTAATCACTCCCATGGCCCTGATGAATTCTTAGTAATATCAGTAAGGGTGCTAGATTTCACTTGGCATGGGTTTTTTATATTGTGTGGTCAAAGTAAAGGCTGAGTCTAGAAAGTTGGACAATTTCCAAGCTTCCAGCCTTGGGAAAACTGAGCTGCATTTGCATATGAGGTGGACTATGAGTTTGTGTCACTAGACTGTTTTTCTCACTGGCATTTACCACAGTGCCTAGGATATAAAAATAACTTACATATGATTGAGTGAATGAATGAGATTACTGTCTTTGATGCATCAAGAACAATGCCATATAAATAGAGATTATTAAAATAGAGTCTGTCCTCAAGAAGCCTGTAGTTTGTTTTTTTTTTAAGATTTTATTTATTTATTTGACACACAGAGAGTATAAGCAGGGGATTAGCAGGGAGAAGGAGAAGCAGAAAGTCCAAGGACGGGGCTCGATCCCAGGACCCTGGGACCACAACCTGAGTTGAAGGCAGACACTTAGCCAACTAAGCCATCCAGGTGCCCCAAGAAGCCTATAGTCTTATAAGGGAATCATTCAACTAATTATTTATTGAAGCATTTTTATTCGCAGTTGGGGTATGTAAAGAAAAAAGTAGACAAGGTCTGTGCTCTCATGGAGATCTACCTTCTGGCTGGGAAAACACAGATAAGAAATAACAAATTAATAATTAAGAGAAAGATTCAGTCAGGATGTGCGCTATGCAGTGAACTGAAATGGTGTACAGTGACAGAGACTGACAGAGGGGCTGCAATAGACTGGGTGGTCAGGGATCCTTTCTGCTGAGGTGATATTTAAGGTAAGGTATGAACGACAGGAAGGAGCCAGCTATGAAAAGACCAGAAGTTGCAAGCAAGCCTCCAAATGAGCAGGGCAAGTTTGAGGACCAAACAGAAGGACAGCAACACCTGAGAACACTGGGGAAGATAAAAAATGGTACTAGATGAGGTGGGAGACTTAGAAAGGAGTCAGATAACACAAAGTTATGTGAACCAGAGTAAAGAATTAGATCTTATTCTGAGAGTTATGCAAAGCTTTTAAAGGGTTTTGACTATGGTTATGAGGATGGAGACAGAAAAAAATTATACAATATGAAGAGTACTCTGATACAAATAAAAGACAATCACAGGATTCTGAGGGAACAACCAGTGGCCGAGGGGCTATTAAGGAAGACTCCCTGGAAGATGGTATCTCTTATTTATGACCAACAGTTAACAAGGTGAAGAAAGAGAAAGGAAATGAGGCGTAAAGTGTACTAGTCTGGAAGGTGGATAAAGTATGACTTTGTCATAGAACTGCAAGGAGCACAGTATTGGTAAGACTGAGAAAAGATGAAGCTGGAGAGGTGAGTGGTGACCAAATTGGAAAAGATCATTCACATCTTGCTAATGAGTTTGCTTTATGCCCAAAGGCAATGAGGGGATAACATAAAAATTTCAGCAGAGGATTTTCATAGCCAGATTTGTGTTTTAGCATCTATGCCCCAGTATCACCATGAAGACAAATTGGAAACAGATAAAGTTTCTGTCTGAGACACCAACTATGGGGCTGTAACCCAGAGAAGAGATAATTGTAATTTGAACTAAGACAGTGGAGGGGAGAAAAGAAATGTATGAATTTGATAAATAAAAAGGAAATTTTAAAACATCTTATTAGGCATTAGGTAGATGGCAATGTTTCACTAGGAGGAATAAAACAGAGTACCAAGCCTGCTGGAGGGGATATATGGGAGAACAGGAGGATAGGAGATGGTGACGAATTCAGTTTTGTACTTCCTGACTTTGGGATACTCAAGTGGAAATGAGGATGTGTTTGTAGGCAGTGGGGTATTCAGGTTCATGCTCAGGAGTGATGTCTGGCTACAAGAGAAACTTGAGGCCATTAGCCAATAGGTGGCTATTAAGACTTTGAAGAGATGACTCACGAGAAGTGTGCATTTAGGGATAAGATGAGACAGAACAGAACTTGGAGAAGCATCAATATCTTAAAGACTATGAGAGGGAAACAAATCTAGGAATGCCACTAAGAAGGAATTTCTGGAGAGGCAGGAGAAGTGTAAGAAAGTCACAAAACAAGTGACTTGAGATTTCCAAGGAGACAGAGGCCAAGAATATCAAATGTTTTTTTTTTGTTTTTTTTTTTTTTAAAGATTTTATTTATTTATTTGACACAGAGAGAGAGAGATCACAAGTAGGCAGAGAGGCAGGCAGAGAGACAAGGAGAGGAGGAAGCAGGCTCCCTGCTGAGCAGAGAGCCCGATGCGGGCCTCGATCCCAGGACACTGAGATCATGACCTGAGCCGAAAGCAGAGGCTTTAACCCACTGAGCCACCCAGGCGCCCAAGAATATCAAATGTTTTAGAGACACATCAAGCAAGGACTAATAACTGTCCTCAGAGTTTAAAAATGGAGAAAGAGATAGGGGATAACAACTGTTACAGCAGTTTCACTGAAATGGCAGGGAGTGTTCCCATATTAGGAAAGTTCCTGAAAGAGAGAGAGAGGAAGAGAGAGAGAGAACACGCGCGAGAGATGTGTATCCAAGGAGGAAATGTGAGAATGTACTCCCTGTGACTAGATGTACCACTACTCGACATGGTTTTTGCATAATGAAAATCCAAATCTGAGTAATTATTTAAGATGTGAAAAGTCATAATTAGTAATTTATAAGATGAGGGGTGTAGTAATTACCGCCTTTTCACACCAAAGTAAACAGACATAATAGTTAAGGGAATATAGCAAAAGAATTGTATTCTTAAGGAAACAAGTGATATCTCAGACTGCTAATGAAATAAAATGCTCCATAATATGTGTTATTTATTTATTTTTTATTTTGAAACAATTTGAAAAATGGAGAAAGGTTGCAAGTACCAAGAACTTTTCTCCCCCTCGAATTTGAGAGTAAGTTAATGATGTGATGCTTCTCACCCCAAACACTTCAATGAGTATTTCTTATAAATACAGACATTATCTTACATTACTACAAACCATCAACATCAGGAAATTAATATAAATATATCACTCCTGGGGTGCTTGGGTGACTCAGTCAGTTATGCGTTTGCCTTCGGCTCAGGTCATGATCTCAAGGTCCTGGCATAGAGCCTCACTTCAGGCTCCCTGCGTGGTAGGGAGTCTGCTTCTCCCTCTCCCTCTGCCCTCCACCCCCACTTGTGCTCTCTCTCTCCCTCTCTCTTTGTGGCTGTCTCAAATAAATAAAATCTTAAAAAGAAAAAGGAAAACCCAAACACTCCACCAAAAAATTGCTAGAATTGATATATGAATTCAGTAAAGTTGCAGGATACAAAATCAACATATAGAAATCTGTGGCATTTCTATATACCAATAACAGAGCCACAGAAAGAGAAAGCAAGGAATTAATCCCATTTACAATTGCACCAAAAACCATAAGATATCTAAGAATAAACCTATCCAAAGAGAAGCAAGATTTGTACTCTGAAAACTATAAAATGCTGATGAAAGAAATTGAAGATGACACAAAGGAATGGAAAAACATTTCATGCTCATGGATTGGAAGAACAAATGTGCTTAAAATATCTATATTGCCCAAAGCAATCTACACATTTAATTCAATCCCTATCAAAATACCAACAGCATTTTTCACAGAGCAAAAAGAAAATTCTAAAATTTGTATGAAACCACAAAAGACCCCAAGTAGCCAAAGCATCCTCAGGGGGAAAAAAAAAAGGCAAAGCTAGAGGCATTACAATTTTGGACTTCAAGTTATACTACAAAGCTACAGTAATCAAAATAGTATGGTACTGGCACAAAAACAGACACAGAGATCAATAGTACAGATAAAAAGCCCAGAAACAAACCCACAATTATATGCTCAATGAAGTTTTAACAAAAGAGGCAAGAATATGCAATGGGAAAAAGACAGTGTCTTCAACATTTCACCATTTGTATGGTGTTGGGAAAACTGGACAGCAACATGCAAAAGAACAAAAGTGGACCACTTGCACACACCATACTTAAAAAAGAAATTCAAAATGTATTAAGGACCTAAATGTCAGACAGGAAACCATTAAAATCCTAGAGGAGAACACAGGCACTAACCTCTTTGACATCAGCCATAGCAACTTCTTACTTCTTCTCACTTCTTAGATTTATCTCCTGGGGAAAGAGAAACAAAAGCAAAATAAACCACTGGGACTTACTTCATCAAAATAAAAAACTTCTGCACATTGAAGGAACAATAACCATAATCAAAAGGCAGAAGATATTTGCAAATGACACATCTGATAAAGGGTTAGTGTCCAAAACATGTAAAGAACTTATAAAATTTAATCCCCCCCAAAAATAATCCAGTTAAGAAATGGGCAGAAGACATGAATAGACATTTTTACAAAAAAGACATCCAGATGTACTATTACTGTTAATGTTGACCATTTGTTTAAAGTAGAATCTGCCAGGATTCTCCACTGAAAATTATTTTTTTTTCCTTTGTAAATACATGTTTAGTGTGTTTGTACTTTGAGATTATATAAATATGTGACAGATGGTTTCATCAAACACTATGGGTTCATGGATTCTTATTTTATTTGTTACAATCTGTTGCTATTATTACTTATTCTGATGCTCCAGTTCTCCTGACTTTGGCCAGCAGGAGCCTTATCAAGCTGGTTCCTGTGTCCTTTGACATGTCCTCATCATTCTTTGAGCAGTCTTTTATGGTACAACAATATGTTCTAGGATAATGTTATACTTTCCTGCCCAGCCGTGGATTCAGCCATTTCTCTAAGGGAGAATAGTATCTAGTAACTAAGATCTGGAAGTTAGCTATTTTAAACAGAGACCACAAACACACACACTGTGATGGTTAATTTTATGTGTCAATTTGACTGGGTCACAGGGTGCACAGACATTTGGTCAAATATTATTCTGGGTGTGTCTGTGAGGGTGGTGGGTGTTTCTGGATGAGATTAACATTTGAAACAGTAAATTTAGTAAAGCAGTTTGCCCTCCTCAGTATGGCTGGCGTACCTCATCCATCCACTAAAGTCCTGAATAAAACAAGAAGACTGACCTTCCCGCAAGTAAGGGAAAACTCCTCCTGCCTGCCTTCGAACTGGGACATCATTTTTTTTCCTGGATCTCTAGCTTGCTAACTGAAGATCTTGAGACTTTTAGCCTTCATAATCAGGTGAGCCAATTCCTTATAATAAATCATATACATACAGACATATAGACGCAGAGAGTCATATTACTGGTTCTATTTCTATGGAGAATCCTAATGCACACTTATTTATCTCTGTATCTACTTCTATGTCATCTAAATAAGTGGTAAAACATGAGTTCAGACCGGTACCTCCAATTTGATACAACAGTGCAGGATTTAGCCTAGTTTTCTACCTTTCCATACTTGTACCTCCCTTCTCCACCAGGAGAAACCTGGCTCCCATCATCCTGAATACATTTTCATACCCAATCAGACCCCCTATCTATAACCAATCATCAGCCCCTGTTGCCGTGCCTTGTCTCACTTCACTGACACCCTCCTAACTGCTCAGGCTCTGACACCATTTTCCAGCCTATTGTCAAAACTATCCCCTGAGCACTCCCTTACATATACCACTGTGGCTGCAATACTCCATGTCACCCTCACTTCAGATATACTCCACACCCTATGTACGCAGGGACTGACACCTCTGTTGGACAGCGGCCTCCGCAGATCCCCCCATGTGGATGCCCTGCTCACCCTGCTGGTTCTCCCACATCTTGTGTAGTGTTGTCCTTCTATGCAAAACAAAATAAAACAAAAACAAAAATCCTCACCTGTTTTCTTGTTTTGTTTTATGTTAGTTCACCAAACAACATGGAATAGTCCAGTAAAATTTTGACACTTTCTGGTGTAAACAATTCTCTAACTCATAAAATACATTCAGAAAAATACCTAAATGAATATGGATATCACATAGCCTCCCTCCTCCATAATACCACCTTCCAGCCTTCTGTGTTAGTGTCACCACCATTTGTTATCACCAAATGTAGTAAGGAAACTCACGGCCTTGAGATGTATCAAGAGGACCCCATTATATTTGAGAAACAGCATTTTATCCCACATATAAAAGTTGTGTATTCAATTTTAGGATTCATGGCAGCTATGCTACTATACTTAGCAGGAGTAGAGACAGAGAAATGTGATTTTGACAAATTTATCAACACAGCTTAAATCTTGTCTTGACATACAAATTATTTTTAAAAAACTGCTTATTTACATAAGTGTGCTTTTCAAAGTCTCATTTTAAAATATTTACCACCCTAGTCATGAAAGCATATATATCATGATAAATATCCCCATTTCTGGTATATTTTTTATAGCAGATTTTTTTTAAAGAAAAAAATGTTTCTACAGCAAAACACTGGCATAATCTCTTTATCTTTCTCAATTTTTTACTCTTTCATTTAGAAAAATAATAAACACTCTTTCCTTTACTAGGCACTGAAAAGATGACATATGAAGTATAATATTTATTACTCTTCATGAGCAACATAAAAGTTGGCAGATACCTGCTTCTTAAGATTAAAGAAGAAACACTGCAAATTTTCTTGCCAAACACTGTGGTGATAGGACAACTATATGTGATTTATACACAGTAGTAGAGTTGTCTAGAAATCAGAAAAAAAGGAATATTCCAAATGATTCTTCATATATATGTCAAACTGATTTCCTCATTGCTAGCTTCAAGAAAATTAGTCCATAATTGTATTTTATACTAAGGCATTTTATTAAAAAAACAAAGAAAGCACACTTAGTAGAAATGGAACACCATTGAAGAGCTTTAATTCTTTCACAATAGGAAAAATGGATTCAATGTTTAGACTCAACAGAGAAGACTGAAAATGGGAACTGTCCGAACCATTGATTATAAATCCCATTTCGGATAACTCAGCTTGCTTCCAATGATTGCAGTGTGCATGAAGTATGTCCAAAAAATTCTCATAACAAGCTATTTGTCGTCATTTAATAGTAGTAGTGATATGGGAAGTAAGGATCTCATATTTAATTTAAAAAATGAATTTTGAGTAGCTCTAAAAATTAGAGATATTATTTACTTTTTATCTATAGTCTTAATATCTACAGAAGTTTATGAATGTGAAAACCCTTATAAGTCAAATATAGTAAAAACATTAAAGTAGTAGTTTCTAAAACGAGTCATAAAATAAATTTGGTAGTTTATAACCAACAATTAAAAAATAAAATAGCTCTAGAAAAAATGTAAAAAGGCATCATAATATAGTAAGGGCATTATATTTGTAAAATTTTCATTTCCATTATTATAGATGTTTGGATAATGGGGGATTGTGACATAAGATGTATTTTTAGTGTTGGTTGTAAAAAAAAAAAAAAGTTACTTGAAAGTCATCTTGTTCCAGGAATCCCATAGTGAGTTCTTTACGTTTACTTATTCATTCTCTCACTCACTTTAATCCAGTTTCCATAATGGATGCATGTGCATTTCTCCCAGACTTGCTAAAACATTTAGCACATACAGAGCACTTAATAATTTTAAGTATAATTATTAGTACTAGTTTAGCAAATGTTTGTTGGTCACTTAATTACATTTCATGTACTATGGGTAGATCCTAGGGAATAAAAAGTCTGTGCTCCAGAAAGTTGGTTTGAGCGAAATGTGAACAAAGATTAGACTAGGCTGTGGTCTGAGTATCTCAATCAATAGGTAGACAGAGTAGAATGGCAGGGGCGCAGATAGGCCTGATGCTGAAAATCCTGTGCAGAGAAGTAATATTGGAAATAAATCTTGACGCTAAAGAGTCATGGTAGAGGGAGACAGAAAGAAGAGCAAATGGATGGTCATTAGGATGTTATAAATCTGCAGAACAAGAAATCACCAGCGACTAGAGTCCCAGGGTAGTGGGGTGATGGTGTTAGGATATAGCTAAAGGTTAAAGAGCACATTCCTAAGGGTTCTGTTTGCTGTACTGAGATGCTAGTATTTACTCCTAAAGGCAATGAGGAAACATCACCGTTGAGATTTCCATGAGCAGAAGCGAGATGATTAGATTAGTCTTCATAATAAATGGCTTGGACTGGAAAGGGTTATTGGCAAGGGGAACCCAACTGGAGGAAAGGAAATACAGTGTGAGAATCTGAATGAGGTCTAAAAGGAAGTGACCGGACTATAAGGGAAGGAGAAATAGGGGCAGGCGTTGAGTGAAAAAGCAAGTGCGTTATGTTGACCTTCACTGAAATGATGAACTTGAGAGTAAGGGGTAGATTCAGGAAGTCTGATGATTATTAATTTCAGGTATTTGATTAGAGTTTTTGGAGGACTATCTCATGGAGGCAGTTAATAGGAACTGGGATAGAACAGGCTCTCAAAAATGTGTGTTAACTGAATGAATATATAAAGCAGTTGGACATGAAGGTGGATGATTCAAGGGAAGCACGGGTGATTTGGTTATCTCTGGTTTGGAATAAAAGCCAGTGGCCTACAATGAGATTCTGGGGAACACCAATCCTGTAAGAAGCAGGGAGGGAAAGTGGAAAGCAGAGGCAGAATGGAAGATTTGCAAAGCATATAATGATACCAACATCATTTTGGTCTAAATATGAATTTTTAATCTCAAGATACAGCATTTGTCTGAGGAAAAATATCCATATAGTGTGTTATATCAAGTCTATCTTTACTGACTTGTACAGTTCTTCAGATCATGTTAGTGTAAGGATTTAAGGAATGGATATAAATAAACTATGATATGATTCAGAATATTTTCAGATATGGGTGCCTTAGATTGTTGTATGCTTTCACATTTTGTGAAGGTGTCCATGAGTCAGTTCAGTCAGGAGCACCTTGAATTAACAAGGTGAGAAATGAAGGCTATGGTCAAAAGGCTTGCATTAACTGGAAAGCTGTAAGACATGAGCATCACTGTTCTTACAGCAATGTCATGATAAACTAAAGGAATATGACTATCATGGAATGATACTCTTTACTGAGTCTTATTAGGAAAACTGATACTGGTTATTGGAACCCTCAGAAAGCACACTGAAAAAAAAACTTGCTGGCGTTCAATGACTCTTAAAACTTGTGAGAACCAATGTGTCTTTTTATATTTAATTATCTCTCTCAAATCTGTCAAATCTTTCCAACAGAGCCACTCTCGAACATACAGTTTATAGACTGTTCATGTTACTGGTAAGGCTTTGGTCAACAGTAGGCCATTAGTCGTTAAGTTTTGGGTAGTCAAAAGTTATACAAAGTTTTTGACTGTGAGGGGAGTTTGGTAGCCCCAACCCCTGCATTGTCCAAGGGTCAACTGTAACATGATTAATGTCTGTCACCTTCACTGAACTGGAAGCATCAAGTGATCAGGGACCACATTTATCTTACTCATTGTATCTCAGCACCTAGCACAGTGCTAAGAACATGGAGAGGCTCAATGACACTTGGAATGAATGAAGTCCTGGGAAGGAATTAGCTGAGTTAGGGTGCAGTTGTGTCCTCTTGGATGGGTAGAAAGTTCTTTATGGAATCAGCCCAAATTAATTTTTTCACAGTGATATATTAATGTAATTGTGTCTTCCTGGCCATTCCGTCTTACGGAGAAAATAATGACAAATAGCTTACCAAGAAAGTATCTTTATTATGAAGTTTTAGGATTGAATTATCTCTATGGTCCTTTCCAGCCATGAAAAATTAGTACTTAAAATATCAAATATGACAGTTATCTTTATACTTTGCTTGGAGGTCTGTACCTAATAATATGCTTTTTTCTTTATTCTTTCCTATTTGTGGGTCATATTACTTTTAATCAAACTTTGCTCTTCTGTTTTTGACAGTCTTTAATAACATAAATTAGATATAGTATCATATAATGCCTTCCTGGCAGGGAGGAAAGAGTTTAATGACTTTGTTTATCTCTGTGCAATTGTAAATTATCCTAATGTTAACCTTGGCCTCAAATTGACTAAAACTGAATTTGAATTGTACACCCTGAATTAAAATGCCAAGTAATTGTGGATGTTAATATAAAGAACCTACTTAAGGAATAACTAGTACTGAGTTGAATATAATTAATAATTTTAGTAAAAATTTAAATACCATATTACACAGTGTAAGTTACTAAGTCTATAAAATTATACCTCTGTTTATGAATTTTTAAACATCTCCAACACATAAGGAACAATACCAGAACAGCTGTGTCTGATGAGCTGACGGCAAAGGGTTCCAGGAAGATGGAACAGCAAATTTCATGGTTTGTGTCCCCAGGAGCCATCCTCCTTTTGGCAAAAGGCTCCAGTTTTAGTTTAAGGTTCATTCTTCTCCATTTTCTCCTTTCTGTACTGGCCTTCATCCTCAACTCTAGGAGTGAAACATGTGGCTAAGGTCCAAATCTAACAGCACATTGTATCCTTGCATTCTCCTGATCACAGTAATTGATGGAGGGATGGGCAGGTAATGCAATCAAAGCCAAAGAGATACAGTAAAATTTTCAACTGGGAATATTAGGACAGAAGCAGGTCATCTCTCCATTAGACTTGAGGTTGGAAGGATGTAAGGCTGAAGATGCTGGAAGCATCTTGTTTTCATGAAAGAACCTACGTGAGGCACAGATCCAGAGAAAAAGTCTTAGTGACCACTGGCTTCTGCATCAAGACACACCTGAAACCATCCCTGTTGTCCTGACCTTTTCAGTTATGTAAACCATTCAACTCCTTTATAACCTTTTCATCTTTTTTGAGTTGGTTTTTCAGTCACGTATATAACTCATAATTCTATTACTGGTGCTTCCAAGAGTTTCCAGAAGGAGTTGAATTATGCCATGAAAACAGGAAAAATATTCACTGATTGAGCAGACCCCTGATATTTGTAAGGTACTCTTCAGATCATTCACAACCTCAGTTTAGAGGATATCTGTAACTTTAGGCACAGCTTCTTTAGGGAATCATTTTTCCAAGAAGTAGCATTATTATCACTTCCCAAGAGTTACTGTACTGTATAACATGACTCAATTTTAATTTACCCAGGTCATTCTTTACCATGGGTCATTCAAACTGACCAAATGAATTATTCCTATATATCTGCCTTGAAGATGGCAGAGTTCAACCTTGTATTTAGACAAACTCTAAGTTACAATGCCATGAATCTGCATGTTGTTTTAAAGACATTAAAAACCTCAAATGCCAAGAAGGATTAGAAATTATTTGATAGTGGTCCATGCTTGCTTATGTTCTTTTAGAAAAGAGAGGTAAAGCATTGCCATTCTTGCTGTTTCATGTCTAATCAAATCTATGATGAACAAGCTGATGATATATTCTCAACGTATAAGCAAAATCTGAATATGTAAAAGGACAGACCCTCTTCCTTTGGGGGAAAAATGATTTACTCTAGTAGATTAAAGACCATAAGTTACCTCTAGGTACGTATCTAGTAGCCAAGGGGATCTTGTTGTAGTGTGGAATCAATGTAGGAGTGTTGGAAGGGAAAGATGAGCTTCCACTGTCCTCTCAAAATGAGAAATAATTATTGTTCTGGAACTGCCTGCTTTTTTTTCTTTAAGATTTTATTTGTTTGTTGGAAGGAGAGAGAGAAAGAGAGAGAGCACGCACAAGCAGGTAGAGGCCGAGAGAGAAGCAGGCTCTCCGCTGAGCCAGGACCCTGGGATCATGACCTGGGCTAAAGGCAGCCGCTCAACCAACTGATCCACCCAGGCATCCCAGATCTGCTGCTTTAAAGGAAACTGTCTTTCTGAATAAATGAACCCTGCAATGGTTACCTCCAAGATGCAGGTCCAGCCTTTTGCAAGGAGTTTGACTTTATAAACGTCCCCTGCTTATTAGTAGGATAGGGTTTGCCAAGGACTCCAAACACTTCCACAAAGGCCACCCTCATTCTCCAAATGGAGCAGCAAACACTAACTCTCATTTGTTAGGTGTCTGCACAGGACATTATGTTTCCCAATAGGAAGAGAAAAGCTTCTACTGGAGAGCAAAAGCCAGGAATAATTGTGTTAAAAGAGTTACAGATTTTAATGTTCTCAAATGGCTGTTCAACTGTATGTATGCTAGCTACAGTATCTATATTTTCACATCTGTAAACATAGCAGATACAACGGACAAACTATCCTGCACATAATCTCTGTGCATCAACTCACACCACAGAACAATTCAGCCAGGCTACCAGGACTGATTCCAGGAATTAGTTCTAATCTTACCTTTCCCTGGTGCCAAGACACTGTTTACACAAACTCCCTCAAGCATGTTATTTATTGAATGACCCTTGGGGGGGAGGGCGATATAAACAAGGGTAGGGACTTCATGGATCATCTAATTAAGAATTTTTCCTAAGTTACTGTTTCCTTGTATGTTTGCTTCACTTTGTTTTTCACTTTAACTCTCCTAAGCATCACTAGGGGAAAAGATATAACCCCATATGGGACACTAGATGCCGATTGTTTTAGAAATTAAAAAAAAAATCTATGTAAGTGATCAACATATGTTTTATTCCATTAAGCTCTCATCTCATATTTTTCCTAAGTATAAACATTTAGACATCAATATTTTCATTATTAGCAGTAATGAAAATACTGTCATTTATATTTTGTTCTATATAAGAAAACGCTGTCAGAAACCAGTTTAGTGATTTTCCATAACAGTTCTCTGAGGGACACTAGCAAGAAAAATCTTTATCTGAGTCTTAGCCAGTGAGGAATCATTCTTGTTATTTTTATTTTCTTTGAAGAGTTCAATTATAAATTGAACTGTAAGAAGGGGTGTCATTTTTATACTATTTTTAAAAGATCAGTCTTTTCGACTCAAGGAAATTTTGCTCAAATAAAGAGAAAATAAATGCACCCACATGTATACTCAGGGCTGCTAAAAATCACTTTCTGGTTTGGAAGAAATTATGTGTTTTGAGTAACAAAACTGAATTGGCCAAAAAAAAAAAGAACCTTAATTTTTCAAAACCTGGACAGTAAATAAGAAAAGTCACCACTATTCAATTTTTGCTTCATCTTATTTTCTGATTCATATTTTAATCAACTCAGCTTTTTGATCCTCTCCCTATTAAGCATTTGGTGATTTATAAATAATGTTTACAAAGATGGAACTAAAAGGGACCCTATGTTCCTTCTGCAATGTGAGAAATCTTGTTGAATAATGGTGTTCTCTAATTTATCTGTTTACAAATAAGATGTTCAAGTACAAATGTTAAGTACTCTTTAATAATTTAAAAATGCTGTCTCAGAGAGAGTTGGAAGGTACATCTCTACTGAAAATTTTTTCTTAATATCTTATTATCTCTCGTGGTGTAGATTTTCATAAAATGTATCTAGAGATAACATATGTGCATGTTTGCATGTACACACACACACACACACAATGTTAGAGGTATCAATGTATATATTATACACAGCTGTGCCCAAACTTTTAGATCTCAAAAACACTTTTACTATCAAAAATTTCTTCTTACCTGCATGATAAGACCTGAAATCTATATATTAAGAGGATAAAAGAACTACATAAGACTAATCTATGGTGTTAAATTTATTTCTTCATTACTCATCACACTATGTACATACCTTTGTATAGCCACTCTTCACAGCTGCACAAAATGGAATGTACCCTTTATTAAACCGAATGACCATGTTATTTGTATACATGGAGTTACTGTCCACTTGGAATAGCTCTCTGTACCCACTGAAGTCCATGGAATAAAGGCTGGAAGCAACTACTGAAGAGGGATATGTAAACAATTTTTTTAAAAGATTTTCATTTATTTATTTGTCAGAGAGAGTGAGCACAAGCAGGCAGAGTGGCAGGCAGAGGCAGAGGGAGAAGAAGGCTTCCCGCTGAGCAAGGAGCCCAATGCAGGACTCGATCCCAGGACCCCGGGATCATGACCTGAGCCGAAGGCAGCTGCCTAACCAACTGAGCCACCCAGGCCGTCCTGCAAACAATTCTTTTTGAGGACCATATGGAATACTGCCAAGAGATTCCATGATGAAAAAAAGTATAAACTCATAAAACAAATATGAATTCTGTGTTGTCTTTTATATTTCTAAGAATATATTCCTTAGGATGTCAAGAAATTTTACCTAGAAAATTCTGAGCTGCTTTTCCTTCTACACTGTGACTCCCTAGGAGTTTCATCAAGAGCATGAACAGAGGGTTATTCCTGGAACTGAAAAGGACTAAACTGTAAGAGATGAAAGTGGTGGGTGTGGAGGGGAGAGAAGGGATGTTGAGGCGTGGGTGAGAACGACCGGTGAGGTAAATTCAATATAGACTATTTGGGGCTCAGAGTTTGTAAGCTTACATTTATTGATCTAGAAGTCACAAGAACCTGGTCAGGGGGTTGAAGTAACATAAGTATGTAATTATTAATAGAAAAGAAACAAAACTTCTCCATCTTTCTAAATTATTTTTCTAGAAACAGAATGGTCTCCTGTATTCTTCATTTATCTGTTCTTACACTATTTCTTAAAATTTATAATTACAGTGTTTATTTTATAAAAAGAGAAGTTAGTTGGTTACTTACATCAAAATTTGAGAACAGAAATTATAATTCTCCCAAATTTTCCTTTCATTTTTATTATTTTTTCTTTAATTTTTAAATTAAATTTTTTTGTTTTAGTTTGTTCATGTGTTTTATGTTTTTATTTAAATTCCAGTTAGTTAACATAGAGTGTAATATTAGTTTCAGATGTAGAATTTAGTGGTTCATTACTCACATACAACACTGGGTGCTCATTACGAGTGCCCTCCTTAATCCCCAACACCTATTTCACCCATTCCCTCACCCACCTTCCCTCCATCAACTCCTCAGTTTGTTCTCTATAGTTAAGAGCCTGTTTTATGGTTTGCCTCTCTTTTTCTTCTCCCTATGTTTGTCTGTTTTGTTTCTTAAATTCCACATATGAGTGAAATCATATGGTATTTGTCTTTCTCTGACTTATTCTGCTTAGCATAATATCCTCTAGCTCCATTGACATCATTGTACATACTTATGTTGTTTTTATTATGTTTCCTATGTTTCCTTATTTCAGCAGCCCAACTCAGGGTAATGCTCTCATCTTCTAGTAAGCCCTTCTAACACCTTGGTTAGCCAGATTTTACAACTCAACAGGAATTATGACTTCTTTCATGCTCCAGAATGTTAAATGTTTATAATAGATTAATTAATTTTTTAAAAATATTAAACCAAACTGGCTTAGTGGAACTAAGAAATGCATTCCCTAAGATCCAACAATCTTTCGCTCATGTATAAATGCTAAAGGAATTTCCATATACATGCCAGGAAACAGATAAATGGATGTTCATAGTTTGTAATAGCAAAAATAAAACCAAAAAACCCCCCAAAACCGAAATAACCTACAGATCCATCAACAATAGAATGGATAAGCTGTGGTGTATTTAATAACACAGAACACAATTAATCACTAACAATAAGACCAGCAGCTCCACACTACATAGATGAATCTTAAAGGAATAACAGAGAATGAAAAAGCAAGTCATAGAAGAATGCATACAGTATTATTATTTCATTTATATAAAGTTCAAAATCAGGTAAAACTAAACATAACATTGTTGGTATATATACAAATGGTAAAATTATAAAGAAAAGCAAGGCAATGATTAACACAAACACAGGCACAAGTTAACTGAGGAGGATGGTTGGGGGATGTGATCTGAGAGAGGCCCACAGGGGAATTCTAAGGTGCTAACTGATTTCTTAAGATGGATGATATATACACACTGCATATTAAGGACAACATTCCTGTGTATATATTTCACATTTTTAAAAAAGAATGCATAAGAGGAAACATGCAAAAGTACAGTTTGTAATTTTTACTACCAACCAATGACATTGATGATTAAAATAGGTGGAGACTTCTCCTTCCTGTTCAAATTATTGTATGTGGGGTAAAAATTCTATGGGTTTGATTCTTAAATGAACCCAGAAAGGAGGACAGCTTCTACAAACTGAGTTAGGANCCCGATGCGGGCCTCGATCCCAGGACCCTGAGATCATGACCTGAGCCGAAAGCAGAGGCATTAACCCACTGAGCCACCCAGGCGCCCTATGGGTTTGATTCTTAAATGAACCCAGAAAGAAGGACAGCTTCTACAAACTGAGTTAGGAATTCTACCAGCATTTATTTCATAGGCAGTGTGAAACCAATGGTATTTCCCAAATCAAAACTTGACATGGGCTCAAGTTCAGAGATTGCAGGATGAGTCTTTTTTTTTTTTTTTTTTTTTAAGGTACGAATAAAGTCAGGTGGAAGAAGTCTGGGGAGCTTGATCTGTGTACATTTGAGAATTGCCTCAGGCCATGGAAACTTAGAGTATGCTGAAAAGAGGAAGAAATCCTTACAATGTTCTCATTTTACCTCCTAATTTTAAAGAGGAGAAAACCAAACCAAAAGAGGTTAAATTAGTTATAAAAGTTACTCAGAGAGCTAGTAAAAGGCCAGCATAGAACACAGCTCTCCTTTTATTTTAATCTAGAGCCTGGCGTTACAGTACAGGGAGTGATTAGGCATGAGCCTTTGAGTCAGGGAGACCTGGGTTCAGATTCCACCTCTTCCATTTACTTACTGTGCATGGTAAATTAAATTACCTAACCTCAGAATTGTAACATGTAAATCTACAAAATAGTGAAAATTATAGTTCTTATTGTACAGGGTTTATATCAGGATTAAATAAGGTCAGACACATACAGTACTTTGTATAATGTTTGGCTCTCAGTAAGTGCTTGGCAGCTATTTATTACTATGTGTAAAAAAAAGTTTATTTGTGAACAATTCTGAAGTTGGTATTAGTTCTTAAATGTTCTTATAAAGCATACAACCAATTGTTCATACTTCCCCAATTACCAGGAAAGGGCTGCTTAACATTTCCTTCTAGAATCTTACTATACGCGATACACAACAGGTGAGACATACCTGGAGTTAGTTCAATTCTTGCTCTCCCATTTATTGGTCTGTAACCTTTTCTGAGTTTCTGTTTCTTTCATTACATAATAATATGTATAGAAAGACTGTGTGAAAATTACATGATGTGATTGATAAGAGAATGCCTGGGATATTACACATGCACAAATATTTTCTTTTTATACATTTCTTCATATTATCTCTTCAATTATTGTCAAAAGAAGGAGAAGATTAAATTCTGATTCCTGAGATTCCTGAAATTTTCATGGCACAGTTGTAATATCAGCAGTAGAAAGAAGAACTTGAAATGTACAAAGTACAATATATATGCTGACAATATTTTGATTTCTAATGTGTGTCTTGCACACCATTTTAACCTCTTATTTGCTGAAAGAATTCCTGTCAACTTTTTGGCTGATGTTTTTCTTTAGGTCAAAATCTTTATATAAAAATGGAGGTCCAGGGCGCCTGGGTGGCTCAGTGGGTTAAAGCCTCTGCCTTCGGCTCAGGTCGTGATCTCAGCATCCTGGGATCGAGGCCCGCATCGGGCTCTCTGCTCAGCAGGGAGCCTGCTTCCTCCTCTCCTTGTCTCTCTGCCTGCCTCTCTGCCTACTTGTAATCTCTCTCTCTCTGTGTCAAATAAATAAATAAAATCTTTTTAAAAAAATGGAGGTTCATAGAAAAAGGAGATTTCTTTTGCCGTCAATATTGTTTTACTACAGTGTACACAATTACTTGTAATCTCTCTCTCTCTGTGTCAAATAAATAAATAAAATCTTTTTAAAAAAATGGAGGTCCATAGAAAAAGGAGATTTCTTTTGCAGTCAATATTGTTTTACTACAGTGTACACAATAACTACACTTATCTATTCAAGCAGTGTTTTTAATTTCACACAAAAAAAATGAAAGAAAGTTAGACCACAACAGAGTGCCTGACCTACATATAGATATATACCTTTATATCTGGGAATTTATCTTATTTCTAATATTTAAGATATATAAATTATAATCTTTCAGATATACATGCTGACAGACTACATGCCATATGTTTTAACATCAAATATCAATATCAGGACATATCTACAAATACAAGAAATACTATTGTGCCATTACTGACACACAACCAGATCATTTTGATGAAACACCTTCTTTGATTGCAAAGATAACATGAAATCACAGCATGACAGTGATAGAAGAAACCTTAGAAAACATCTGACTAAAATCCTGATTTTTCAAGAGGAAGTTGAAAACCCCAAAAAGCAAAATTACTTGTGCAAGTTACACAAAAAGTTGGTCAAAGAATCCAGACTGTATCTGGAACCTGACATTCTGCTCCTGTGGCTTCCAATAGCCTCTGAGGGCCATGGCAGGGGTTAGGCCAGGCAAAGTCTTTCCAGAGGTTGCTCCCAATACTTATCTTTTTAAGGAGCAAGGATTTGATGGAAAAGTAAGACAGATATTAAACATCAAATAAGGGGCAAATCTTGAACTGCCCTAGATACGTAATTTTTTCTCCCTAATCTAATCCCAGTAAACTAGTATCGTAGTGAACTTGGTGGGAGAACAACTATCTTGGACCACATTTCAAGTGAAGATTCCAAGCATCTATGGTTTGCGAAAATAGGGGAAAATGAATGAAATGGATTTACTGTTGGGTGCTGAAGTTTTGAGATAAGAAAGACATATGTAACTATGAGGAAACTGTAAGATGAATGATACATATTCCTTTAACAAACACCTATTGAGTATCAGTTATGTGCAAGCCAGGCAGTACACCAAGTACTTATAATAGAGAGATGGATAAGAAAATAGTACCTAACTAGTGTAATATATTTAATGGAAGGAATTTAACAGCTCCTATGAAGTACAGAAAGACTAGGAGCTGGCTTTAGGCATTAATCTCTTTCTCTAGGAACTTAGATGATACTTGCAGAACATTCTCTTTTTCCCTTCATCTCCTATCCTAACCTCCCTTGGTAAGCCTGCCTCATTATCTCAGGCTTTTCTATACAGAGGGACCATCTAAGTCATATCCTTATACTATTTGACTTGAGGAAAGAAAGTAGACCAGCCCTGTTAGAGGCAAATAATTTGAGTGTGAGAAGTAGTTTTCCGGCAGAATCAAAGGAGAATAACATAAGAGTGGATGATGAGAATGTAAAAACACAAAGTTGACAAATTATCCCTATACATTTTTTTTAATATTTAAAGATTTATTTATTGATTTGAGAGACAGCATGGGAGAGGGGCAGAGGGAGAAAGTCTTTTTTTCTTTTTTTGAAAGTCTTTTTTTCTTATTAAAGATTTTATTTATTTGTCAGAGAGAGAGAGAGAGAGAGAGAGAGAGAGAGAGAGCACGAGCAAGGGGAGCAGCAGACAGAGGGAGAAGCAGGCTCCCTTCTGAGAAAAAAGTCTGATGCGGAACTACATCCCAGGACCCTGGGATCATGACCTGAGCCAAAGGCAGATGTTTAACTGACTGAGCCACCCAGGCGTCCCTATCCCTACGTTTTAAGTTGGTATTCAAAGAATTCAATACTGAGTAAGGACAAATAGATAGTGGCAATACAATGTTAGAGGTGTCACGGTAGCTATGCATAAAGTGTCATGCACGCAAGGATAAACACAGCCACTAATTTTGCTAGAGATAGAGGAAATGTTAGTAAGATCTAACCTGGGTCTTAAAAAATGAGTATGTTTTTTGTCCCAAAAAGACGGCGGAAGAGAATATTCCAGGTGAAGGCAAAAGGTAATGCTGAATTTATCAGTGATGAGCTGCTGAATAAGCAAATCCATAGAGACAGAAAAAAGACTAATGATTGCCGAGAAACATGACTGCTAATGGCCACAGGGTTTCTTTCTGGGGTGCTGAAAATGTTCTGGAATTATATAGTTGCTGATGGTTACATGATTCCATGAACATACTAAAAATCTGATTAATACTTTAAAAAATGAACTTGATATGTTAATTATATCTTAGTAAAAATAAATTTATAAAAAAGGATAACTGTTCAGAGTCAGTGGAATTTTGAAAGGTTAAGGAACAGTCAGAAAAGGGTGTACAAAAGGGATAAATTTGAGCCAACTTTGAAAAGCCTAGTAACTTATTCTAGGGAGTTTGGATTTTACCCCTTTGGCTAGGGCCAGGATTAGAGCGGCACAAAATTTAGGGGGCACCAAAAACTTTAGTAGTCAAGATAAATAACATATTCATGCATTTTTTTTAACATTTTTTTAAAGATTTCTTTCTTTCTTTCTTTCTTTTGGAGGGAGGGAGGGAGAGAGAGAGAGAGAGAGAGAGAGAGAATGAGTATGTGGAGAGGAAGAGGAAGAGAATCCTGAGCAGATTCGCCGTGGAGTGCAGAGCCTGACAGAGCTTGATCCCAGGACCCTGGGATCATAAACTGAGCCAAAAGCGAGAGTCCTGTGTGTAATGGATTGAGTCACCCAGGCACCCCCGTTTTCACGCATTTTTAAAATTAAAATTAATCCAAACATATACAGTAAACTAAATACTGGCTTTTAAAATGAAGACAGGATCATTGGCAATGGGGAATCAAAGCCTTTGGCAGAGATGTGACTAATCATACTAAGGCTTTGGAAAGATAACCTTTGGTGATAACAGAGAGTGGATTTAGAGGGGAAAGACTAAGGCTCAGCAGGCTATGACAAGGTCCCAGTGAGAGATAAGGAGATAGAACTGGTTCAGATACTCTGAGGCTAATCTGTGTCCTCCATGTCCTGCCCTCCCTGAGGACAGGCCTTCAGAACACCTGTTGTCATTGCCTGCTTATTTGTTCACTGAGGTATTTTTTTGATCATCTTGAAGAAGGCATCATGTCTCTGTATTCCTTATTCCTATGGCAGGACATTTTGTATTCACTCAATGAAAATTAGTTGAATAAATGAATAACGAATGAAATAGATGAAAAACTGATTACCAGCAGGATGTTTATGTGTGTGTAGACAGGAGCTATGAAGAATGACCTGCTGAACATGACAATCAGGTGTTTGCTAAATAGATGGTTAGCAGTATGATGGTGAGGACTTTAAATAAGAATAAATTTAGGCATCTGATGAATTTGCTGTCATACACAATAAGTGGCTGAAGAATGGTACAAAGTGTACAAGCTTTGATGGAAAAGACTGTGCCTCAAGAATTTATAAATAGTCAAGTTGTCACTGATGTGTGTATGGGTCTGAAGAGCATCCTGAGATATGCTACAGACCAAAAGAGCATTGGTGATCTCTCCTTAACCCCAAAAAGCTTGAAGATATATTCCAATTAACCAAGATACCATCTAAGACCTGATTCCAAGACCTGATACCATCTAAGCACAAACTGAGAAAGTCAAGGACCATACAAATAAGCTATGAACATTTTCCTTCCCCTACTAAAACTTATAAAAATACAGAAAAGGGGGGAGGGGAAATCTATTTAAAAATAATTGTAAATGTCAAAGAGAATTTATTAATGTAAAATAGTAATAAAAATGGTAATATTATATATTCAAAATAACGGCATTAATAAAGACTGAAAATTCAAGATGTAGGGAGGAGAAATAAAAAATATTTGAAACTGGGACACCTGGGTGGCTCAGTCAGTTAAGCGGCTGCCTTCGGCTCAGGTCATGATCCCGGGGTCCTAGGATCAAGTCCCACATCGGGCTCCTTGCTCAGCAGGGAGCCTGCTTCTTCCTCTGACTCTGCCTGCCACTCTGCCAGCTTGTGCTCTCTCCCTCTCTCTCTGACAAATAAATAAAAATAAAATCTTAAAAAAAAATATTTGAAACATATTCGTTTCAAGTTTTCAAAAGAGATTTCATTTCTGTATTTAATAATCAGAGAAAGAAAGGTTAAAGTTACTTTTATAAAATACAGGTTAAATACCAGCAAAATTACAAATAAAGTATATAGCTTTCAAAACTGCAGGAAAGCCCAAAACAAAGGAATAAAAAAGAATGATCCACACATCAAAAGAGCAAAGATAAAGAATTCTTTAGAAGAAAACACACACACACACACACAGACACACACACACACACACACACACACACACACAGAAAGAGAGAGAAAACTCAACCCAGATAGCTTAGGACCAAATGATAGAAAGAAGCTTTAATATTTGTTTTTAAAAAATATAAATAGCTTAAATATTGCTAATAAAGACACAAAGAAATAAATAAAAAAACATTCTTCCAGGGACGCCTGGGTGGCTCAGTTGGTTAAGCAGCTGCCTTCAGCTCAGGTCATGATCCCAGCGTCCTGGGACTGAGTCCCACATCCGGCTCCTTGCTCGGCAGGGAGCCTGGTTCTCCCTCGCCTCTGCCTGCTTGTGCTCTCTCTCTCTGACAAATAAATATAAAAAGTCTTTAAAAAAAAACCAAAACACTCTTCTGAGTCAAAAACAAAATCCACTGATAGACTAAGCCTAAAATATACCAGAAAGTGACAACAAGAAATAAAATATAAGGATGGTAGGTAAAGGAAGATAAAAAGCCACAGTTAATATCAGACAAAATATAACTCAGGATAAAAAATGTTAACTGTGGGACTAAAGTGACTGTGTTATCTCAACAGTTTCCAAATCATTATGTAGATGTAACTTTAATGAACATTAACAAACTGAATATGTCCCATTAAGATACATAAAGGAATAAAAAAAAAACCCTAAGGAAATAAAAGGAAACATTTATAAAAATCTATAACTGGAGAAATTTTAAACATGTTTCCCTTAATCTTTGACTAATGAATATGGCAAAAAATAAACATTAAAGAGATATATAATCTGAATAGTACAATTAGTAAAGTAGATTTAAAATATCTATACTCAACTTTTACCATTGAGAATGCATTTTATATTCCAGTGTCTTTTGAACATTTAAAAATTCTTAGTCCAGAAAAAAATCTTAGTAAATTCCAAAACAGAAAATGTACATTTAAATTTTTAGCAGGGTGAAGTGAAAATGATTTTTTTTAAGATTTAACTATGGCAAAAATAATCATTTGGAATTTTTTGGTAAGAATTCTAAACAATTACAGGATTGTGAAAAAATTAAAATGACAAAGACTTTAAGACTTTTTAGATATCACCAAAGAAAATACCATATACAAAAACATACAGCATGTAGCCAAAGCAAAAATCAGGAGACAATATATCATTTAAATGATTTCATTAAGTTATAAAGATAAAAATAAATGAACAAAGNATGATTTCATTAAGTTATAAAGATAAAAATAAATGAATAAAGCATTCAATCCAAGAAACTATTTTTTTAAAAGCAAAGGAAAGTGGGAGAAAATGATAATAAAAAANGCATTCAATCCAAGAAACTATTTTTTTAAAAGCAAAGGAAAGTGGGAGAAAATGATAATAAAGAAAAAGGAAATAAAAATTAGTTAAAAGCATAATGGTAGATTTGATCAATAAACCTCAAAGATCTCACTGAAAAGGATTAAAATAATCGACTCTCTAGCATAGCAAATCCAGAAAAAAAGAAAGAAAACCATATAAACATTAAGAATGAAAAGTATTAAACAACTACAGCTTGGGAGCAGATAAAAGCTTTAGGAACATATAATATGTAAGTCCTGGCTGATAAATGTAAAGAAATTGGTAAAATGGATATCTTTTCTAGGAAAATTGGCTTATATAGAAGAAGAAACAAAATAGTGAATCAAAAAGAAGTAAAAAAAAAGTTAGTCAAGAATGCTCTTTTCCTCAAATATTTGGGTTCAAATGATTTTATAGATAGGTTTTCTTTTTAAATATCTGAGAGAGGGAGAGAGAGAGAGAGAGAGAGAGAGAGAGAGTGTGTGTGTGTGTGTGTGTGTGCACACACACGCATGCGCGTGCGTGCTCAAGGGAGAGGGGCAGACGAAGAGGGAGAGAGAGTCTCAAGCTGACTACGTGCTGAAAACAGAGCCCTACACAGGGCCGGATTCCACAACAGAGATCACAACTTAACCAAAGCCAGGAGTTGGACACTTAAGCAACTGCACCACCCGGGCACCCCAGACAGGTTTTAATTTGAAGAAAAGAAGACATTTAATCAGTTTCCAAACATAAAATGGAAAATTCCTTGTATAAAGGTATTATAATGCTTATGTCAAAATACAGTAATGGCTTAATTTAGAAAATATAGACAAAGACCTATCTCATTTATGAACATAGTTATAGAAACTCATCATTTAAAACGCAAAGTATATTGAGACTGGCTTACCTAGGTATGTATAGCAGGCACAGTGTCCAGGGCCCACCCATATGTTTAAGTGCCCACAAAAGTCCTCATTTATTTTAAAATCAGAAGGAAAATGAACTTTTTGGTCAAATAAAATGTTTTCATATGTAATATAATTATATTCATCTTTATATGAACACTTATAAAATATAATTTTTCATAAATATATTTAAAATTTCTATTATTTTTTTTAATGGAGGAAGGGGCCCACAAAGCCAAAAGTGGCTAAGGGCCATGAATATCATAATGAGCCCTGCTTGCTTAATGATGGCTTGACAACCATTCAGAGCAATATTTACACTTAGCAGAATTGTGCCAGAGAAATTTCTCTGTAATTTATCAGTGTGGAAATAAGAGCACCTGTTTGGGATTCATTTTCTCATTCACAAATTTACTATTTTCCCCATACAACTCATCGTGTCTCTTTGAGAACTGACAGTTTGTTATTCTTTGTAAAAAAAAAAAATACCCCAGAACACAGAGTTTTACAAGCTAAAGCATAATATGCTTTGGCATTATTCCATAACAAAGCCTGCAGGAGATGGGGACTTAGGTGGGTACAACCTCAAGCCAGTACCAAATCAGAGCAAAACAATGCCTGTGAGCTGTGTCCTCAACTCCACCTTGTTTTACTGCTTCCTGTTCTTTCCACTAAATCCCTTCACTGTCATTCATCAAGATGTCTCTTTCACCTAGAAAATTACAGAATTAAGTCTGCAACATATGGAAGGAAAAACTTGCTCTCACAATTCTAAAACAAACAGAAAATGCAGTGGAAGAGGTAAATTTTTAAAGGAACAGGGTTTTGTTTTCTTTTTTTCCCTTAACAAGTAACATCCTTAACATCTTTCAGCCTATAACCCACAATTCTAATTTTATCTTTGAAATCTTTCTTCAAAAACACTGCTTTTTTGGTCATCTATGTAAAATCAGAAGAATTTCTCTTTCTCCCTTTTCCCCCAAAGTCATTATGTAGCTTTATCTTACATTGTTTATTTGTCTAAACTCTCACAAAAGAATTGCCATGAAAGACTTTGAGCAATAGGGTAGGTCCTAGGCCCAGTGTGGGGGGTATGGGTGAGGCTGAAGCCAGTTTTTAAAGGATAAGTAAGAGATAGTCCGGTATTTAGGGCTTTATCTACAAAACAGCTGGTAAAGAAGTTGTAACAAATAGGAACTAAGTTCCCAGGAAATGTGTCCTGTAGTCATCAGAGTAGCGATAATGCCTAACTTTTCGGGGTTGTCATAAAGGTTAGAGAAGCTACGCTACAAGTCCTTTGCCGAGGACCTAGCATACACCAGGTGCTCCAGAAGTAATTACTGGTATTGGCATCAGACAGAAAGTCTATGGAACCAAAATCACGTTCATGTAGTTGCTCCCCAATTTATAAACTGATTTCAAATTCCATGAACACATTTATCTCACTTCTTCAAGCTTGGTGGGGATATTTCCATCCCTCCTTTTAAAAGCAAGAAAACTAAGACTTGGGAAATTTAAGTGATTTGTCCTAAATCACACAGTACTTTTTATTTCAAATCTTGTGTGTCTTTGCTTATAACAAGTTAAAGACCTGCTTAATTTGCATTATAATTGCCTTTACATTTATTGAACAGTTAACCACTTGCACTTTCAAAAGATTAGTTGAAGTTATTTTGTTATGATTCTTTTTGAATATCTTGCATTTCCTCTTTACAAAAAGAAGTGATTGGAGTCTTAGCCATCAACACAATATTGTACATTTTCCTAAAATGGAGGAGTCTAGATTAAGTGTGATTTATTTATTTTTAAGAAAGATTTTATTTATTTGACAGAGAGATAGAGAGCACAAGTACGCAGAGTGGCAGGCAGAGGGAGAAGCAGGCTCTCTGCCAAGCAGGGAGCCCAGTGTGGGGCTCCATCCCAGGACCCTGGGATGATGACCTGAGCCAAACACAGCCGCTTAACCGACTGAGCCACCCAGGTGCCCTTGAATGTGATTTTAGAGTTTTCAATGCCATAGAAGGAGGGGGAGTTTTTTTTTCAATCTCTACTTTATATGGATAATGTCTCTAAAATAAAATTGATATACCTTCTAACACTCTGTACTTTTACAGTTCAAGTAATTCTCCTAATAGAATCTTTCTATTCATTGTACTTCAGACTTTACTTTTGCAAGTGTTAGATACAAACTGTTAGATTCAGTTAGATAGTGATGTTCTCATTATTTTTCATTGATTGCCAACCTCTAGCATTTATTTCATATTCCATTATTGCTTTCTTTCTCATCTTCATTACATTTTAGGGGATGGCTGTCAATTTTCTAACATTGCTAAAAATATTCCTGATTCACACAATGAAATTTCGACTTTAAGTGAAGGCCATAATAAGCAAAGGGGTGAGAAAATGAAGACTTTGAGGGATAAGATTTGGAGAAAAGTTAACAAACAGCTAAAGCCAAATTGCTAAATTACAGTATGTTGCTTGTTCAATTACTGGAAACTGCAGCAAAACTTCAGCAAGACCTCAGAATAATTGTGGAATCATCTCAGAGAAAGTGCAGATGTGAGAATCAGATCTATCATATTAAACCCACCCAGTTAGTTAGGAACAACTTACTTGTTTTAGCAAAAGGAAAATACTTCTCCTTTTCTCAATACTTATAAATAAGGAGCTGTATGCAAGGAGGGATGACAGCAAGAAAAGGTTGAGTGAATCTTGGAGCAGCTGCTCAAATTCAATGAACTGAGGAATGAATCAGGGCAATCAAATCAAAACCAGATAAAGCCACAAAGCTAAGGTAGTGAAACAGCCAACAGCTATGCCAATAAAGCATTATGATGCTGGCCCTGAAGCAACAGTTGTCCCTGAAAGTGGCATACTCTGATTCAGTAATGCCAGCTGCATTGCACCGAGGCATTGTTCAGACATCTGGGGGCTTGAGTCCTGATACACAGAGCTGGTCCTTTGATTTAAAAGGAGCAGATGAAATATAATTATGTATATTCAAATATGCTCAAATCAATACATCCTCAGAACTCTAGAAGCCCAAGCAAGGCTCTGTATCGTGTTAGAGAACTGTAGATGACTCCTTCTGAGTTCTGAACCTCTTTCCGTAGCAGCAACACTTTGATCTGCTCATTTGATTTATACTGCGATGCCACTAAACACCACAGGCTGCTACGGAAGCCTGAAACCATTTAGACTGGTTCTGTTTGCTTGATCTGTAGGGAATTGAGAATAAAAACAGACACCTTAAAAGACTGTTTATATGTCCTTTTCTGTTTTGCATGGGGGGCACTGGCACCAGGAGCTGTGTGTGTTGGAATGGGTTTAAGCTACTGGGTTAGAGGACCAGAGCAGCACAGATTCCATGGCTGTGCCAGCTGCGCTGGAGAGGGACAGTGAAGTCCTCAGAGCTAGTGAAACCAGTTTTCAAGACCGAGTGTTAGCCATGCCCTCTCATGTTTTTAAGTACGAATCACATTCTTCTTTTTGACTTGTTGTTGTTGTTTAAGGTAGCCTTTTCTTCTCCCCTGTCACCCAAAGAACTGTTCCTGTTATTTTCTGAGGTAGTTCTTTAGCTAAAGTCCATTTAGCCATTGCCTGACTCACTATAAATAGTTCAGTTTTACATGCCTGCCAGAAAGAAATCCAAACAGGCACACGTTCTGTAACTCACTATGTTTTCTCAAGCCTTGCACAGAGTTCAGGCCTACACTATGTCCTTTCATGTATTATTTTACTGGCTCACCCATATTTTCCCACGTGGTTCAAAATCTTAGGTACCCAAGTAAGAATTCTGGCATTATAGTCACACAAACTGAAACCTTGTAAAGGAAACTTTTGCTCTTTTACTAGATAGCTATATATATATTTAAATAAAAAGCAACTCCTTGGCTTCAAACACAAAAACAAAGTGACTTTTAATTTCTTATATGATTCCTTGTTCTAGGAATGCTGTAAACCACAGTTTGGCTAACTTTTTCTCTAAAAGAACAGATAGTAAATATTTTTTTGCCTTTGTGGGTCAGAGGCTCTCTGTTCCAATTACTTGACTCTACCATTGTAGCTTAAAAGCAGCCACATAAACAAACAGGTATTATTATGTTCCAATAATATTTTATGGACACTGAAATTTGAATTTCATATTATTTTTGCATGTCATGAAATACTATTCTTCTTTTAATTTTTTTTAACCAGCCACTTAAAAAATGTAAAAACAATTGTTAGCTTGTAGACCTTTCATAAACAGGCAGCAGGCCAAATTTGGTCCATGGGTTGTAGTTTGCTGACCTCTGTTATAAATGAGGGGTTTTTGTTGTTGTTGTTGTTGTGTTTTTTTGTTTTTTCATTAGAGAAAGGCTGTGCTCCACACAGACACTACAGTGATACAGCATTGTAGCTGTATGGAGAAAGTACTTATTTCCTATGAGAAAGCTGTAAGAATAGCAATAAAACCCCGTAAATTAACAAACAGCTAATATTAATTAACAGCAAAATATCAAGAAACTACATTTAACTCTTTCAACCTCTTGAGCTATATGAATGCCTAGTGTGCATTGCTTGAATAAATCATTAGGCGACATTTATGGATTATAACTAGTGAAGAGATCTATTACAGTGAAGAGATTTTGGAATTAAACTTTCCGAAGTTATACACAGCCCTGATAATTCACTAAGAAGGCGAAACTTTCCCTATGAATAAATCGACTACTTCTACTTTCCTGCAGCCCCACTTCCAGTGCTTTTGGTTTTGGTGGAAAGGATTCTTCATTTTACTGGTGATATCCTCCTTCTGACTTAGCTGTATAATGAAGCCATCAGAGATAGCAAGCAACTCAATGTAAGATTGATAGCTTGATTACAGCATGACTAGCCTAACTGTTCCTATGAATAATAATGTGCATTTCATTTTAAATTTTTTCAGTGAGTCTCACAGTTCATGTCCAACAGGCATATTTCTAGATTACAAAGGACAACAATTTTGAAAATATTTCCAGACTGCTGCAATATGGTTCAATATTATAGAATGTAAAGACAAATCTATACTGAATCCTACAAGCACAATTCATGATTGTTACTATTATATAAACAATGAGACCATTTGGAGAAAACAGAATCCTTAAAGCAAGGCAGTTTGTTTCTGGATGGGGTTCATTTAACCTTAGGTAATTCAATACAATATTCATCTTGCTTTCTTCCCAAGAATCAAAATAAATAAATGAATAAATAAAATTTTAAAAATGTTATTTGATCTTGAGCTAAGCAGGGACAAGTACACATTTCCTATTAGTATTATTATTATTGGGTATCATTTGGCAATCCTTTAATAGGCTGTGTGCCTTTGGTATGTGTCACTTGCTTTTAATACTGCAATAAACTGTTATACATTTTTCCTCTCCCATTTTCTCTACTTTAAGATTATTTATTCCTTTTTAAGCTGATAGGTTTTATATTTTCCTTAAAACCCAAATCTGATCATACTTTTCCTCTGCTCCTAAGATTCAATATCCATTCACTTAAATGAGAATTAAGTACAAACATTTAGCCAGCTGCCCAAGTGTTTCAATAATTTGATTATTTCAGTTAATCACCTTCAATTTTCACAATCTTTCTTCCTCACCATCCTTTCACACCTCACTGCATTCATACCTTTGTCCGGGTGGTCACTTCAGAGCTGTCTGCAATGCCCTTCTCCTTCACCGCTGCCTGTCAATGTACCATTCCTCTTTCAACACTTAAGTCAAATCTTGACTCTTCTAAGAATTCGTAAAAACTTAAACTGAAGATACATTCTTCTTCACTTAGATAATCATGGTTATTCAGAGACTGCCTTCGAAATAAATTCTACAGATAGATAAATTCCTTTTATTTCAGGTTATAAGTCATGGAGGATAGGTATCTTTGCATGTTCCAAAGCATCTGGTATGATGCTTTACATACGTAAGAGCAAAGGGCCATGATTTCTAGAGAAGGGCTTTACAAGGATGCATCATTTGAGAATCTGCTGTCATTACAACACTGAAGTCTTCACTTAAGACCATGTGTTATCAGAGACTGCTGAAGTGAGGTGTACAATGCCTTCTAAGTAGCTTTAATTAAACCAAGAATCTTGCTGGGGGTGAGGTGAGGGAGTAGAAAATGAAAAAAACAAAAACAAAAACAAAACAAAAACCACAAAACAAAATAAAAACAAATTATAATTTCAAAACTCTCAGTTATTTTCCATGTACAAGAACTGAGACTGGAGATCTCTTTTGCTTTGATGCTTTAAGTAAAAGATTTCAATTAAAAAAATATATACGTATATATTTGGTATGGAGGGAGTTGTGTTGTTTTGTTTAGGCTAAGTAAGGGAAGCCCATAGCTAACATGGAGACTGAAGTGACTTTGTGGCTCTGAGAAGAAAAACATTTTCTTTAGAGAGAAAAGAATGGCATCAGAGAGAAACTGTTTTTGAGCTACATAAGCTGAATCCAAGCTGATGGGAAAGAGACAGTGGGAGAGTACATTATTCTTTTCACAGAACCCAGATTGCTCTGACAATTCAAAGACTGGCAGCTTTAGAAACTTTGAGACATGACTTTGATGTTTATGTGTTCTCACAATGGGCACAGTCAACAATGTCTGTGGATCTCTGTGGAGATTTGTAGCCAGTGATAATGCACAAGTGGGAGTTGGAGCTAAAGAACAAGATGGAAAACACTGAACATAGGCTGCAGCTGGCAGACTAGTTGTTGTCTCATGCCCAGCCACTTTTTGGAGACTCTAACAATTAACCGTTGAACCTTCTGAGGAGGATGACACTGTGCCATCATGAGAAAAGACATCAGGATCTTAAAAACTGATGTGACATCATTTTGTAGGCATAGGCCAGAACATACAGTTATTTAATAAGTTTTATTTAATAAGATTATGTCAATTTTGATTTGAATTCTGGATGACCAGAATCGTCATTTGGGTGTAATTGCTTCATTAAGAAACTCTTCATCCATCATCCTAACACAGACTATTGAGACATATACAGTGCACTATTTTTAAGCCAAACAGAAATATGCAGGCCCAGTTGAGGATGCAAACTTTGGTAATTTTGATATTTTATAAGTAAACATTTTATCTTCTTATTCCCTTAATCTTCAAGTTTGCATAAANAATATGCAGGCCCAGTTGAGGATGCAAACTTTGGTAATTTTGATATTTTATAAGTAAACATTGTATCTTCTTATTCCCTTAATCTTCAAGTTTGCATAAAGCATTCTTTTTTTTTTTTAAAGATTTTATTTATTTATTTCACAGAGGGAGAGAGATCACAAGGAGGCAGAGAGGCAGGCAGAGAGAGGGGGAAGCAGGCTCCCCGCTGAGCAGGGAGCCCGATGCGGGCCTTGATCCCAGGACCCTGAGATCATGACCTGAGCCGAAAGCAGAGGCTTTAACCCACTGAGCCACCCAGGCGCCCAGCATAAAGCATTCTTAGTACTAGGAAGAGAAGTGCTATCATGACTACTCACGATATGTGAGTTTATATTCTCCCCCCCATACTACCCATGAACACAACTGGTTTGTGTGTATCTTAAGTCTGTGAATGCGTGTGCCTGACAATGAGCACAGCTACCTCTCATCTGCTATCTCAAGTCCAGATCTGTAGTTCTGAGGAACAAGGCATTCACGTAGCTCTCAGTATAGGTTACACTGGGTGGCAGTACAGTTTACCAACTCCACCACCGAAAGACCCCAGAGTTGCTAATGAGAGGATGCCAACAGCCTAGTTCCCCACCCTCAACACTGTACTCCTTTTTTTTTAAATTTTTGGTCACATTAGATACATTAGAATTTCAATTCCACTTCAATTATTTTTAAATTTTATATGTATATATAGATATATATTTCAATTTCAATTCCACGTCAATTATTTTTAAATTATACACACACACACACACACACACACACAGGTATGCACATATACACACGCATGGACACAAACATGCAGATGTCTTTATTTCCCCAAGACAAATATGTCGAAATAAAGAACTGTGTTTTATATGAAAAGAGATAGTTAAGAAATATAGCTAATTCCCAAGGCTCCCAAATGTGTTTCACTTCCATTTCCCTGCTATGATGTATCTAATAATAAGAAAAAAGAAATCTATCAGCCAGACATATCAGTCTATTCTGATATGATTTTGATTTTAACTTTAATCAGAATCATTATAGGCTATCTATATGTCTTTCCTCTAATTTTCTCTCCTTGATTTTATTTCAATCATGCTTCTTAGGGAAATTTCTTTTCTTTTTGCAGGAGTATTCTCATACTGTAAGTATTCTTGTCCCATAGTAAAAACAAATTTTTAATCTAGTTACATTTATGTATTTTCATTGGCCATTGGAAAAAAAGAAGACTAGTTTTGGGGGAGGGCAGAAAAGAAGCATAAGAACAATGATGATTTTTATGTATTTTCGATCTTTTTTTTCTATACGCCAAAAATAGCATTTTTGCTTTAAGGGGTAAGTAAGAAGAAAGGAAACTCTGTATTTTTCCTAATGGGCTGCTTAATAAGTCCTTTTTTCCAGCAAAGGAAAAAGCAGCTTTAGTACTGCAGTGGTGGATCAAGGCGTCTAAATGACCTTCCTCAGGAGGCCCTTGCAGCGTCTGCCCGCACTGGTGGGATGCCTCCTTATCTAGCGTGTGGCGCACTGCCTAGTGTTAGAGCAGCCATGTTCCTACCCCTTTCCTTCACCAGATATTTCTGGATGAGATCATTAAGTCAACAGGAATCAATGATTGGGTGTTGGGTCTCACCACTCTTCAAATGCTAATTTGGATGACAGACTATGATGAGCACAGTGGCATTTTCAGTGTGGGTCACTTTTGTCCCCTAAGTCTCAAGCTGACTTTAGAAATGTTGTGCTTACATGGTGTGCTCACACATGAAGGATGGAGAGAAATGCCAGCAAATCCTCTGACTTTCTCCCTCAGGAGCATGAGTCATGGTGGTTCAAAGGAGGAGAGATTTCACAGCCTGTAACCACATTGTCTTCTTGGTGCACTCCTGCAGTGCTCTTGGTCTGGACCAGCAGCTTCCAAAGACCCAGAGCTGAAGAGCTCTTTGCCATTCTTGGCTTGGCTCCCACAAATCAATTTGAAGGCACAATCAAGACTGATGTTAGAACTAATAAAATATAATGAATAAAGACAGGCAAGATAAATAAGATTTCCCCAATATCTAGTTATGTGTTAGTACAGGTACTTTTAAGTAGAGCCATGCATACAAGCAGAGGCATTAACAAAGGATTTGATCTATGATTGTAATCTGGATTTAGATAGAATACACGGAAAAAATTTTGTTAGAGGGGACAGTTTATGCATGAAAGATGGGAGAAGAACATGTTGGTTGCAAGGTCAAAATGGGAGAGAAAATTGTGGGAGAAAAATCATCTTGTTAACAGCAAGATAGGGTAAATACTTGGTTGGAAGGATGCAAAAACACTCTTAGAGAGGCAGTAAAGTGTGAATTAAACTCTGAAAGTTGTAATTCATAGAGAAGACCTTCTTTATACCTCACCAAATGTTTTATCCAGAGTGACACTACTAAATACTAAAAGATTGCTGATGAGTGACATTAGGGACCAATGTTAACCACTGCTTTGCCACCTCTGCTGGACATTGCTTTAGACAACTTTGGTGGCTTTTCTGGAGATTCAGGTTTCATGCTTATTGTAAATTCACAGGGTTATTGCTGTGTTGTCAAAGTCCCACACACTAATAACTAGTTTCACAAATGAGTTTCATGCTTCTGACAGAATCCAGATTTTTTATTGCATCATGTTACCACAGATTCATGTTTGATAGAGAAAGATGTTATCAACAAGCCTAGCAAGGACACATTGCTTAAGAGTATTATTGTTTTCATGGGAAAGCTTTTGAAGCTTAATGGACTATTCTAGAATAAAAGAGAGAGGAAAAATAGTATGTGTAATTTAGATAAACTCTACCGCAAGTAGAAACCTAATCCTTTTATCTTATTTGTGAAGAGGGACCATGTGACAGAAATTGGTTTCATGGTTTTCCATGGGGTTCATAATAGAAAAAATAAACATATGTACATTCATTAGGATAATATCTGGGGATACTGGTAATGATGTTTATTTAGGGGATGAAAATAGTTTCAGAGAACATTAGAGTTAAAAGAGAACTTCAGGACAATTTAACACAATGAAGCCCAGGGAAGCCAACTGGCACTCAAGGTCATGCATCGAGTAGAAAAATACCTGGACTCACTGAAGATAATGATTAGAGCCAATAGTTCAAGAGTAGGGTGTACCTATTATGAATTGCCAAGGCCTTTTTCTCCTCTTCTTTTCTGCTGATTTCACCTCACTTAAAGGGAGTGATATGGAAACACTGAGAAAATAAGTCAAGTGAAGAGCTGTGTATGTTTCTAGATCTATAAGTGGTACCTATGAATGACTTGGCATGTAAAAAGGCTGAAACCAGTATCTAAACTGAAATCTTTAATTCTCTATCCATTTGCAAAAAGTTAGTATTTGATTATATAACTATTTATGGAAGATTGTATTTTCCAATGATGACAGTAATATCTCACTCCACTTGTTCTTGCTACTCTCCTCAACCTGATCTACTCCTCACCCTCAACTCTCCACCCCCTGCCCCCAACCCCTTGCTCTGCTTACACCTGGGTGTTCCTTTGTGATTGTGTGGTGAAATGATGCTATATAACTTCAGAAGCTAGGCCATATAGGGCAGTATGGCCTCTACATCTATGTTAAAATACTTGCCTTGGGATCAGGAAGCCAAGCTGTGAGGGAAGCCCAAGCCACCTAGAGAGGCCACTTATTCATGTTCAGGATAGAAACTCCAGCTGAGGTTCTAGCCAACAGCCATATGTGTTGAGGAAGCCTTTAAGATGATTCCCGTGGCCAACACCATCTGATTGCAGCTGCATAAGGGACCACAGACAAAAACGGCCCAGCTGAACCCAGTTTCCCTGTCAAACAATGACAAATAAAAGTGAATGACTGCTGTTATTTTAAATTATTAAGGTTTTGGGATGATTTGTTATAACAGCAAAAATGTTACTCCTTAAAATGGGAGGGAAAAGGTAAAAAAAAAGTTATTATTATTCTTTAAAAGATAAACTTAGAACCAATCAGACTCACATTCTACCACAAAGATACAAATTGATTTTGAAGAAAATTGTAAATAGCAAAGCTCATATAGTTTTAGCAAAATCCATACATAAGAGAGTATTTAATGGGGGTGGAGGTGTCAACAATATTTTCTAAGCTTAAAATGCTAAGTTATGTAGATTCAAACATTATTGTGCACGCACCTTTGTATTTGCTTAAAAAAAAAAAAAAAGGCAAGGTGACCTTATGAATCTTTCCCACCTCTATCTTCTGTCATTCTCTCTTCATCGTGTGGGTGTTCAGTTTGCTGAAAAAAGCCAGATTTCAGAACAGCTTTCTTTCGGAAATGATGTTTTTAAAGTTAAGAAAAAAATCTTGCCACATTGTAGAAGTGGCAGTTATAAAATTAGATATAAAAATAAATCGAAAATTCCTAACAATTGTGCTGCAAAAGATGAATTGAGAACTGAATTACAAAGTAAAATTAACAAAGTGGGCTTCTGATTAAATGAGTAAGCCAAATCACTTACAGTATGATAATATGTTGGAAATGGCTAGAGATGTTACAAAATAAATGAGGAAAACATTATGTGTACAGTGCTACGATTGAGCTGGCATAAAGTAAGAATTTCAGAAAGTATGATCTTATAGTATAAGGCAGGGGTAAGAGAACCAGATTAATTTCTAGCTCTAACAGAAAGAGTGCTCAAAACTGTGCTTAGAAAATGCAGAGAAATGGAAACCATGATATGTCAAAAAAGTTTTATACTGGTAAAAAAGATACAAGGTAGAAAACCAAGGAATTTGGAGGGGGTTGTATAAGATGAAAGTAGTTCCTTCCCTCTCCCTGCATCCCACCCCCGCTGTCCTCAGACACATGTCAACACCATACTTTTTAAAGAGCAAAAGTAACTCCATGTTCCTCACTTACATCTGCACAGATGGCTACAATAATTCATTAGTTTCCTAACAACTCATCATCACTTTCTAAGTAAAGGTTGGAGACCTTCTTTGGATCGAAGTTTTAATAAGGCAAAGGATTTCACTGGAGTTCCTCTACTAATAAGTAGATTTTGCTCATTTAGCATCTATTCAGCATGATGCTAAGCACTTTAGAAGGATGCAGAGGTCTAAAACCTATGAACAACTAGTTCTTATCTAATTGAAGGGACAGAATTAAAGAATAATGAGTCCTGGAAAAGTCCAAGCAATGTTGTTGTTGTTGTTGTTTTTAAGATTTATTTATTTTAGAGAGGGACAGAGAGAGTGCGAATGCGGGGGGAGGGGCAGAGGGAGAGAAGAGAGAGAATCCCAAGCAGACCCCACACTGAGGGCAGAGCCGGACAGAGGTTTCAATTCCAGAACCCCAATATTGTGACCTGAGCTGAAACCAACAGTCAGGCGCTTAACAGAATGAACCACTCAAGCACACCCAAGCAGTGTTTATGACAAAATGGAGTAAGTGGGATTTGAAAGATAGGTGAGAAATACTGTCACAGGAAGGCATCCTTGATAAGTGCCTTGCTCTATACCTGGTACACAGTAGGTGTTCAAGCAGCATTTATGGAAAAAAATGAACAAGCAATGAAAACATCTAAAAAGTGGCCTAAAATTTTATTAAGCGGTGTTCCAGCTCAACTAGAGATGCAAGGGCAAGGTTGGATATCAGGGCATGACTCAGTCAAGGAGACCTGGGAAGGAAGGTGATACATTTATTTTCTGTGGTAGGAAAATGGAAATCAATAAAGCTGCCTGCCTGATACTCAAGAGGGATTACTCTGACAGCAGAATGTGAGATGGAACAAAAAGAGAAACTCAAGTGAGTAGCATCAATTTCAATTCTTCCCTGACTTGGCAGGCTTCTTTGTACTTTGTGCTTGACTGAAGTCAAACAACCTCAAGCAAAATATGTGTATTGCGGTGAGGGGAGGTTGCTGCAAGTATATTATGGAGCACAGATGGAACTAGCTTTGTGGAGATTCTAAGTGTGTAGATGCAGAATGCTGAGATGTGGACAACTCAGTTTGAACCAAGATTTCCAGGGGGGGAAGAAAAACTTATAAGAAAGTATGCAAAATAAAGCCTTAGAATTCAAAGGTCCATCCTTAGAATGATTTTAAGAAGTATACCCTCTGTATGTCATAATGTTCACAAGAACCAGATTTTCTTGTCACAAGAGACAAGTAATCATACACTTAGTTTTAGCTAAGTCCTGAGGGACATGCCTTATTTAAAACATACAAGCAAACTTTAATAATTTCGACACCATGCTGATCCACTGAATGTTTGGTATTGGGGATGAGAACTTAACATCTGTCATTTCACTGGAAAAGCAGCAAGGTTTTTCATGAGCTCTAGAAGCAGGTTGCTTGGGTTTGAATATACCACTTACTAGTCCTGAGACTTCAGGCAAGTTATTTATAACCTCTATGTGTTTCCATTTCCTCACCTGAAAATGGGGATAATTCTAAAAGCTTCTATATAGGGTTATAATGATGATTAAAATATTATTAATTAATTAAGTGCCTGGATGAGTACTTGCCTTATAGTGATCAACAAATATCAACTACTATTATCACTGTATTAAATTTGTCATTTTGTCTCTTTTAGCCTAAAGAAAAAACAAATTATAACTGTCTATTTTTCTTTGGTAAGATGTCAGATACTTGGTGGCTTACCCTAAGTAACACAATGAATTATTTGATGATATTCAGAAAGCACCCCCTTCTCAAATCCTTCTGGTAAAGAGAACCATATTTTTATTTTTCTGGAACAAAGCTCAAACAAAACAAAACAAAACAAAACAAAAAAACCACACTTACTGAGTTGAACAAAACAGAATCATAAATAAATTAGTTGCATTTTGTTTTTCCTGTCTGAGAAAACCTGAAAAATCATTTTCCTTTCTATCTGAAAGGACATCTAAAAGGAACCAGACCACACAACGATACCGAGATGGCTGTACCTGAAGTAAAATAAATAACAGTGGAAAAGGATGATGTCTGACAGGAGGCTTTGGATATTGTTTTCATTACCTAGTTATTTTCTATGTAAAAGCCACTTGTCTTGGAGTGGACCTTGTCATCTGAAAAGCACTTCATCTTGTTGTATTTCCAAAGATTTAAATGGAAATTGTTGCTTTTGGGAAATAGCCATAAGGAGCGACTTGGCTGAGTTTAAAAGCCTCAATCCATTTGCCTCCTAATACCAGTAACTCCCTCCCTTGTGTTATAGGTTCTGCTTCTTCCAGAAGCTAATACTAATTTAATAATCATAGAAATAATCAAATCTTCAAAGCACTATACACACTCAACATGTGTGTGTATTGTGCAGTCACATACAGGATTACTCATATGTAATTCTAAACAGCAACCTTATAATGTTCACACGATTCTTCTAATTTCACAGATGAGAAAACCAAGGCTACCAGGGGTTAAGTCCCCTGTTCAAGGTCCCACAGCCACTAAGGGATGGGAGAGGAAGTCATCTCCACTCAGCTTCTTTATTTCCACCTCTCAGTTATTATCACTATCCTCAGTGGATATTGCTAAAGCCCTTTCATTCAAAGTAATAGAAAGCTTAATAGAAAGTGGAGCCACAGCCTTTCGGGACTCCTGCCTGAACTTGGACAACTTAAAACAAGATTCAAAAGAAGACATGCTCTATCATTATATTTTGTGCTATCTGGACATCGATCACCGTCATGTGAACTGGTCTTATCCATTTCTAATTACATAATTTGACAGGAAATTCAGTATTTAGGGGATTGGTATCCCATTTTCTTGGCTTTCTTTGATACAGTCCCCCCACCTGTTTTGACATCATGGCGTTCTAGGTGTGTTACTGATACAAAATGAAATGACTTTTCCTGTAAAAGATTCTTTAGAATGTTAGGTTAAAAGTAAAATTGATTCTTTGCAACAGTGTTTTTTTTTAATATTTTATTTGTTTATTTATTTATTTGACACAGAGAGAGAGATCACAAGTAGGCAGAGAGGCAGGCAGAGAGAGAGGAGGAAGTAGGTTCCTTGTCTAGCAGGGAGCCCGATGCAGGCCTCAATCCCAGGACGCTGAGATCAAGACCTGAGCTGAAGGCAGAGGCTTTAACCCACTGAACCACCCAACCACGCCCTATTTGCAATAGTGTTAAGCTAAAAATGAATGCCCAGGTTAAAAAAATAATGATTTCAAATATTACCCTTTGAGATTCCTTCTAAGGAATAGAATTGAATTTATAGTTAGTCATCATAGATTAGTGGGTGTGTGTTACTAACAGCAAATTTTTCTTTCCCAGATGCATTAATTATTTACTGACATTTTCTAAAAATACGTTGTCTCTTGACTTAGGAGAAAGAAATAAAAAATTGGACATAACCAATGTTACGCTATGAATCCCCAAGATGAACAAAACTAAAAGACCCATATGCAGATACAACTGGCCCTTCCTTTTCTATCTCACCAACAGCTGCTTTAAAAGATCCAAGAAACGTATACAGCATAGGAAGAGCAAGAGAGATTTCTAATCCTGTTTGGATAACTCGTTTTCTTTTCTTTTTTTTTTTTGCTTTGATGGTATTACATAACACCAGGATCTATTCATTCTTACGTTTTTTTTTTTATTCATACAACTAACTGCAGAATTCACAGCCTTTTCAAGCACAAACTGACATTTTCAAAAAATTGACCATATATACATGAACCATGCCATGGCTCAACACATTTAAATGTGATAGTCTGTGCTTTTTATCATAAGACAATTACGTTAAAAATGAAAAACAACTGTAAAACTAGGAAATAACCAAATACTTGGAAATTTAAAAAATAATCATGTAAACAGCTTATGGGTTCAAAGAAAAAATCATAACAAATTAGACAGTATTTCCAATTGAATAATGAAAATATAAGATTTCATAACTGCTGCTAAATTATTACCTAGAGGATATTTTTATTTAAAACACATTTATTAGATAATAAGAAATGCTGAGGCACCTGGGTGGCACAGTCAGTTAAGCAACTGACTCTTGATTTCAGCTCAGGCCATGATCTCAGGGTCCTGATATCAAGTCCCCATGTCAGGCTCTGGGCTCAGCATGGAGTCTGCTTAAGATTCTTTCTCCCTCTCCTTTTGCCCATCTCCCCCATAAATAAATAAAATCTTAAGGAAAAAAAATGTTGAAAATAGGTGAAGTAAGCAACCATATCAAGAAGTTATAGAAAAAAGAGAAAATTAACCAAAGGAAAGTGAAAAGAAGGAAAAAATAAAGATAAGAGCAGAAATAAAACCAAAAGAGCCCAAAGTTACTCCTGTTAAATGAAAATAAAATTGATATAACTTGCCAAAACTGACACAAGAAGCCAAAAGAAAAAAAAGCCCTCAAGAATTCATCTAAAATTATTAAAGAAATAGTAACAAAAGCTCTTATCAAAAAGAAACTCCAAGCCCAAGTGCTCTAATATTACCAAAACTTTTTTTTAAGTAGTAGAACGAGAAGGTGGACTCCCCAAGTCGTTTTATGAGGAAAATATAATATTAATATTAAAACTGGGGAAGCAAAATTATATAAGCCACTCTCAATGAACATACATGCAAAAATTCTTTGAAAACTAATAAACAAATATAGTAATTTATAAAGGAGTAATTTGTATGACTAAACTGAGTTAATCCCAGAAATTCAAGATTGGTTTGACAATCAAAAATCAATCACCATGATTTTCCATTATTAAGACATTGGAGGAAGAAAATTATAGTATCATTGTAAACGTATTTGACAAAATTCATTATTCATTCATCATTAAAAACTTTAAAAATAAGAAAAAAAGGAAAGTTCCTCAAGTTGAAAAGAGGAGTTAACCATTGAATAACACAGGGTTTAGGGGCACTGACTCCTTGTGCAATTGAAAATCTGTTTATAACTTTTGACTCCCTCAAAACTTAGCTACTAATAGCTTACTGCTGAACAGAAGCCTTAATAATAATATCGACAGGCAATTAACACATATTTTGTATGTTGTATGTATCATATACCATATTCTTAAAGTAAAGTAAGCTACAGAAAAGAAAATGTTATTAAGAAAATCATAAAAAAGAGAAAATATGGGGTCCTCAGTATATCAGTTGTGTAAGCATCTGCCTTTGGCTCAGGTCATGATCCCCTGGTCCTGGGACTGAGCCTCCAGTTGGCTCTCTGCTCAGTGGGGAGTCTTCTTCTCCCTCTCCCTCTGCCCCTCCTCATTGCTCCTGCTCTCTCTCTCTCAAATAAATAAGTAAATAAATCTTTAAAAAAAAGGAGAGAAAATACATTTACAGTACTGTACTGTACTTACTGAAAAAAATGCACACGTAAGTAGACCAACTGGGTTCAAACCCATGTTGTTCAAAGGTCAGCTGTAATTTACAAAAAAATCTACAGGAAACATTGTACTTCTTGGTATATTTTGACACAGAAACTAGGAATACCACTATTACTGCTTCCATTCATCTGTATACTGATGGTTTTGGCAACTGCACTAAAGCAAGGAAAAAGGAACATAAAAATTGGTAAGGAAATGTCATGGTTCACAAATTTTGAAAGAAAATATTCAAATGAGGCCACAGATAAAATTTTAGTTTTAGAGAATTTAGCGAAGTTATTAAACAGACATCACGGTATATCTCTATACCAGCCACAAACATTAGAAAATTAAATTTATAAAATATATAGTTCATACTAACAAAATACTAAGTAAGGACTATTAAAATTCAAAAGCGATGCGTAAGACCTCTTTGTAGGAATTCCTACACACTTAATAAGATAAATTTTAAACGACTGAAAAAAATGGAGATATACTTTGTACATAAGTCAGAGAACTTAATATTGTAAAGATGTCAGTTCTTCCAACATCGATTTATAAATTCAATGCAATCTCTGTCCAAATGCCTACACAGATCTTTGTGGAACAAGACAAGCTGAATTTAAATTATATAGAAAGGGACAGACCAAGAGTAACACAGATTTCTGAAGAACAGCAGAACAGACTCATGACTAAGCTTTTATTAGATGGTAATATATGATCCCAACAACAGTTAGCCCCTTCAAGGTCCTGGAAACCTTGTTTCTAAAATACCTTGGAGGTTGGTTATGTCCCTAACCCCCTCCCAACTTGAAATTATGTAATCGCTGCCCCTCACAACGCAATGCAGGTCTTTCTGCCCACAGGTCCAGTTCCCAAAGACATCTCCAGAATTCTTTTGTGGCTGTCGGCTCTGAACCCCAATACTCCAAACCACATCAATTCCATTCATAAAAAAGTTCAAAACCAAGCAAAACTTGAGACCTTGCAGTACAAAAAAGGTGTTTTCTATTAAAGCACAGGGACAGGACTTGTGGGAAGAAAGAGCTGCCCTGGGGTGGTGAGGAGAGGTCCGTTATACTCTTTGGAGTTGGGGGAGGTAAAAACAAAGGAAGTTTCCAAAAGGATTTTCATTTGTTAAAGAAGACCTACAGGATCCTGGAGGCCTATTGTTAAGCTAAAGCTGTTTTTTCCTCTAGCAAGGCATTAAATTGGGAGTTCCTGAGGAATGTTACACTCTGCCTGACTCAAGTATTTATCAACAGGCTGCAAATTATAAGGAAATTTAATTTTATCTACATTTCCTTTTGCCTTTGTTCTCCACATCAGCAATATTAATATATATGTATATTACATATATACATATGTATATATATATTTTTTACCTGAGCGGAATTTTCTGAGATTTTTGTTTTATCATTCAGTAAGTTGCTAATTTATGTTTATGTGCCCTTAGGTATATTTATTGTTTCACTATAAAATTATTTTTTAAATGTAATGCATGGTGAGTAAAGTTTTATAAAATTACACTTCACCCCAAACAAATATCAATTAAGGAGTTAAAAAATTTCAGCCGAGTAAATGTGAAGATGTAATTGGTTTTATTAAGCAATTCATGAATTGGGCAATATCCCATCTAGCAAGTAAAAAGGAGGTCCAAGAATTGTACAAAATGAAAGGGTCTTAAAGGCAGAAATGCGGTCAAACACGGAGGTTATCAACAAAAGATAAGATTATATCAAGTAAATGTTACCTTCTCTCAAGGTAAAGCAGGAGGTTTTTTGTTGTTGTTGTTGTTTTTTTTAAAGATTTTATTTATTCATTTGACACAGAGAGATTACAAGTAGGCAGGAGGCAGGCAGAGAGAGGAGGAAGCAGGCTCCCCGCTGAGCAGAGAGCCCGATGCGGGCCTCGATCCCAGGACCCTGAGATCATGACCTGAGCCGAAGGCAGCGGCTTTAACCCACTGAGCCACCCAGGTGCCCAAAGCAGGAGGTTTTATCTGGCAGATTATCTCACTAGTGTTGACCAGGAAATTCCAGACTGATTTGTTTAAAATTCCACTCCAGAGAGTAGAAGAACCCTTAATTAGGTTAGGTACTAAGTCTTGGAGGTTCTTAACTAAGTGACACCATTTTAGGCCTGTTTCTTTTTAACAAAGGAAAAAATGTTCTTTATGCTTAACAAAATGAGAATCAGAAGTCCTAATGATGTGGAAATGTTGTGGTTCACAGCCAAAGGCCAAGAAAGAAGAGATGTCTTTGGTGCAAAAGGTGGTTTTTTTAAAGCACAAGGGACAGGACCTGTGGGCAGAAGTAGCTGCACTTGGAGTCATGAGGTTTGGCTGATTACATACTTGTAAGACGGGGAGGGTTAGGGATAGAGTAAGTTTCTAAGGAATTTTGGAAGCAAGGTTTCCAGGACCTTGAGGGGTCTAGCTATTAGGAAAAGGGCATTTATGACTATTTAGTAAAACTGCAGTTATGAGACCCTTCAGATATCTATCAACGGGCCATATGCTTACAGGATGATTGCTAACATATGGCGGGGGGATATAGATAAAGAAAGTTTCCAAAGGAACTTTTACATGTTAAAGTGGACTTACAGGATCCTGGTGGGGGGGGGTGCCACATGGGTCAGGATAATGTTAAGCTAAGATTACCTTTTGCCCTTAGCAAAGCGTCAACACCGAGGCAACTAAGTTCCTAGAGAAAGGTCACTACTTGTTTCATACTTGTTTCATACTTTCATACTTGTTTCACTTGCCAATAGGCTGTAGGCAGTAAGGAAATTTAATTTTTTCTTTTGCCTTTGTTTCCCACATCACTATCTTACTAATTTTTAATAGAACTTTGCATGTTGTTTAGTGTCCTATGGAAAAAAAATTCATTGAACACTCACAGCCTAGCTTTGCTGAATGTCTTTTTTTTGGTGATGGATTATCTCTATCTGTGCTAAACACTTGAGTGGAATAAAATATTTGCTTTAGATGAACTTATATTTATATGAACTTATATTTTGATAGTAGGGACTTAGATCTCTTAATCAGTGTCTAGAGAAAGAACTGGGAAAAAAGGAACCAAAGTCAAAGAACTATCAAACACTTAAGATTTTGTTTAAGAAGATATTTTACATAATAAAAAATAACTTTTACGTGTTTATTAAAATTTACTTAATAACCTAGGGTCTATAAAAACTAAATCACTTCAGCTAGCATTCTATTCTAGACACCTAATAAAGTGGAAAGGGACAATTCTCTAGTGGAATTTGTGAAAATGTATTTATTCATTTATTCAAAGTGTTTACTGAGTGACTGTTATGTACCCTGAACTATACTAAGTGCTTGGATTATAACAAAGTCAAAAATCCATGCTCTCCTAGACTATGCATTCTCAATGCATAGTAATAAACAAATAGTTAAAGTCATGTCAGGCAGTGGTTAAATGCTCTGAAGATAAATGAAGCAGGATGAAGGGTCAGAGAGTGAGGATACAAACTCAGGTAAGATGGAATGCTGAAGTGGCGCCTGGGTGGCTCAGTGGGTTAAAGCCTCTGCCTTTGGCTCAGGTCATGATCTCAGGGTCCTGGGATTGAGTCCTGCATCAGGCTCTCCGCTCAGTGGGGAGCCTGCTTCCCCCTCTTCCTCTGCCTGCTTCTGCCTACTTGTAATCTCTCTCTCTCTGTCAAATAAATAAAATCTCAAAAAAAAAAAAAAGATGAAATGCTGAATACTGGTCTTTGTATACTCAGTTTGCTGGTTTGTGAAGTGGATAGGGAAAATTCCTCAGAAAGCAGATGTATTTCCCAACACTGGGAATATCTCCAGGAGTATAGATGACTGGGTATTCTTCAGGTGTGAGAAAGCTACAAAATCTGCATATGGGGAAAATTTCTAGGAGAGTCTTAAACAAACCTCAAAATAACCTGGTAGTTCATCTGTCTTTCAAATTTGGGCTTTCCATAAGCTGGTTTCAAATCAAAGGTTGTGGGTCTCATTTCTATATTCACATAATATTTTTATTTTCTAGGAAAAGTAGCTTGGACGTAATATGTAGGTCAGGAGTCAGCTAAAAATGTTTTTGTCCTCTTACTATTGAGATTCTAAATCATGCAGTTTTCTTATTCCTGAATGAAAAAGAATGGTTAAATTGAGACAATTAAATGGTTTGTGGATGTTCGAGACCCTCATATGCTATAACATCATTGTTTTCATCAGCACTCAATCATCTTTATCTTTTGATGTGATGGGGAAGTAAACTCAATGTGTAGTAGCCCCAGAACCTCCTCTGAGAAGTGTCAATTTGATTTTTTTGATAATGTGTCCCTTTCTCCTAAAACTGAAACACAGCAAATAGAAAGAAACAAACAAAACTGCTTTCTTTTGAAAATAATGATTGAACAAACATTATTTATGAATTTAGCCCTTGATGTGGGGCTTGGAGGTAATGCACTTAACAGTTTAAAATTTTTTTAAACCCCATTTGTCTTTTAAGGACTCATCTGACTGATATCCCTACATCTTTCTTGGAGAGTTTGTCACGACTCTAAGCTAAACTAAGTTCCACTAGATGAAACTGAAACCTGTTTCTGTTTTAGTACTCAATGAATAGGACATACTTTACACAACTATTTAAAAAATAATATCTGAAACTGAATACATTCTTGAGTTTATTTAACCTAATGCATGTATTTTCTTGTCTCGGAATTCACTACCACTTTTTTTTTTTCTTTTTGTCTGCCTTAGCTGCTGAGTTCATACTGGATACAAAAAAAGCAATAGATCAAAAAGAAGCGGTACCTATTTCCAGTGAATATTATCTGTTGTGTCATTTTTCTCTTTCTTTCTTTTTTTTGAGAGAGCAAGTGAGAGTGCACACACAAGGTTGGGGGGTGCAGGCAGGGGCAGAGGGAGAGAGAATCTTAAGCAGACTCCATGCTCAGCATGGAGCCTGACATGGGGCTCCATCTCATGACCCTGAGATCACCACCCTGAGATCACGACCTGAGCAGAAAACAGGAGTCAGACACTTAACCACCCGAGCCAACCAGGCACCCCTATTGTGTGATTTCTGAAAGATATGTTTCCTTACTTAGAAACAGATTTCTGAACATTTATTAGCGTCTGGATAGTGCTGGATTCATCAAAGCTACAAGTGATAACCAGTAACAGTTCTCCTGAGCCAGATTATAAGAAACATTCCATAAGGCAGTTATTTACAGTTGTACAAGCTGTGCACTGCACATCTTTAGCATACTATTAACCTTGTGCATGACTGCTTTGACTTGATAAGAAAATATCATAATCCTGGACCTTGAGACAGAAAGGAACTAAGGGGCTTCAGTTATTAGCATAAGAACAGATGCAGGGGCGCCTGGGTGGCTCAGTGGGTTAAAGCCTCTGCCTTCGGCTCAGGTCATGATCTCAGGGTCCTGGCATCAAGGCCCGCATCGGGCTCTCTGCTCAGCAGGGAGCCTGCTTCCTCCTCTCTCTCTCTCTCTGCCTACTTGTAATCTCTCTCTGTCAAATAAATAAATAAAAATCTTTAAAAAAAAAAAACAAGAACAGATGCAGTTATGCTGCACTGGCAATGTCCACTGGAGAACAAAAGACTGGAAATAATGCAGGCTTGGAGAACCTACAGGATCTACCTATGCAAAGCAGTTCCATTACAGCACAGGTGAGGAGGTGGTTCTTGCATAAACTGCTATGGCCTCTGGACAGCTTGTCCACTTGGGCCCCCTAGATGCCTCTATGGGACCATCTTCTCCCACTCCAATCCCTGAAAACAGTTCCTTAATCCTTGGACAGAGATGCCTAAGAAAAGAATAAATTCTTACTCATGGCCTATGCCAAATGATTGGGAGGTGTGTGGATTAATTTGTAACCAAGAACTTGAAAATGCATCAGCATGGAACTGGAGATTGTACTGTGAATTGAATTTAAGTCCTGCATTCTGCTCACACCTACAAATTGAAATTCTCCAAGTAAGGCATTTGAGGATAATAGAGAACAAAATCCATTTGAAAGGAAATAGATGGCTTCCTCAGCCAGTGTTTGGCATATTACAGCATTTGGACAGTGTTTTTGGCTCTAAATTTTTTTATAGCCAGGAAATGCACTGAGGATCAGGAGTTTTTGGTTTCTGACTAAAGAAAACATATAAATTTATCTGTAGTAGAAATAAAAATCCTAAGTGGTTAAAAAAAAAAGTCCTAAATAGAAAAGACAGCAAGAATCTATTACATGTATAACATCATGGGTCTTAAAGGGGTCTAAAAACGATCTAATTCCACCTATGTGAAAACTGGGGCTTAGAGAAATTAATTGATAATCACAATATAAGTATATATTCTTGATTAGTTTTCCATGAGGCAATTGTAAAGACGTAAGGAGGGAAAATTGCTGATTTATTAACAAAGTGACAAGATTTTTGGAGTTAGAAGAGGCACTATGAATTATGTAAGTCAAATATCCTCGATTTCCCAGATGAAACTGAGACTCCGAGAAATTAAAACAACACAAAATAAACAAAACAGCATGAGTTATTAGACGTGGTAAGAAGAGTAACAGGATTGTGCAAAGAAATTTCCTGTCTGGCACGATACTGGAAGCGTGAACTTCGAACCCACATCTCTCTTGATATACGCCCCCACATCCTCTAAGACTTCACAGTCAAAAATGGTTCGGATGAACGGCCATCCCTCGCGAAAGGAGAAACTTACTTGGGGTTCCTGACGCAGCAGCGGCTGCAGCTGCTCCCCTTCAGCGCGCCCGGGCAGCTTTCACGGGAGCCGCGGACCCTGACACGCGTTCCACTCGGTCTGTGTTTCACCGCGGACTGAGGGGCCGACGTCGGGGCTGCCCCCGTGTGCTAGCTCGGCAGTGCTTATCACAGCGGCACGCCCAGAAAACCCCCAGGCCGAGGGCGCCACCCAACTGGAGACACACTGGGGAAAGTCTGCCCGGTGCTCCACGAGCCCTGCTGCCGTACGTGGGACAGCGACAGCCAGCCAAGCCCAGGGAAGGACCACACCGTGGGGTCCGGTGAGTCACCGCCAGGGCATGCAGGCTCTGTGGGCACAGGGGAACGGGGGACGGGGACCGCTCTCTTGCCCGGCACCTGGGAGAGGGCAGGAGTATACCGGAAGCTGCCGGCGGGCAAGGATAAACGGCGGACCAACCGGAAGCGGCTCCGCTGGGCCCCAACCACGTGGCTCAGACTGTCTCCACCCGAGGACTCCAGAGCGGTTGTGGATCTTTGGAGCTTCTGAAGGAACCGTGGTGGCCTCCTAGGACTTTGGCTCAAGGGAGAAAAAGAGGGGAAATAAATGGTTAGAATTTTTTTAAAAATACGTATATAAGAAACAATTATTAAACATATAACCACATTTTTAAGTGGTCATTAAGAGATGTGCTGGAAGTCTAAATAAAACAGGCCATTGTACAGAGCAATCAAATAGAAAGGACTAGACATCTGGGAAGATCACCCTTTGTAAGATGAGAAAGTTAGAAATCCAGAATCAATGTCACTTATGATGAGATTGAGAGCAAACGGCAATCTTCAAGTTTTTGTTAGAATAAACAAATTTGATTTGAACATGCTATCTCTATGTGGCTGTGGGTCTGCAGGTATAAGAGAGAAGAGGGCATCATAAAAGACTGAAAAGGAGGAGAAAATTGCAGTGATTGGTGTAAGTAAGTGTAGGTGGAGGAAAGAGAGAGAAGAAACAGAGACAGTGGGAGAAGCACGAGATGGAAATGAGATGGGGACCATAGAAACAGGCTAGATTTTATGGATTTATATAAAGAGAAGAAATCTCTTTCTCTGTGGTTGATAAGTATTTCCTGCTATTGAACAAAAAGGAAGGTCACTAGGGAAACTGAAAAACCTTGATCTTGTTACACCGTGAAAATCAATGAGCTAGTGGCTAAAGTAGACAGAGTTTTCTGGGTCTTGCCTTACCCAGAAGCCTCTGATTTCCTCTATTTTTTTAAACAAAAACTCAAATTCTCTTGGGAAGAGACATTGAACACTATGGTTTTCATGAATGGTAGATAAATGGGAAAGTCTGGGAGGGATTAGTATGAACTGAGCACATTTTTAAAATAATGCTGATTAGAAACTCCTTTTTTTGATAAGTCTTTTTCCCAATTCACACATTAACACCTTAATCTCAGGCTAGGAATCGGAGAGTCCAATTAAACCTGCTCATGGGTCCTTTCCCGAGACTTGGCTGAGGATCTGACTTCAGCCTGTCCCCACAGCTCACAGCTTCCTTCTCAAGTTTCCTCAGACCACAGGAAGGCCTGCTGGGAATTCGGAGAAGAAAAGGAACAAGGTGCTCAGCTGAGTGAAGTGTGGAGGAAATGTTTTTTACTGTAGTATAGACAAACTACAAAGTCATGAGACTGATGTTGCTCTTGATCTTGAATGCATCTTAGGAATAAGTATAAATGTATTTCCTATGAAACCATTTAGACAGTACTCATCTGGATAGGCAAGAAGATAAAGAAAAATGTTCTCAGTACTTTAAAATTGTATAAAAGAATTGATCCTTGACAATGACTGAACTGAATTATTGCTGTTCACACAACTGTGTTCTTTTGTAAATGTGGGCCCAAGATGGAAAGATGTCTGGTGTTATAGTTTCAGAATTTAAGTCAGCAGTTTGGGTTTAGCTCTCATTCAAGCAAAAGCTTTGAGGACTTTTTATTATGAATCCACAATTGGTGAAGAGCCACAGGTTAAAAAAAAAAAAACACCCAGCGCACATTAGACAAGCTCGTGTATTTTAAAGTCTAGTATCTCTTGTATAAAGTCAGGTCCAAAGCATATGAGATGAAAATATAAGAAAGTAAAAAATTTATTCTTAAAAAAATAAATTAGCGGGCGCCTGGGTGGCTCTGTGGGTTAAAGCCTCTGCTTTCGGCTCAGGTCATGATCCCAGGGTCCTGGGATCGAGGCCCGCTACGGGCTCTCTGCTCAGCAGGGAGCCTGCTTCCTCCTCTCCCTGTCTCTCTGCCTACTTGTAATCTCTCTCTCTCTGTGTCAAATAAAATAAATTTTAAAAATCTTTTTAAAAAATAAATAAATAAATTAGCATTTGTTTTTTGCGTCAAACCTANTCTCTGCCTACTTGTAATCTCTCTCTCTCTGTGTCAAATAAAATAAATTTTAAAAATCTTTTAAAAAAATAAATAAATAAATTAGCATTTGTTTTTTGCGTCAAACCTATTCTTTTTTTTTTTTAAAGATTTATTTATTTATTTGACAGAGAGAGAGAGATCACAAGTAGGCAGAGAGGCAGGCAGAGAGACAAGGAGAGGAGGAAGCAGGTTCCCTGCTGAGCAGAGAGCCCGATGTGGGCCTCGATCCCAGGACCCTGAGATCATGACCTGAGCCGAAAGCAGAGGCTTTAACCCACTGAGCCACCCAGGCGCCCGCGTCAAACCTATTCTTGCAAGAGGTGTCTGCATGAGCAAAACATGGGAGGAAACCCATCTGTATTTATTGCTCAAAAAAAACAGATCTAGTGGCTGTTTTGTTTGGGGAGCCAAATTAATGCTCAGAGACTGAGTTCATCTTTTTTTCATTTCTTTATTTAAATTCAATTAATAAACATATAATGTATTATTGGTTTCAGAGGTAGAAGTCAGTGATTCATCAGTCTTATATGACATCCAGTGCTCATTACATCACTTTCCCTCCTTAATGCCAATCACCCAGTTACCCCATGCTCCCACCCAGCACCCCTCCGGCAACCCTCAGTTTCCTAGAGTCAAGAGTCTCTCATGGTTTGTCTGTCTCTTTGATTTCATCTTGTTTTTATCTTTTCCTCTCTTCCTCCATGATCCTCTGTTTTGTTTCTTAAATGCCATATCTGAGTGAGATCATATGTTAATTGTCTTTCTCTGATGGACTTATTTTGCTTTGCATAATACCCTCTCCTTCCATCCACATCATTGCAAGTGGCAAGATTTCATTTTTTTTTTTGATGGCCAGAGTAGTATTCTATATTGTGTGTGTGTGTGTATACACCACATCTTCTTTATCCATTCATCTGTCGATGGACATCTGGGCTCTTTCCATAGTTTGGCTATTGTGGACATTGGTGCTATAAACATTGGGTTAAGGTGCCCCTTTGGATCACTACATTTGTATCTTTGAGGTAAATACCCAGTAGTGCAATTGCTGGGTTGGAGGGAAGCTTTATTTTCAACTTTTTGAGGAACTCCATACTGTTTTCCAGAGTGGCTGCACCACCTTGCGTTCCTACCAACAGTGTAAGAGGGTTTGAGACCAAGTTCATCTTTGCCAGCAATTTATTTAACACTGGTTCACTGCAGAAATTATAATAATTTCACAAGCCACTATTGTACAGGATAATGTCTCTCTCTCTTTTTTTTTTAAGATTTTAAATTATTATTTATTTGACAGAGAGAGAGCACAAGCAAGGGGAACAGCAAGCAGAGGGAGAGGGAAAAGCATTCTCCCTGCTGAGCAGGGAACCCAACTCAGAGCTCTATCCCAATGCACAGCTCTTTCCCAAGACCCTGGGATCATCACCTAAGCCAAAGGCAGACACTTAACCAACTGAGCCATCCAGGCTTCCCAGGAAAATGTCTCTTAATATGCCTGTGAAGAAATAATCTAAAATATTCTAAACCAGTGCTAGATTAATCACATTCTTTTTCCACGCAAAAAGAAATGAAAGGAGTAAAGTACAAGTTTAGTTGAGGTGTACCTTTATAGGTATTGGTGCTTGGGAAAGATGGCTTAGCCAATTGAGAGTTGATGTCCAGCTGCTCGTGCAAAAGTAAAAATCTCCTGTTGCTAGCATACAATGTTAGGGAATGATGATGTCAGTGTTGACAGACATAAGGATTTCCTTTGTGGGCCCACTACCAGTTTTCACTACTGTCTTACTGTGGCAAGAGCTAATTACCCCACGGTCTTCAGAAAGCTGTTTAGATCAGTGGAGAGTCTCCTTGCCCAGACTGAATACTCTCAGTCCTCACAAACTCTCAGTATTTATCGTCTGAATGTGCCCTTGCCATAGATGCTTCTTCATGCATTTTTATTGATAAGCCCCAGTGGGGCCCCTTAGCAGCTGGGCTACTGAGTTCTTAGTAGTGACAACAGATGAGATTATGACATCCTGTCACAGCTTACTTCACTCATATCAAAACAACTTCACTCTTAAAAAAAAATTTAATTTTTGCCATAAACAAGTGGATTTGAAATTATATCAAGCCAATATACAACAGTGGCCTTGGTCAGATCTACTTTAAAAAGTTGTAGACATCTGAGTTCTGTGGGCCTAAGGAAGATTACCCTTTACACCCTAATATATAGAACCAAGAAATTTGGAAGGAAGGAATGATAAACAGTTGTCCTAAGGCTGTTTTCAAATAACAGAAACCTAGTCAAAGTTAACTTTGAAATAAAAACAAAGGGGCAATCAATCATAAAGATACATGGAGTTCAAGGAAACCTCAGAGGGATTGAAACCAAGAAGTAAAAAGCCATTAGAATGCAGCCATTACTTTCTCAGTGACTCACTCTCTGGGGCCACATGGTTTCTCGTCTCCACTTCTCTCTGTGATACCTTTCTTCTCTGGGCCCAGCATAGCTCCCCCAGTCCACCCCTACATCATTTCCTGGTTAAGAGCCTGGCAGACACCAACTAGTTTTTGTATTTCTGATTGGCCCATGTTGTTCAAGTTCACCCCCCAAGCAACTGGCAAAAGTTTGGGTTATGGAATTTCAACATCATTTCCAGGATTCATCCCCTTGGGTAGGTGAGCTATTTGTAAAGTAGTCTGGGGAGGCAACCAAACAACAGGTCTATTACAAATGGTTAGGTTACTGTATCATATTAAATCATATTAAATCATATTAAATCACCAGCTAGTTACCAGGTTACCCTCTCTTCTCAAGTTGAATATACTTTTGAAAGTGTTTTAGTATTGATTGCCATTCATAGTTTGTTAAGGAAGACATTTCATTTATATATATGAAAAGATATATTCAAAGTGAAGGGTCAGAATTATACCCCCCTAATATATCAGTGCATATTTGATAAAAAGCATATTTGATTTCTATTTGATTTGTGTTTTAGTCCTGGAATAGATAATATAGATTGCTGTGACAGAGGTAGACAAAAGAGTCACTCTTTTGTCGTTAGACAAGAACTGTCCACTGTGGGACTGCGTGCCCCAGGTGACTTTGCATCTAGGGGGACCTGTTCTTGTTCTTGCCATGTTGACACATAGTGCCAGGATTAAAGCCACATGTGAAAGATGACAGAGTCTCTGTCCGCCTGGGTCCCTGAGTGTCTTTGTGGACCAGGGGCATTAAGGAAGGAATTTTGCCCGAGAAAATACCTTAATCCTGTGGTTGGGACATGTAAGTATGCTTGGGACAGGTGAGAATTTCTCCTAAAGTCATATTAGAATATAAATCACTGTTATTCAATGTGTGGTCTGAAACCCATATAAGAACTATTGCCAGCCAGTGAGAGATAAGAAGTTTGTCTTGGAATGTAGATCAGCTGCATCACTAAGCACACTGTTCAGATCAGCTGACATTATTTTATTCTAGGTAGACTGTTTTGCTGAAGAAGCAATGTATTGATTTACATTCTCACATAAGCACCTGAGCTTGTCATAGACCAGTACTTTGAGTAACCATGGTGTAAATGATCCATATTAGATTTGTTCCTGAAAGCAAGTTTATTTTATTCTTTAAACCAAAGTAACATATGGACATCCTGAAAACAGACAAAACAAAACAAACAAACAAAAACTCACAGTGCAGAAAGGAGATATAGAATAAAAAAGGAAAAAAGCTTCCTTTCTCTTTGAGCCCACTCAAATCCTTCTCCCCAAATTAATCACTTTCTTGTGTATCCAATCAGAAAACATTATGAGCATATGTGCATATATAAGTATAGAGCTTAAAAATATAAACAAATGGAATTAGAGTATACACACTCTTTGGTACCTTGCCTTTTTATTCAGTATTTCTTAGGAATACTTGTATATAAGTCTCTATAGATCTATACCATTCCATTTGAGGGCTATATAATAAGAGTATTACATGGTATAAACATATCATAATATAACTAAATTAGTAATTCATTTGTGGCCATGTACCACATTTTTAATTTTGGGTTTTTTTTCCTAATACAAACAACATTGCAATGGATAAAATTATACATACAGAAAATTTTGTGTACTATTAAAAATATGTAGGAAGGGATCTCTGAGTTGAACGGAATGCATATATGAAATATATGCTTTTGCCAAATTGTCCTTCAAAAAATGGTTCCCATTTATATTCCTTTCCAAGTAAATATGATAGTATTTTTCTCTTATATTTTCTCTACCTTTTCTTTTACTTTTACTTTTTCTCTATCTCTTAACAAAAGCTATTACTGAACAGTAACACTTTGGCCAATCTGATAAGCAAATAATGTTTAGATTTGAACTGTTTAATTTGAGTGTGGATGAGCTTTTTTTCCCCCTAAGGAGTGATGTCATACAGGACCAGCTCAGGAAAACCAATTGTACCAAGAATATCCAAGGAAAGAGACTGAGAACTGGAAAGCCATTGGGAAAAATAGATTTTCTCTCTCGTGAGTATAAGGGTTCTCATTTCTGTTTCTTTGTGCATTCTCCCTCTCTGTCTCTCTCTCTCTCAGTCAGTTTTCTCTGCTGAATTGGGCACTGGCAAAGATGATGATGCACCACAGCACCAGAGTTCAAGCAAAAGAAAGTGACCAATATTCTGATTTTAGGTCCCCAGGAGTGGAAAACTAATCAGTCCAATTAGTCAGGAATGCCATATAACACTGTCAATATGAACACGGGGTCCTCCATCCTATCCACTGTGGTTTCAGGGGTAAGAGAAGGGGGCAAGTATTTTATTATTTCTGCTGATAGTAAAATAGCAGAAAGAGAAATTATTTATAATTGTACCAAAAAGGATGAAATACTTAGGATTAAACTTAACCAAGTACATGAAAGACCTATACTCTGAAAATTATAAAACATTGTTGAAAGAATTGAAGGTAACACAAACAAATAGAAAAGATAGTCCATTACTATGGATTGGAAGAATTAATATTGTTAAAATGTCCAGACTACCCAAAGTAATCTACGGACTTAGACTGTACTCCCTATCAAAATACCAACAACATTTTTCACAGGACTAGAGCAAGTAATACTGAAATTTTTATGGAATCACAAAAGATCCTGAATAGCCAAAGCAGTCTTGATAAAGATGAACAAAGCTGGAGATATTTCAGTCCCAGACTTCAAGATATACTGCAAAGCTGTAATAAAACAGTATGGTAGTACCACAAACATAAAATATATAGATCAATAGAAAAGGATAGAGAACTCAGAAATAAACCCATGCTTATATGGCCAATTAATCTATGACATAGGTGACAAGAATATACAATGGCAGCAAGAGTCTCTTCAATAAATGGTGCTGGGAAAACCTAACACCTACATGCAAAAGAATGAAACTGGACCACTTTCTTATACCATACATGAAAATAGACTCAAAATTAGTTAAAGACCTGAATATGAGACCTGAACCCATAAAAATCCTAGAAGAAAACATAGGCAGTAATCACTTTGACATCAGCCTTAGCAAGATTTTTCTAGATATGTTTCTTCAGGCCAGGGAAACAAAAGCAAATGCAGACATTGGTACTACACCAAAATAAAACATTTCTGCATAGCAAAGGAAACCATCAGCAAAATGAAAAGGCAACCTACAGAATGGTAGGTGTTTGCAAATGACATATCTAATAAGGGGTTAATATCCCCAATATATAAATAACTTATACAACTCAACATCAAAAAAAACCAAATAATCCAATTATAAAATGGCCAGAGGACCTGAATAGACATTTTTCCAAAGAAGACATACAGCTGGCAAACAGACACATGAAAAGATGCTCAACATCACCAATCATCAGGGAAATGCAAATCAAAACCACAGTGAGATAATACTTTCCACCAGTCAGAATGACTAGTATTAAAATCATAAGAGGGGTGCTTGGGTGGCTCAGTCAGTTAAGTGTCTGCCTTCAGCTCAGGTTATGATCTCAGGGTCCTGGGATCAAGCCCTTCATTACCCTCTCACTCTGCCCACTGCTCCCCCTACTTGTGCTCACTTTCTCTCTCTCAAATAAATAAAATCTTAAAAAAACCAAACAAACAAAAAAGAAAAACACAAGAAATAACAAGCATTGGTGAGGATATGGAGAAAAGAGGACCTTTGTGCATTGTTGGTGGGAATGTGAATTGGCGTAGACACTGTGGAAAACAGTATGGAGGTTCCTCAAAAAATTAAAAATGCAAATACTATACAATCCAGTAATTCCATTATTGGGTACTTAAAGGAAAACACTAATTTGTAAAGCTGTATATGTAACCCTGTGTTTGTGCAACATTATTTACAGTAGCCATGACATGGAAGCAATCTAACCGTCCATCAGTAGGTGAACAGAGAAAGGAGAAGTAGTGTATGTATACATACTATGGAATATTACTCTATTATAAAAAAGAATAAGATTTTGTCATTTGCAACAACATGAGTGGACCTAGAGGATGTTATGCTAGGTAAAATAAGTTAGACAAAGACAAATACCATGTGATTTCACTTATATGTAGAATCTGAAAAACAAAATGAACAAACAAAAAGAGAAACGTACCCATTGGTATAGAGAGCAAACTAGTGGTTGCCAGAGGGAAGTGGGTGGAAGGCTCAGCAGAATGGGTGAAGGGGAGTGGGAGATATGGGCTTCCAGCTATGGAATTAGTAACTCACGGACATGAAAGGTACAGCATAGGGGATATAGTCAATGATATTGTGTGGTGACAGATGGTAGCTACACTTGTGGTGAGCACAGCATAACTTACAGAGCTGTGGAATCACTGTGTTGTGTATTTGAACTAATTACCATGTGTAACGTTATGTGTCAACAATATTTCAATTAAAAAAGAGAGAAGGGGATGAGTAGTGGATGAGAAAAGTAATGCAAAAGGTATCTATGACACAGATCTCCTACATGGGTCATACAGGGTATTGACTCCTCACCTAGAATTGCTCTGTTTCTTAAATGTTCTTCAGTAGTCTACTCTTCATCACAGCTCCCTGGTTTTTTTTTAACTTCTTCATTACCACTACAAACATGCTCCTCAAATTCATTAAACCCTTATATATTTGACCCTACCCCTTCCTCCCTGTCCATCACCTTCTACCACATCTCTTGTTTAAACCTAAAAATTCTCACTTGCTGATAGAAAAACTGCACATGACAACTGTGAATTAATTCAACCATCATCTTTCTCTGCTATGTAGCTGATCTTCTCAGCACTGCCAGAAAAAGTCCCCAAAGCAAATGGATTTTTCAGAGCATTAAAGTTTTTAAAACTACAGCAAGATGCTCAGTACTACTTGACAATCCTGTACCTTCTCCTTGCTTGTGCTTCTTCCTCATGCCAAACTTTTAACCTCTGCTCAAGTCTTTCATGCTAGAAAATCTCTTTCTTGCTTCAGGGAAATCTCTTAATCATACACTATCTCATGTTATTCCCCTTGCTTTTAAGTATCTGAGGATTCATCTATCTTCACATTGATCTACAGAATCAAAATTCCTCAGACCTTTCATGGTGTGGCTCCTGCTTACTTCCCATTACATCCCACATCCCTTATGTACCCCATATTCTAGCCAAACCAGTGACAGAGATCTAAGAATGCTCCAGACTCTCACACCACTCTGTCTCTGTACTTACCATTTTACTTCTTAGCACGCCATTCTTTCCTTGCTCAGCTTGGTGAGCTCCTCTTTACCCTCTCTATTCAGTTCACGTATAACTTGCTCTGAGAAGCCTTACCTGGTGCTCCCTTCCCCCACACCTCATTAGAGTTTATGTCTTTCTCTTCGAACCCGGAGATGCTTTGCTTATTTCTTTGCTCCCACCTCAGCCCCAGCCTTAGAATTGTACACCTTAGACCAGAGATTTTATGTCTCAAAAACTAAAAATTGCAGCTGCCTCATAATGACCAATAAATGTTTCTAGAATGAATGGACAGATGGGTTTTTAATGTGAAGAACAGAACATCACATTTAGTAATTGGGTGACTGGGAGAAAAGTATGTAAGACTCTGCTCTCTAGTTAATAATATCACTAATATCAATAACCTAAAACCAATACCAAAATGTCTCAATCTGCTTAAAAGAGAGGAATATCCTTTTCTCCAGTTAATTCCCTTTGACAATATTTTATGGAAAACATTGTTTTTCGTACCCGTAGATGTCATATGGGATTGAAACTGGTATCCCCACTTTCTGCTCTCCATTCCCAATAAAGAAATAAGGGAGATAGGTATGCTGACACTTTGAATGGAAATCAACACCCATATATTCAGCATCACCTACAGAGATGAAGTTTTCTAGGCTGATAGGCTTTACTGCAACCTCTGAAGGTGTTACCTAGCAAGAGGAAGACTGTTAACCAGAGCAGCAAGTGTCAGAATCCTATGGAAGTAGAGAAGAAAAGGCAGATACAAAGGCAGCCACAGTCCATGTTTCATAAACACCTGGGACACTTGTTAAAAATGCTGGTGACCAGGGATCACTGGGTGACTCGGTCGGTTAAGCGTCCGACTCTTGATCTCGCTTCAGGTCATGATCTCAGGGTCTTGAGATCAAGCCCCATGTCAGACTCTGCTGGGCGTGGAGCCTGCTTAAGATTGTCTTTCCCTCTCCTGCTGCTGCTCCCTTCTCCCTGCCAAACTTCCCCTCAACTCCCCGACTTGCATCCACACTAGTGTGTACTCTCGTAAAAAAAAAAAAAAAAATGCTGGTGACTGGACCCCATCTCAGTACTTCTAAATAAGAATCTCTGGGAGAAGAGCCCATGAATCTGAATTTTAAAAAGTTTTTCTGATGTTTCTTTGGCCCATTAACCTGTAAAAGCACTAATTCAGACATGACTCCCCCCCCCCACATCTGCCTCTGGGGCAAAGGGAAAGGTCCCAAGTTGCAGATGGCCATTTCCAGCTAAGTAAACTCAGATACTTTTTAAACTGTCAGATCACAGGTATCCTTCCCCTGTTTTGATTCCATGCTCACTAAGCACCCTCCCACAATTCAGTTTCCATGTAGCTAATCTACTTGAAGAGACTGCAGTACAGCCAGTGTGTACTTAAATTCTTTTCAGTGATGTTTCTCATTGCAAATTAACACATAGTTGTGGTTATTCTATTTAATAATCTCTTGTAAGCTCTGTTCCCGTGAATCGAAGCCCTGGATCCGATCAATTCTTTAATAATTCTTTCAAGTATATTGAACATCTGCATATGTAAGGCTGGAGAAAGACCCTAGATTACCTCCTCGTGCAAAGGTTTCTTAAGGAATAACTGGCCTCCTCCTCCCAACCCCTTCTCCTTTACCCCAACTGTCTTATCTTTCTAAAATATTTGTAATGAGTTTATAATGGTTTTGTCTGAAGAGATTAAATTCTTATAAAATGTCTGGCCAAGTTCTTCTGTTTCAGGCAAACAGGGTTCAAAAATGCTGCTGCTTAAGAAACTTGACAGAATCTAATTTCTGTTTTTCCTGTAGGGGTAAGGCCAAACTCTGAAACAGTAGTCTTTAACCAATGATGAATTGGCCCGCCAGGAGACATTTGGCAATATCTAGTGACATTTTTGTTTTGTCACAATTGGGGAGTGCTATTGGTATCTAGAGTTTAGAGGCCAGGGATGCTAGCTGAACATTTTACAATGCACACAACAGCTTCCTATAAAAAAGAAAATTACGGCAGGCAAGAGGTAATATGGGAACTGTCTGTACTTTCTGCTCAGTTTTGCTGTGAACCTAAAAGTACTTTAAAAAATAAGTTCTATTTTTAAGAAAAGAGAATTATCTAGCCTAAAATGCTAATAGTTCCAAATTTGAGAAACCCTGCCCTAAAGGAAGCCAGGAAAGTTCTTTCCTACTTCTGAATCTTCATTCAACTTTTATGACAATACTAGCTAGCTTTTGTAAAGGATAGTAATTTTGCATATAAATGCATTCAGAGTGAGTTCAGATGTACATCTCTCTTTTTTTGTTCAAATCAGATGGTGATGTTATAATTGAGTAGCATATGCTCTACAACATCACCCTTGAGACGAAGCCATTTAGCTATACCACAAATATGAACCATGCTGAGATGAGAATTGAATTCACTTTTAAAAGACACACTTCTGTCAACAGAGGTAAACTAAATTAGAAATATGAGATGTTAATGTGACAGAAATTTGGTCTTGGAATCTGGTTATGAGGGATGACCTACTTTGTGGGGGTTTTTTCATTTTTGATTTCCAGAATCTGTGTTTCCCTCAGCACATGAGCCTTCCATACCCACACATCTTGTGGGCCATATGGTGCTCTTTTGGAATGACTTTCATTTGATTTTTTTTTCCTTCTTTAGAAGTATTTCTTTTATTTTCACTTTGTCAGGAAATGTTGAGGTCCTTAAAGAAGGGTCTTTTGTCTTAATGTTCTTCTTGCTAGTAATGACCTTTAATTCCAATAGGACTCTTATCAGAACATTATGTATTATGAAAAAAGCAGAAGTTTAACCCTGTTGGTGAAGTTTAGAAGAGCATTTCTATATAACTTACTTGGATGTAGAGAAATGAGTGAATCCACTCTTCATTTGGATTCAGGACATCATAATTATATGAAAAATTCACAGATTCTTTTGTGTGGTAGGGGAAATGGTCAAGGAGAGAGGTAAGTTAAGGTTAGGGGTGTAAGAATATAAATGTCCCTTCTTGGGGAGTTACTGAACTGCCTACTCAAGGCCACGAGAGAAGGGCATTTGACAGTGTCAACTGTGATTTGTATATTTCAGTAGTAAAGATGAGAGAAAATGGCTAACTGCTTTCTACAAGGACAAAGCCAAATGAATGGTAGAAATTAACTATCTGTTAGTATTAAAAGATGCCAACAGGACAGCAGGGCAGAATCAAGATTAATTAAATACAATTAAAAAGTGGAACTCATCAAAAAAAAAAAAAGTGGAACACACTGTTCCAACACAGAACCTGGTTGCTTCCCAGAAAGCCTGCACCTCCCTGTTTTCCCTCCATCAGTCTTCTCCTTTGCATCTTGCTGTTCAGCTTCCATGTAACACTCACTTGCCATTACGCTGGGCAGAAGCACTCTACTCTCTTTCCTTCTGGCAGGTTGCCTCTACCTCTCTGTGGTCTGTCATATTCGCTTAGGACATTTCCACCATTGTATCTGCCCCCAAATTTCACACTTGGTAAAACTCCTGGTTGGGAAATTGCTTATCAGCAGAAGTGTAGACATAGTCATTATCTGTAGGATGACACCTTCTCTAGTGTTTAGTGTTTCAGATTAGTGGAAAACCTTTCCTAGTTGATGGTTTCATATCACCTGTACAAAGCTAGGCGGCAGCCTTTTGGAGTAAGTTTAAACATACTGTTTCAGCCAAAGAAACGCAAATCTGAACTCCAGAATAACTGAAAAGCAATTTAAATCTGCAGTGGCTCAACCCAGTGTCAAAAAAGGGGTTTATATCCATATCACACAGAAAGTAACTTCAAAGCCTCTTTCCCCCACTATCTTCCATTATCTCACCAGGAATACGAGCTTTCGGGGAATGTCGCTTCTCTATCTCCCAATCCTATCTCCAAATTCAATTTACGTTAGGCAGAGTACCTTCTACCATCTTTTGTTTTCTTACGCTGTCCATCAAGGGTTCTTCAGTTATAATCTAGATTAATCTAGACTTTCAAAGTGTTTTTCAGTTCTCCTTTCTGTGCATTACATGGGTCAGCAAAACAAATGCTGAGCAACTGCCAAGCAATGAGGGCTTGCTACTTTTGAAAGTGATCTTAAAGATAAAAGTTAAACAAATCCACAGTTTTCCTTTACAAAATATACACTCATCCACACAACAGCAAGGCACTCTTCTTCTTGAAGGAAAAGACTATCAATTTGTTCTTATGTCAGATTGTTCAAGGTATGTCTATACAGGATTCCTATTTTGGTGGCCCAAGGGAGGAAAAAGCATTCAGCATATCCCCTAGAAAGAATAATTCCATCCTATAAATAGGCTACTCTCTGAGAAAGTTCTTGAAATGTTCTGATTGGTGCTAATTGTCAAAGCCACAGAATTTTCTCTTTCTCAATGTGTTAATGGCACTAATCTCTGGGCAGAAAGAGTGGTATGTCTTTAGGCTTCGCTCAAAAAGGATTCTCTTTTCTATTCTTCAGTGAGTTAACCCTGCAGATGTTTGGCTCCTCCGGGCAAGGTGTTCAGTAGGCCTTTGGAGGACCCACGCTGCAGGCCTTTTTCAACTCAGAGAGTCCTAAACTGGTTAGGGTTCTAAAGATAATGGTTAGCACGCAGGGCTGGAGCAGATGATGAGAAGCACTGTCTTCCCAATTAGCAAGAACAGAGGGCCTTGTTACTGCAGGCACATCTGTGTGTGTATTTGTAAAGGGAAGTATGGTTTTCTTAGCACATTATCTTTAAAATCACAAAATTCTTACGTGCTACTTTAAGTGTTTTATCCAAACTGCAGGACTTCAGGTAGCTGGGAGAGGAGAGTAAACTGAGCCAGTCCTAGAGAGAGAAGGAATGATGAGTGGGACCCTGAATAATGAGTTAGGGGAGAACTAAAAACCTAACCATGAGCTCATTTTTATATATTCCCACTTTTTTCAATTTGGAGGAAAAAACCCCAAGTATTAAAATTTTTGCTTTTTCCTGAATTTTTCCAAAATTTCTACCTGTCAACCCAGAATAGATTTTCTACACGTATAGTTTCCCTTTTATTGTAATTATTTATTTTAGAAGGACTACAAAAGGAATAGTACACATTTAACATCAGAGGTTGTAAATAATCAAAAGAAGTGAAGGAATGGCTTCTGAAAACTATTTATAGGTCTTCATTATAGAGATTTTGGAAGCTACAGAAAGAGCACCTGTAATCCCACCACTTAGAGATAATCTCTGCTAACACTTTGGCATTAGTCTGTGTTTTTAAATTTTGTTTCTGAAGAGTGACTCCCAAAATTTTTGATAATTTAACGAGTAGTTCTCTAATACTTTGAACATTTTATTATGAAACATAAGCATCCCAAATACCATCATTAGTTAATTGTTCTCTGACTGGAAACATATTCCACAAAAGGTCTCTTTTTGAGTTGTGGGCTGTGGTTCTGAGTAGCTTTGTGTTTTATTCTTTCCTACAGCCCCAGTTGCATCTCCTAAAGACTTCAAAGGGACTATAACAAGTGAAATGGTTAACTTGCTGGAAATAAAAAGCCACCTGCTTTTATGAATAGTTTCTGGAAGTCATTCCATGACTTTTTTTTTTTTTTAACTACTTAACCCCAGGTCATTTGGAAATGTACAGTATTCTTAAGTGGCAGTCCGTCTGGAATTTTGAGGGTATTTTTCTATTGCTGACATAAAATGTTAACACTAAATGAACAGATGCCTTTTCTGTTGACAAATGGATGACTCCTTGTTTTAGCACCGAATCGGTCTGTTTCCTCAGAAGATAGTAAGCCTTCCATTAGCCTTATATTTAAATTCAAGTACTAATTTTATTTACTTACTATTTTATTTTTCACATGTCAAACATACCTTAAAAAATGAAACATCAGAGTTATAAAAACTAGCATATTTGAAAGTATGTTATATATTTTTAAAAGATTTTATTTATTCGAGAGAGTGCAGGTGTCAGCATGAGCTGGGGGAGTGGGGGTGGGGAGGAGCAGTGAGAGAGAAACAAGCAGACTCCATGCTGAGCTCAGAGTCCATCTCAGGGCTCGATCCCCGAACCCTGAGCTCATGACCTAAAGCCAAAATCAAGAGTCAGACACTAAACCAACTGAGCCACCCAGGCACTGTGAAAGTATATTATAATTATTAATAGGGTATTTTGATTTAACAGCATTCTTCTTGCCCCACTCCTAAATAATTAAAGATGTTTTGAGAATGTTTATTCTACTCTCCATTGCCACTTTAGAATTTTTGCTTTCTCACATTCTCTAAAAAACAATTATTTTTAGATTCACAGTGTGCAGCTTTACCACCCTCTGGTCATAAACAATGTAATCATAAACTTTTCTTCATGTCACTGATACACATACTTTCAGGATTTTATTATTTGTCTCTGTCATCAAATTTCCTCCAGTTCCTTCCATAACTCTGGAAGAATTCATTTTCCAAAGGAAACAATCCATCCCATAGGTGAAGCTTAGTTGCATAGTCATCTTAAATGAAATTACTTTTGTCCTATTAACTAATATTCTTTGCTGAATTGTTAAGTAAAAAACAATAACTGATATTCCCCTCCACAACCGTACCTTTCTTTTCTTCCACTCTCATTTGCTTTCACTAAATCTGCTGTTTAATTAACTGAGACCAATAGGTCTTTGCTGTCTTTAATTCTGTTTGATCAGTTCTCTATTGGCTTTCCTTCTTCCCTTTATTGCTTAAAAACTGTGGTCAAATTATTTCAACTAGTCCTTCCTAATGACTCAAAGTCTTACCAGCTTGCTTCTACTCTGCCTGATATGCTGTGTAGGAAAAACCCATAACTCCTGTGTGTCTTTTTTCTCTGATACCACACAACACTTCCAACACTCTATGTGTAAAGGTTTTCCCCACACCAAGAAATTCTGGGACACCAGCTCTGTGCCCTATAATTTAACTCAATCCTGACACTCTCTACCCAGAGATAGCATCAGATTCCTCAGGTTAAAGGCCAGTCCCTCAAGACTGCCTTCCACTTCAGATGCCAGTCACCAGTAGTAGATCTCCATGTTAGCCACAACTTCTGTCCAACTTGGCAACAAATTGGAGGTTCCCATGATCTCCTTGGACTAGGTTATTTGCTAGGACAGCTCTTAGAACACAGAGAAACATTTATGTTTATTTGTGTATTAAAGGATACAGATGAACAGTCAGACAAAGAGGCACATAAGGGAGGGTTTCTAGCTCAGGAGCTTCTGTCCCTGTAGAGTTGGGGTGTACCACTCTCCTGGTACATGGATTAGTTTACCAACTTGGAGCTCTCCAAACATCATATGATTAGGATTTTATGGACGCCTTCTTTTTGTAGCCATGATCAGTTATTAACTCAACGTCCAGCTCCTCTTCCCTCTCTGAAGAATCAGAGGTGGGGCCGAAAGTTCCAAGCTTCTAATCATGGCTTGGTGTTTTTGAGGAACAGACCCCATTCAGGAATTATCCCGAGTCAGTTTATTAGAACAAAAACACACTCCCATCACCCAGGAACTTAGAAAGGATTTGAGAACTCTATGTCAGGAAACAGGGTCAAAGAATAAATATTAAAACAAAAGGTGGTCCTGATAGTCTTATCACTTAAGAATTTATAAGGCTTTCAGGATTCCTGTGTCAAGAACCAGGGGAAGAGACCAATATATAATTTTTCAATTAATATCACATATGTGGAGCCACATTTCTTCATTATTTATCCATTTACCTTTTCTCCTCTTATCTGAAGACTTGGGAAACCTGCTAAAAATGAAGAATCTCAAAAACTTTTCAGATTGGAGTTTGTTTAAATGTATGATTTCCAACATCAGCTGAACCATTTATGCAGCTTTGAATTCCTTGTTCTTGGAAAGATCACATTCCCACTTCCTACTACTGTCTTCAACTCAGTACCTCACTTAAACTCATGTCCCCTACCCCATCCTTCTTGGTAGATGGCCTTATCTTCTCCTTCCTATTGAGAAGAAGCTAACAAGTCTCTTAGCTTCCTTCTTGCTTACTTCCCATTTCACAAAGTGAAGTGTTTTCTTTCTTTCTAAAACAAATCCCTCACGATGACTACTGGCTTTTCCAATGAGTTGTCATCAGTTATTTAGTTTCTCAGCTTTTTATAAACATCTCTTCCACACTAGTAAAATGCTCATGTCCATTTCTTCAGAACAATTACTAAAGTCTCTAATATATGCTTTTTATGCTTTTCTGTATTTTCTAAACTTTTTAATGTATTATATCACGAGATACAAAAACAACTCAAGGTAATAAATCTATTCTGTCTCTTGTCTTGGACAAATTTCTTGAGAGAATAATACTGTCAATACTCAATATTTATACTTTCTTACCTCTGATTTGTTATTTGGTCCCATGTCACCATGTCTCCACTATACTGTGTTATCCCTTTGTTCACAAAAGTTACCAATAATTTTCTAAATAAATACATTAACACTTCTTTCTCTTACTTAACTTCTCTATGTCACAAGATGTTGTTCAACTCCTCTTACTGAACATGTTCTCCCTGGGTAATAGCATCCATATCCATGGCTTTCAGGGATGCAGTCACACTAAGGATATCCAGGGTTTGTCTTCCTTGAGCTCCCCAATCAGATCTCAAGTTCCATTGATTATCTCTTCATGGGCATGGCACACAGGCATCTCAAATTAAAAAGGTCTGAATGGAACCAATCATCTCTCCATTAAAATCTTCTCTTTCTTCTTTGTTTTCTATATTGATGATTAGTAATGCCATTATCCCATCTTCCAAGCCAGAAAAGCCATTCTAGTTTACTTCGTTTCCCATATTCAATTATTTAGCACATTTATGTTGTTTCTGACACACAAATTTATGTAGAATATGCTATGTAACTTTCCTTTTAATCTCAACTGTCCCCATCTTAGTATGGAACATTTGCTTTCTAACTCTTTTTGGTAGGTAACTACTCGATTTATAATGAGTCACCAGCTCTAATAGATGGGTCTCATAATGACCATGCTTCTGTTAGCCCTATCTGAATATGAATGATGATCCAAATTGGGCCAATCAGAATCTTTCCTCTAGAAATCTGAGATATCTGGTTTTTTTTTAAGATTTTATTTATTTATTTGACACACAGAGAGATCACAAGTAGGCTGGGAGGCAAGGCAGAGAGGAGGAAGCAGGCTCCCCGCTGAGCAGGGAGCCTGATGCGGGCCTCAATCCCAGGACCCTGAGATCATGACCTGAGCTGAAGGCAGAGGCTTTAACCCACTGAGCCACCCAGGTGCCCTGAAATATCTGTTTTTGAATGAGGGACAAAGTGACCAAGAGTTGGTGGAGCTGACATACTTTAATGGTGCCAGTTTAGGTAGACTGCCCAAAACTCCTATAGCTCCCCTAGTTCTGTCCATAGTCTTAGTTTTTAATAATTTCCTCAGAGAAATGAGATGTTTTATCATAAATTTCCTTTTTTAATTAATTTTGGCCCATTGTTCATGCTGCTTAAAACCAAAACATCCTTAAAGTATGCCCTGAGGTTTCTATCACTGCTATTATAGTTCTGTTTCTGAAATGAGAGGTCTTACTTCTCTTAAATTATTTCGGAGATATGCCATGGCCTAGTGAATAAAACACAAATTCCATACTTAAGCATGAAAGACCCTTCAAAATCTGGATTCTTCTTCCTTCATTCCAATATTCCCTATGTACAGTAGTAATTCCAGCCCCACCCCTTGTGATTCTGGGATCTTTTTTTTTAAGATTTTATTTATTTGACAGAGAGAGACACAGTGAGAGAGGGAACATAAGCAGGGGGAGTGGGAGAGGGAGAAGTGGGCTCCCCACTGAGCAATGAGCCGGACATGGGGCTCAATCCCAGGACCCTGGGATCATGACCTGAGCTAAAGGCAGCTGCTTAACTACTAAGCCACCCAGGTGCCCCATGATTCTGGGATCTTCTGTGTTGGGCAGGCTGCTGAGTCCTGGCTCTGTGTTCCTTTCTGCCTAGTAGTATGTATCTCTTCTCCCCTCTTTTTTTTTTTTTTTAAAGATTTTATTTATTCATTTGACACACAGAGAGAGATTACAAGTAGGCAGAGAGGCAGGCAGAGAGAGAGGAGAGAGGAGGAAGCAGGCTCCCTGCCGAGCAGAGAGCCCGATGTGGGCCTCGATCCCAGGACCCTGGGATCATGACCTGAGCCGAAGGCAGCGGCTTTAACCCACTGAGCCACCCAGGCGCCCTCTTCTCCCCTCTTGATGAATCCCTTCATGAACATTGTCTGACACTCTTGGGTGCAGTCAGTGCCTTCTCCCCATCTGCTCTAACAGCACGTTCTTACTTCCATAAGTGCTTACAATGTCAAAGGGTAAGTACTAGTTTACTGCTTATTGTCCTATTAGACTCTGGAAACTCCTTGATGGCAGAGACATCTGGCTAAGGAGCCCATGTGCTTCTGGAGGTATCATTGTGGGAGGGAGGATGACAAAAGATCAGAGAACCTTAGAAAGGTTGGAGAATTATGGTGGCTTCCTAAGTCTCTCAGGCAGCTTCTAGGGCAAGATACACCCTGACAGAAAAGTGTATCATGATACCCAAAAATGAAATAAAAGGTAGGAGTTACTACACTGGTGGTGTTAGCAACCAGGAGTAGCGCTTCTCTAATTTGGAGTTACAGAATTAATAGTGCAGTTGGAAAAAACCTGTATATGAGTGTGGTGATAGCAGGAATGCAAGAATCTGTGGCATGAGCTTGGGGGATGTGAGGAGGATTGGAATGACAGTTTAAGGACATGTGTGGGACATTCTAGAGAGGGCTGAATAAAAATTTAGCTTCTGGACACCAGGAGATCTTTACCGTTACTGGGCCCATGTCACTCCTGCCTCTTTTTGTAACCATTGCTGAAGTAACTGAAGAAGAGATCCAAATATCCCACAAATGATTTCTAAAAACTGTGAGAACAGTTAAGTGTACTCAGGACCTCTTTTTAAGAGTTGTGAGAGATTGGTCAAGGATATTGAACAGATGAGTTGAGTGAGTCAGTCTGAACACAAATGAGTGTGAGTATGTGAATAAGAAGCCAAGGAATACAATATGATGAACAGAGGTTAATTAAAATATGAATTTGGCAAGCACTAAAATTTTGGACCGCCTTAAAACTTCTTAAATGTTGCTACTTTAATAGGCCTTCAGGTTTCTACTTCTTTCTTTAATTACCATCTGTTAAGTGAACAGTGATGATGAAGTAAAATAAAGTTTTCCCAGAGCTTTTGGTATTAAATCTGCTTTAAAAACTCACTCCTCTGTGAAAGTTTACTTTATTTTTATTTTATTTTTAATTTTTTGGCTATTGCCTGTTCTGTCCAGGCCAACCACTCTTAGGGTTTTCACTTAAACCAGTATTCTCAGTTTTGTAGTGCTCACTGTAACCACCATTTTAATATTCCCTGTGATGTTGCAAATGGAAACCCCAAGTCATTCTTATCTTGTGAAAATCGTGTGCTAGATTTGATGATGAAAAGGAAAAGTGCTTTTAAAGAGCCCAGTGTAGATGTACTAGTGTATTTTAGCATCTTAATATCTACCAACTGTGAATTTAGTTTTGGCAGAACATGCTGTCACCTTTATGGACATTTTAGTAGTAGCTGTTGATTACATGATTTGACATTATTTTTTCTAGTATTACATTTATTAAAACTAACTACATTAAAATGAAGCAATCATCATATTTACCACTGCTCTGTGATATAAAAGGTGAAAGGAGATTTCTGATTACTTGTTTTTCCACAACCTGGGTAGTAAACAGAGTGATATGGGTGCATTTTGATATAGCAAATTGGCTAGAACAGATTTCCAGTTTGTTCTTAGTCTATTGAAAACCTGCACCTAGGAGAAATAAAAATGAATTGAATCCAATATAACCAGATTGTATTAAGTGCATAGAAGTCATTAGAGAAACCAACACTCTGGGGTTCCATTGTAAAGTAAGAGAGATAAGCCAGCTACTGAGGAAATAAGATATGAACCCCATGAAGACATGGAGCTATTTTTTAGTCTACGTCTGCCCGAAGGATTAGATTTAGATCAAATAGCTTGTTCTTAATGCCTTCTACCAATCTTGCTAGCCTTCTTATTGACAGGTACTTTATCTGCCCCAATTCACACGTCCTCCATTTTCCCTGACCATCCACATACTACCTATTTCTCATAGTCCCAGTTCAATCCTATTTCAGCTGGCCTTGAGTCTCGATCATTTCCCTCCATCTGAATTATTTAATTAATTGATGAACTGTGTAAAACTAAGATTTAAGTATACACAGTACAGTATTGCTCAGTATTATGGCATGTGTCCATATCTTTATTCCCCATGTAGATTGTAAACTTTAGAGGGCAGGTACCATGTTTCATACTGTTGCAGTGTCCACCCCAGGAAAACCCTGAGCATATGTCCAGCATATCCTTATTATGTGAGGTATAGTTTCCCACAGGCCTGCTAAAAAGAAGGGAAGAATATTCTAAGAAGATGGTCTGGACTAACTAAATGAAATATTCCTGCAGGATGGATTATTACCTGCTCATGCAATTCATTTGCTGATACTTGAATTTGTACCGATTTTCAGGGGATGGAGAAGAAACAGGAAGTAGAGGTGGTGGGGAACCAACAGGGAAGAATTCTAAACAGATCCCCCTTAATTCTGACTATGTTTCCTTATGAAAGTTCTTTCTGTCCTAAATATAATTTATAAGCTGCTATATACTCACTACTATATGAAAGCACAGCTTCCTCTGACGGGTGGCTACCAGTTCATTAAATTTGCAATTTATTTCTATTTTTCCTTCTTTTTAGCCAAAACCAAATAGTAGTTATTGTCTCTATTTCTTGTAACAGTTATTGCTACCATTAATCTCTTCATTAAGTTTTACAGGGAGGCATAAATCTGCTCCCAATACCAGATAAGACAGATGCTCAAAGAAATATATAGATACTTAAATTAAAAGTGACACAATTTGGGGCGCCTGGGTGGCTCAGTGGGTTAAGGCCCCTGCTTTCGGCTCAGGTCATGATCTCAGGGTCCTGGGATCGAGGCCCGCATCGGGCTCCCTGCTCGGCGGGGAGCCTGCTTCCTCCTCTCTCTCTCTGCCTGCCTCTCTGCCTACTTGTGATCTGATCTCTCCGTGTGTCAAATAAATAAATAAAATCTTAAAAAAAAAAAGTGACACAATTTTAAGCTGGACTGTACTCTTTTAAAAAAAATTGTATTTCAACTTACTTGACCATCCATGACTCTTTCACATATTACTATATATTCATTTAAGAAATAACAAATAATATACTCCATAAGGTAAGTGAATGAAGTTTAGGACATTCCATTTAATCTAGCATTTCACTTTTAAAGATGGGGGCTACCAAAATTTGAGAGTAACCAAGATGACCTTCAATACGTAAATGGATGAATGAACTGGCATATACAATGGAATATCATTCCTCTTGTTTTTTTAAATGGACCATTGAGCCACAAGAAAACATAGAGGCACCTTAAATGCATATCGGTAAGTGAAAGAAGCCTGTCTGAAAAAGCTACATACTGTATGGTCCCAACTATGTGATGTACTGGAAAAGGCAAAACTATGGAGAGGGTAAAATAAAAAGATCAGTGATTGCCGGGAGTTCATAGGGAAGGAGGAAAGGAGGGATGAACAGGTAGAGCACAGGACATTTTTAGGGCAGTGAAGCAATTACTTATGATACTATAATGGTAGCTACATGGCACTATACATTTGTCAAAACCCATTGAATGTACAACACGAAAAATGAACCCTAATATAGACTTTACTTAATAATAACATATCGATATTGGCTCATCAGTTGTAACAAACGTACCACAGTAATGCAAGTCGTCGTTAAATAGATGAGACTGGGAGAAGGAGGAGGGGTAAGGAGACACATGAGAACTCTCTGTGCTTCCTGCCCAATTTTTCTATAAACCTAAAATTGCTCAAAAAATAAAGTCTATTTAAAAAAAAGATGGGAACATTTTTTTTTCTCATCTTACATGCAGTAAGCTGTATTCTTTAGTTAAATCTTTTTTTAACCTCTAAGATAACTGAAAATCATAAGGGCTAAAGTTGCTAATGGCTCGTTCAGATAAATTTTAAAATCTGAATATAAAAATTAATGTTGCAGTGAGTATGTTCAAAGGTTATGTTGTCAAAATATATGAAGCAGTAGGCACAGAAGGACGGTTGATAAATATTATAGGAGAATATGCTGTAGCACACCCAGAATCTGCAAGCTGTCGTGTGTGTGGGTGCTTTAGCTCTTGTCTGCCATCCTTAATCTAGCCTCCTTTCTCCTCCAGCTCGTCAGAGCTGTGAATGGATTTTTGTTTGAGGGGAAATAAATGTCTCTGGTTTCATTTGAGAGGAACTACTCAAATTTTCAAAAATGGATCCTGACTTATAAAATTTCGAGAGACTGGTGTGTGTATGGAAAGGATTAAGAAAATGAATGCATTAATTTTGATGGTAATTCTAGGCTATTGAAATTAATTTCATATTAACATTTGTTAAGTGCTTGGTTAATGACAGGCATTGACAAAATGCTATTATAAGCATTCATACAACGTTTACCTAACAAACAGGTGGCCACTATATGCCAGGCATTATCTTATTTATTTCTCATTATATCTCCATAAAATGAGAGCTCTTCTTACTTATATTTCCTGATGAGGTGACTGATACTGTCCAGCTCAATGAAAATTTCCCACAGTCCGAGGGTTAGAAAGTTGGAATAGTCAGAATTCTGACTTCAGGAGCCCAAGCTCTTAAATCAGATACCATACTGCCTCATATAATACATCAAACCTGGAATTATGAAGCTATATTGCAGTGCTTTGCTTTGTTCTCATATATGGAACAAGCAAGGAGATAAGTCAAGTGAGATAAGGAAAGAGCGATGAGAATCTGGTCACTTCATTTTAAAAGTTACACATTTTTGCCACATTTTGGTAAAATCTTTGAAGTTTTCATTAATTTCCCCTTCTCCCAGTTCTACATTAACTGGCAGTATGCTGGTAACTGTTTAGCAACTGGATCTCTGACATGAAAAGTCCAGATTTATAGCATTTACCGACTTCTGTGATGTAAATACTCCCACCATGGCTGATACCAGTGGGACCTAACTGAGCACAGAGTTGGGAAGAGACATGCCCCATGGGCTTGTGTAACCTGGCTTCAACATACCGCTGCTGAACTGGGCACTTAGTAGTTGAGATGTGATACATGATACGTTCCAGAAGGAAACTCTTTTGGGGATTGAAGATTGAGTTTCTGAGATATTTTTGGTACATTGGGCTTTGTTCCTGAAAAACAATCTAGAGAGAGGAAACCATTTTCCCCAGGAGATTTTATGGTATTCTATTCAAAACTTAGGAGGACTTTGAATAGTTTTTCAGGTAATGAGCTGATCTCAGAGTTCTGGAATTGAAAACAGTGAGTGTGTCCAGCTACAAAAGCCAGAGTAGATTTTTGACATTGTTGCCAGATGATTGGCTGAGTTAATTCTGGGGGCTGGTCATGGCCTCTAGCATTAGTTGGTAGGGGCAAACAAGTGATGGAAATAGGGAATAAAAATATTCCTAGAAATTCACCTATAAAGAGCTATAATTTATAATGTCCATTCAGCATTCCCAGTGAGAGCTGATACTGGGAAAAGTGCCGTAGCATGCTGGCCTCTGCATTCTGGCCCAGCAGTGCTCTGCTGGAAGGAACTGCTCTCTGCTGCAACGTCCATCTCTGTTTATATACTGCCTCAGGACCCACAGCCAGAGGGGTGGGAGCACAGGAAGCCTGGACATCCTGAGGTGATGCCTTGGGGGTGTATTTGTATTTGAGGAGGGGTGTTAGGCAAGCTCCAGAAACTCACCTAGGCCCCACCTCCTAACTACAGTAAATGCCAAAACCACTTGTTCCTCACTTGTCTGGACCATTCCAGAACAGCTTGGGTGCTTGCCATGCTGTCCCCAGAAAGTCTCATTATATCAGTAATAAACCTCTTCATATCCTCTGGGTCCGTGTGTGTCTCCATCAGTTTCGATACCCAAACCTATATCTGGTGTGGGATTGATTTCTCCCTTCCCAGGACCACCACAAAACACTAAAACTGAGTCTATTTATTAATACCTAAAAGACCAGAAGATCTATGCAGTCTGTATAGTCACACATTTATGTGGTTTGTGCCAAGGGTGGGGACACACCAGGCTTTCCTACTGGCAACTTAATGGGGCAAAATGGGGGGAAGGGAGGTGTGGGTACTGAAAGCTGCCAATGGCCAAATATCAAAGTGGAGTCTTTGCATTTAGATATTAAAATAGTCAAATATTGTGTTGCTTGAACTTCATGTGCAGAAGGGTCTATCTAGATAATAGCCATTTGCACTGGGTGATGAGTACGTGGAAGTTTACCATACTGTTCTATTTTGGTATAACTGAAATTTTCCATAAGTTTTTAAGAAGTGTAGTCTAGTCTAATATCAAAACTTCAACCTCTTGTCCAATTTAAGCTTCTCACTTTCTGCCAACGTGGGCCTGATTCAGGCTTAGAAATCTAGAGAACAGAGTAGTACATAATCAGTATCTTTTCCATTTCCACACATTTCTCAACTTCCTCTCTGTGGTCCTTCTGGCTGTTGTACTGAGAGCTGGGAAGACACAGAGGGACTGACAAGGTTGTGATCTAGCACTGGTGCTCTCCGGGGGGGTGGGAGGTACCCAAATTGTGTCCTGGGTCATTCATTGTTAGGGATTCACACGGACTGTGAATCTCTTCACTTCTCTTGTAGCCCTAATTCTGGGGTGAGAATGGAAGCTCTGCTTGGCCATGAACCACACCCACACCCACCTCCATCCCCTCCAGCTGTCTGTCTTTGGTCTCTTTCTGCCAGGGATGCCTACACCAGGGTCTCTACCAGCATGATTCAAGACCATTTATTTTTTCTGTGCCCACCAGGCTCAGGGGAGACCCATGCTATTAGGAGTACTGTTGACCTTGTAAGCACTCTCTGTTTGCCTTGCTTTGAGGAAATCTACAGATTGCTCTCATCCCTCAGACTTTCCCAGGTAGGAGTCCTGTGCAAGTCCAGAAGGCCCTACACTCCAGCTAACCAAGAGAGTATCTTTAAGAACAGGGAGGCTGTGGGGCCCACAGATTTCTGCCGGTGAAAGAACATCCCCAAGGAGTGGGTGGTCAGCCTCCCCTGCCTTGGCAAGTGCTGTTGTCGCCCACGAGTGGCTCCCTGGAAGCTTTCCTCACACAGCTTGTCGTAGAGCGAAGCCAGCCCTCCTTCCTTACCCCCAGACGGTGATACACTGTATTCTGGCAATTGTCCCCAGAGAAAGTCTTCACTCCGAACCTTCCCAGTCCCCCACTTTTTTTTTTTCAAATAAATACCCCAGAAGTGGAGTGTAGAGTTAAAGGTGGCCAAACTGTGTTTTGGATTACCACTTAGCAAATTTTGCCTAAATGCATTGGCATCTCCTTTTAGAATATGCAGACAATTAGCACTCTTCCTTATCAGCTTTGGAGCCTCAGCCAAAATTCTGAAACAACAGGGAATTCACACTTCACATCCTCCCTCTTGCATTTGCGATCATTTTAAGGCAATGTTGCTCATGACGTTTCAGGGGGAAAAATGTATTATAAAGTGTGGTTGGTGGTGATTTTGTAAAACCTCTTAGGAATTTGTAAGAATCATATTTGGGGTGATAAACACTTATACATACATGACACTGACAGACATGGCATTCAGAAAAAAGGCTCTCAGTTTGCATCTACAATTACTGGACTCAAGTGATTTTGAAGACTGGGAGCTGAAGAAGTCAGTGGGAGTTGGGGAAGTCTACCTGTTACTAGTCCACTGAATACTACTTAGAAAAAGCTTTGTTGCATTAAATCATGATCTAGAACCTCATTCTTTTCACATGAGATACAGAAAAAGAAGTAAAAACAGAAAGACTGGAGGGGAAGATGTCACTGCCCAATGCCTACCGGTATTCTTATCCAAAAAAAAATAAAGACAGAACCGAGTAACAGCCTAGACACTCCTAAATGACAAGAGATGAAACTGAGAACTGTACCTGTTTTCTATGACTCTTATTAAAAAAGGGACTTTCATGCCAATTTATATACAGCTCTACCTTATATTCACTAAGAGAAATAGCTTTAATCAAATGGTGTTTTGCTAGACAAGAATCTTCTCAGGTTCTACCTTTCAACCATGAGTCTTAAAACAAACCATTCAGTTGTGGGGTGTGTGTGTGTGTGTGTGTGTGTGTGTTTGGGTGGGGGCGGGGGTGTATGTGGGTGGGGGGCGGGCAGCAGCTCTTTTTGGTGCCTTCTGGCTAGCACTGTTCACTTTGACTCTGGGGATCAGAGTATGAGCTGAACCTTCTGGATTCTGCCCCTCCTCCCGGGGATGTGTTAGGAGGTACCTGGTACAGAGGACAGATTCACATGGAAGCAATAGTAATAAGGTGAGAAGCGAGAGACCAGCCCTTTGCTTTCAAGCTCTGCTCCACCCTGGGCAGGGAGGGCCAGCATGCAAGTGTAGTCACCCCCCCAACCACCAAAGCCAGTCCAGTAAAAAGATCTTTACAGATTAGGCTTTTGCTTTCCTCTGAAGAAAACCTGCTACTGCTGCAAATGGTAATAGTAATAGTAATAATAACAACAGTACAAAGTTTAAAAACCACTGATGTGGTTCAGCTCTCCTATGTCCTAGAAGAGGGGTTCAGAAGGAATGAGGGATTTGCCCAAGCTCGTGGCAGGATGGGACAGGACTCCAAACCTCCTGACAACCCTCAGTGCGTGCATGTGCAGTTGTGCCGGCCTGGCCGCCTCCTCAGGGATTCCCCCCACAGCCCTGCCTCCTCTCCCCTCACCCCTCCACTCTGCAGGGACCCACAGGAACAGCACCTTCCGAGGTGAGCAGGCTCCTGGGTTAGTCATTTTTCCTTCATTCTGTCTTAATCCCTCTGAATGTCAGCAAAAGTCAGGAATGAGCAATAGACTCTTCCGAAACAAACCTTTCTCATGTCTTCTTTGTCATGTTTCCTTTGTGTGTCTGTCACTGAATAATTCTTCCTGAGCCTGCTCAGATCCCTCAAGACCCTGAGCCTGTATTGAGGAAAAACAAGAGGGCAAAGCTGCCTCTGTGCACTTGGGCATGTGACTTCTGGCATTCTGACATTACCGGAATGAATCCAAATTGAGATCTTTCCAGCTGAGGAGTAAACTCCAGAGGCAGAGGAGGGGGAATTGAAAATCAGTCCAGGAAGCTTCCGTCTTTACTTAATAGATTGTTATATAGAAACCAGTACAACATGTGTGCCAATCAAATGTGATAAGGTCTGTGAACAGTTGGGATCATTTTTAATTCAGATGCACAAACAAAAACAAGAGACCCAGAGACATTAGTGGGGGTGGTCTTGGGCTTCATGATAGCTGGTTCTAGTTCTGGCTCTGCCACCACCTAAGAGTGTGAGAAGGTCACTTTACCTTTCCAGGCCTAGTTACTTCCTCTATAAAATGAGTGGTTCCTGCCAGCTTTAGCAATTTAGGATTCAGTCACATTTAGGGAGGGAAACCAGATTTCTGGCACTGCTGTTTTGTGAAGCTGATTTTGACCTAAGCATATGCAATGCTAAATATAATGTTTTAACTGCATTTCTGTCTCTGTTTATGGCTTCTTTTACTAAGCCAAGATGAGCCTGTTTGGTTCAAGGCTACATAGGTTGGGTGTGTCGAGCACGTTCAGACCATACTGCCTGTAACCGCAGCCTTTCTGGAATTGTCTATGGAGGAGCAGCAGGAATCTCAAGCAAGGCTATGCTCGTAATAACTAGATAAACTGCAAAAACAAAGGTTCCTATTAACTGAAGGAAATGTATGAATATATTGGGCTATTTACAGAGTAATAGCAACTGAACAGCAGGAAGTCTGTCTCCTATGCCTGGAAGACTATGTAGGGACTGGCGAGCCCTCTTCAGTGTCCTCTGTACATTCAGAAGGGTTCACCACAGGCAGACGCTGGCGGGTGTGGGCGCCTACAAACATACTCTCTTCAACAAGCTCCCTAGTTTCCTTCTACCCCTCTGACTGTGCAGATGCTCACAGTATGCCACAACAAGGACTGCATGTGCCCCTCTTCCACGAACCAGGCAGCTCCCCACCAACAGCAAGATCTGGGAGCCAGAGCCTGCCCACTGCTCTCAGCCTGCTCTGAGATGCCAGCGGGTAGTGTCAGGTGACTGAATCGCACAGAAAAGGGATCTTTGCAGAGCCGGGGTCTAAGGAGAGAGGTCTCGTTTTTGGCGGTTCTATTTTTCATTGCAGATTGAAAACCTGCCCTTCGATGACTTGTGCCCAGAGACTTTTCAGGAGTGCCTGAACCCGAGATAATGAAGAAATGATAGAAATTTCTTTGGAGAGTCAGCTGGGGAGGGGGACTGCCTTCGATACAGGCAATGTAGTGGATTATAGTACTAGTGGAGGGTTGAAATGTAGTTTTAAAAAAGTGGATAATTCCTGTTCCTACATTTGTTTGTAAAGAAAACTGTAATGTCTTTAAATCACTCTTCTGTAAATAGATTACCTTTTTGCAGTGTTAACAAAACAAAGCAAAACAAAACACTTGGGAGCAGAGCAAACCCAGTTGCAAAAACACTGTGGGATACAAGTTAGCAAGCTCTGCAGCTTGGCTGTCAGGGAGCTCTCAGGAGGCAGCCGCTGGTCTGGAGAAGGTAAGTTGCGTTCTGCGGATGTTACCCCTGTGTCCAGTTACAGTGAACATTGCCGGTGGCATCCACAGAACCCAGGTCTTGTGACAGCTGGGAGAATGCTAGAAATGGAGAACTACCTGTCACTTATGTACTCTTGAAAGCACTAAGGATCAAGGCAGCTCTTCTGAAGAGGAGGTGGAGCCTTGACAGCAAATACGAGAAGAGGGCAAGCCCGTGGTGTGGGCTCCTCTGCACGGCCGCTGAAGGGCAGCTTGTGGTTGTAGAGTCCTAGAGGAGCGTGCATCGGGCTGTCAGATTTCTTGTAGTTGGTTTCTACAGGGCAAAGTCTTCTAAGTATGGGTTGGGGCTGTGGGGGTGGGGGAAATGTGGCAGTGAATTTACAGAAATAGAACAGCCGCCAAAAAATATAAAGAGAAGACCGTGTCCTTTAAAAGAGCTGTTGTTATTGAGTTCTTTGGAAAGAAAACCTGTTTTTCTCCTCTCCTGGCCCCTAACAAGCTAGTGGGAGCAGTGAAAAGGTGAGGAGACCCAAAAGTTTTCCATCCTGTTCTCATTAAATAGGGAAGAAAAATGAAAATTTTTTAAATGAATTTTAGTTGGTAAACAGGGAATAAGATACAAGGCTCCGTGTGCTACTTCATAGTTTTCAGAGCACCTTCCCCAAAGTAGTCTTTGCTCTTACTAACCTCCTTTCTCAGGATGTGGGAAAGATGTCAAATGACTTATGCAGCTCCCACAATGATTTGTTGGAAGGTTGTGATGAGAAAGCCAACTGACCAGACGGAATCCTTCCTCTTCCCTTGGGAGGCACCTTTTCGGCTTCTCTAAGCTTTTAAAGGCGGGGTGATTTTGAAGTGATATTCAAATGATACTCAGCTTTAAAAAAAAAAGCCCTTTTTATAATAAAAACAGTATCAATAATTAGTATGATATACTGATAATATAGATGATAATTATAATTTGTTGAGCACTTACTGGGTGTTGGGGATTATAGTAAGCAGTTTGCATACACTGTCTCATGTAATTCTCACAGTCGCCATTTTAGGAAAGTAATATTGTTTGCCCCCATTTGAAGACAGTTGATGTGAAGCACAGTGTTAAAGTTACTTGCGAAAGGCTATGGAGCCAGTGATTAACGCAGGGTGGATTTGACCCCCGATGTGCCCTCTCTGTAACTGTGCTGGCGTTATTAGTCATGCATCACTTGCTCCAGGTGAATGCCACCCAGCCTGATAAGTTGCCCGATGTCCTGTCACCAAGAATGGTTTCAGCACTGCAAGAGATGTGTATCCTTTACTCGGTACCCCTAGAATGTTCTGTCCAAAGGGCTAAGAACATCGCTTTGCGTCAGAGAGACCTGGATACAAACATTGAGCAATTGATGAGTTGTGACACACATCTAAGTTACTTACTTAGCCTTTCTGAAGATCAATTTCCTTTTCTATAATTTCAGCAACCCTACCTACCTTACAGGGTTGTTGGGAACATGAAAACTAAGGATTCTGTGTCAGGCTAGGACAGTGATTACCCCATAGAGCACACGAGTCCAGGCCTAAGGTCTGTAAATCCTGTGTTTTTGCTCCTAAGAAGGCTATTTTCCTCGTCGTTAAGAGTTTCCATCCAGACGAGCTCTACTGGGAAAGACGGGCATGATCCTTTCATTGGCCTTCACTGGCTTTTTTCCCGGTCACTCAAAATACATGCTTTTCATAGGAAATCTGCGCTCAGCACCACCAGTCCACCAAGAACCTAGGCTACCCCAGCCTCTCCTGCAGCCGTTTCCTTGGCAACCAGGGCCCAGCTGGAGAGCTCACCAAACCACAGTGGGACCAAGTGAACCCCCACAGGAGTGTCCGTGCCCTCTCTCCTTTTAAAAAGCAAGAGACCACAACAGAGCCTCTCTCTCTTGCAAAAACGCCAACCCAGCTGCCACCACTTTGTGTTTGTGAGCACCTGTTCTCTGGGCCCTCACAGCAGATATGCTTTTATATCATGGGTCTTTCCCTATTGAGATGAACATCACCATTATTCACATTGTTGCTGTAAGGAATCACCAGTGAGAAAAATCAAAGGATTCTCCAATGCGCTCTTTTGTTTTCCTTATCCTTTTTTTAAAACTCCGTGCCTGGCACTCCCTTGCAGTTACTATTTTAGTTGCTTGTAAGAAAATGCCACACTACAGCGCTAAAATGTTGGGGTGAAAAATCTCAGGATATTGTTCGGTTCCCCAGTCAGTATAGCCCCATTGATCTTCCACAGGAATCAAAACTGAGCTCACCTGATGTCCATGCTGGCTGTTGTGACTGTGGTTTATAATCGGCTGTCTGGGGATTGTCCGTGAAGAGGGTCCACATAGCCTGTAAGGGTGACTTTACTCTCTGTGTCAATCAGCACTCACTCCAGCGGTGTTCTCAGGAGCTCCTAGTGAGGGGGAGACTATGGAGGATCACAATTTGAGTATATGAACCTTTCCAAACAGGGATCGTTTAGCGCAGGGCTTCTCAAACCCGAGTGTCTACGTGAATCACCTGGGGAGCTTGTTAAACACCCGGTTCTGATTCAGTCTCAGGTCGTCCCTGAGCATCTGCGTTTCGGACGAGTTCCCAGGTGGTGATTCTGCTATTGGTCAGAGGACTGGATTTTCAGTAGCCAGAGGTCAGTCTCTATGTCCAGATTCCTATGACAACATGTGTGCCTGTACTTGCTCCCAAAGTGGGGGAGAAGGAATACACCTCTCATTCTTGTAGGGAATTCAGTATTTTAAAACACTTTAATACATATTCCTCTTAGGCAAGCAAGTTAAGTAATATTGTCTCTCCCTGGACACACGGTTAATGAGATTCCAGATTCAATTTTTCATACCTGTGCATCACAAAAGACTAATCCAAATGGAATATTGTTGTCAGTATTATAGTGTTTTTGTCATTATTATAGTATGTATGTGAATTAGAAAAGCATTATTATGACCATTTTTTAAAATTATGACCATTATTACACACACACACACACACACACACAAACACACACACACACAATATTGAAATGCTCTAAACCAAAGTGGGCTTAGGTTACAAGGAAATTCTGTCCTAGATCACAGAAAGGTACCTAGAGACATCTCTGAGGAAGGGGGTTTCTTTAGCAATGGTTGTTCTTCAGAAACTCCCATATTCATAGTCTAGTGAACTTTGCTACTCTGGCTGGATATTTACTGGCTGCTGAGATTGATTGATTGAGATTCCGTGATTGTGGTGAGACTAATTAGATGTCAGAGAATAACCTACCTCCAAGCCGTAGGGGGTTGAATGGTGTGCTCCCTTCCCAAGATAAAAAGTCCACCTGGAACCTTAAGAGATTATACGTAATTAAGGTAAGGATCTCCAGATGAGATCAGTCCTGATTTAGAATGGACCCTAAATCCCATGATGACTGTCCTTATAAGAGACAAAGAAGACACAGGGAGGAAAGGCATGTGAAGATGGAGGCGGAGAACTGAGTAATTAATGCTCTCACAATCCAAGGAATACCGGGAGGCACCAGATGCTGGGAGAAGCAAGGGAAGATTTTTCACTGGAGACTTTGGGGGGAGCTTGGCCCTGCTGACACTAATTTCAGATTTCTGCTCTACAGAACTATAAAACGTACACTTTTTTTTAAGTCTTCAAGTCTGTGGTCATTTGACCTAGCCACCCTAGGGAACAAACAACCCCTTCCACTTCTTCCAGGGGCTAAAAATGGTCCTGCCTTGGAAAGCTGCTCTCAGTGCTGTCAAGATGCTCTGTCCTCGTGTCTCAGGCACTTAGCCTTGGTGTGGCACCTACAGGGGACTGTGGTGGTATGAGGCCGGGAGACAGGGCAGTTTACCTTTAGATAAAGGAAAACGTTACTTTCTGAGCAGACATATTTGTGGACTGAAATGCACTCACTGTACCTTAAGGAAGGTGAGTCACAACTCTGAATTCATTCAACAAAGTAAGACCTCTTGACTACTTGATGGAAATAAATAAGGAAAACTTTGGGTATGTTTACGGTCATGAAATATTTATACTCTTAGATATTTTTTTAAGGCTTTGAAAAGGGCTCTTTCCCCTTAAGTTTTGTCCTTGACCTGAAGCTTTAGGTAGTCACAGTCCAAGTCTTGCCCAGCGACGACTTGCACCGTGGTGCAGCCCCCTCCGAAGGCACTGCTGCCTTCCCGGCTTCCTCGAGGTACATGAAGCACTGCTGCCATCTTGTGGCTGAGATGTGCCACCACGCCGGTTTGTTAAGGTTTCAGTCATCACCAACAGAGGGCAGGGGTGGAGGCCCTGGACTGCAGACTGAAACCCTTGTTTATAATTTTGAGCTTTTGGGATTTAGCTGTTATGGCAGGGTGCGATCTGAAACTGCATTTTAAGAAGAACCCTGTAATACAACTTCTGTTTGCCTGTTACTGAAGCAGTGGAAATTCGCAAATATTGTACAACCTCCCCGGGGGGGTGAAAACATACCACATGGATATACCATTTTGAATTTCCAGTTCTTTTCTTAATCCCCACCCACCCTGTGCTGTGGTGGTAGCTAACAGGCAGGCATCTGGGGTAGGAGAATGATGAGGGTCAGATTTCAGGAGGCTGGCTAACACCCCATCTGCTACTGGGCTTCCTGTTACTTTGGAACTGAGAGGCCACCTAACCCTACACTGTTCGAACTTTTGTTAGATTGCTTGTTCATTTAACTCTCGAAGCAACTGGGGTTTTGGTGGCCTAATTTCCTAGGAAATAGGATTTACATAGCTCAGAGTCATATTTGGTGTGTGGCTTCTATTAGATTAGAAGAAGAAGCCTGTGTGTCTCCATCTAACTTTTCACAACAGTGGAAGTTCCCTGACTGACCTACGCCAACATGCCCCTTCCCCAGCCTTTAGTGAAATTGCCAAACAGGTTCGAGCTCAGAGCTCTGGTTAGAGCAAGAGTGAAGGTTCTGAGATCTTCTATGTTTTACTGCCAATATCTAGAGACAAGCTCAAAAAACTGTCCCTCAGTTCTCTAGAATATCATTTGGAAAGCTTCATCAAGAGAAACAGTGCTCCAAAAGAGGGAGAGGAGAATCCCAGAACATCGCTTCAGAAATATCAACTTACCAATTTTAATCAAATGAATCTGAGATCTAAATGTTTGAAAAACCATTACCAGTTTTACCTAGGCACTATTCTTCGCTGAGAAAACTGGTGAACAGGATGGCTAACCACAAGGTTTTGCTTTCTAGTCCTGGGCCCTCCCACTTTTCTGCTCAAAGTAAAATCCACCAACTCCTGCATCACCTGAGAACAGGGGCTGGCTTCATAGATGTACATAAATTTGTGCAGTCACGTGGGGCCTTGCACTTGGAAGGGCCTAGCACTTGGCTTAATGCTCTGTTGCCACCATGTTAAAATTATTAATAATTTTTAAAAAGGGAACCCTGCATTTTTATTTTGCACTGAGCATTTCCAATTACTTAGTATGTCCTGCCTGGAAGATTTTTAGAAACGTATAATCTGAGGCCCCACCTCAAATTTCTAACATTGAATCTGAATTGTAACAAGGTCTTGAGTGAACTATTGCAACATTAAAGTTTAAGAAGCACTGATTTCTACCACCTCTGAGGTAGGTAGGGCCCAGATAGGATAGAAAGGCTGAGTGAGTAGCAAGTAGGTCCTCGTTAGAGAACACAGGAGAAGATCTGCATTCTTCTCTTTGGAGCGGAAGAATCAAAAGACATTTCGACTGGAGGAACTGTGGGTGTGGCACACTTGGGAGATAACTGGACAATAGAGAAGGAGAATATGGGAAATTATTTTATTATATAGGAAATAGCATCTTCAAAACCAGTTCTTTTAAATCATAGTGACCTGTTACAAATTTTTGAAAAATTCAGTTCTAACATGACAGTACAAAAGGGAAGTTGAACAATGAATGGGCACTGGTTTTTGACTTTGGGGTGTAGTCGGATCAGTGATTGCTGATTGAGCTACTGCTGTGTCGTGGAATGGGGCAGGAATACACATCCATTATTAGGGTCAAGTTGCTCTTCGTCTCCTCACTGTTTCTAGAGGAATAGAGAATTTCCCCCTGCATTCCTCTTTTAGCTGTCAAAGTTCCTCTTCCTCCACTCCCTTTCTCTGGATATGTTCCCTTGCTTTATATCATCAAAAAATTTACACATTTACAAAAGAACAGACTGGAAGAGATTTTGACCTTAAGCTTTAGTTGCTTTCAGAAAAACAAGAAATCTTTGAGGAAAAGGCTTCATTCAGTAGGCCAACTGCGAGTAAGAGTGGTGGTGGGTTTATAGAGTTTAATTTAAAATTACACTTTTGTGTGGCACGTGGGTGGCTCAGTTGGTTAAGCATCCAACTCTTGGTTTCAGCTCAGGTCATGATCTTGCCGATCCTGGAATAGAGCCCTGCGTGGGGCTCTGCTCAGCACGGACTCTGCTTCAGATTCTTTCTCCCACTCCCTTCCCCTCTGCTCCTACCTGCTCCTGTGTGCATGCGTGCGTGTGCTCTTTCTCTCTCTCCCCCACTTAAATAAATAAATAAAATAAATATCATTTTAAAAAGACAATAGGTTTAAAAAAATAAAATTACACTGTTACGATAATTAAGGAAAAAATTAAATGGGAATATTTTGGATCTTGTTATCCTAGAACACTTTAAATGGGTTGTACATGCAATTTTAACAAGCTAAATTACCATATCCTCAGTGTAGAATCTCCATATTGGTATGAATAATTTGAGAAATCAAAACAACATCTTTGATATGATGATATAGTTAGATAAAGCAAAAGCAAACCAAATCAAACCAATTTTTTTTTTTGAATACAAGCTGGAGACGAGCATACAAGAAAAATCTTGGCTAGAGGTGACAAAAAAAGTATGGAATTTACTTTGTTTCTCAACTATAGGAAGTCCATAGTCCTCTTGAACATTGTAACTGTAGCCATATTGGATGTAGGAGGTGAAACTTTTATGTTTACCCAAAGGATATTGAGTTTTAATAGACCGAAAATAGAGATCTGGGAGAAAATGGAGTTCTCGATCTTCCTGTCATTCGTTCATTCTACAATGTTGTTTTTTTGTCCATGTTCTACATACCTGGCACTGAAGTTTAGTTATATCATTGTTTTTGCCTTGAATAATTTCAAAAGGAATTACAAAGAGTTTCATCGAGGAATTTCATTATAACAATATTGGAATAAAGTATAAAAGAAAGAAAAAAAAATAGAGTAGTCGTGAGCTCTACCACAGTTGATATGAGAGTGTAGTTGTTCAGCAGGGTGCGCAGAGCCAGGGCACATCGTAAGGTAATTGTAGCCAGGGTAAACTGAGACCATGCAATGGGCTATACGACCCCTACAGTGGTCCCAGGAAGCAATCCAGTAGGTCTGTGAACTTGGATGACAAAAAAAAAAAAAAAAAAAAAAAAAGCAGCAATACAACACCTTTCTTTCCTTTCATTTTTCTTACCTCTAATTGAAATCGAGCATTTCTTTCAATTGTTACTGTAGGCAACAAGCCAGAGCCATAGCAAGCAGTACTTATGACCTTGTTGTCAATAAAATCACAGTGCAGTTGTTGCAGATATTTTGAACGATCATTTATGCTCATCACCACTTCAAAAATAGTCATTAGATAGAAGTCACATGTATCACTACATCACAAATTGTTTTAAAAGCGTTTTTAATTTTCCCAGTATAGTTTCCTTTGAATCCTATGTACTTTTAAAATGAGTTTAGTATTATTCTAAGAGGATCCCATAGGCTTCACAGGAGTCCTTTAGACCCACAGGGGTCCAAGGCATACTGAATCCTGTGGTAGAAGAAAGCACAGGCCCATAGAAGAAAATTATTTTCTTAGACACTAAAAAAAAAAAGTGTAGAACACATAAACAACATCATGTGTATCTAGTTACACACACAAAAAAAGATACTGAGTGATATTTTGAAAAATAAATTCAAAGTGAATGAAAGAGCTAAATGTGAGACAGGAAACCATTAAAATCCTAGAGGAAAACACAGGCAGCAACCTTTGTGACCTCAGCCACAGCAAGTTCTTATTAGACACGTCTCTGGAGGCAAGGGAAACAGAAGTAAAAATGAATTACTGGGTCTTCATCAAGGTAAAAAGTTTCTGCACAGCAAAGGAAACAGTCAACAAAACTAAAAGGCAGCCTACGGAATGGGAGAAGATATTTGCAAATGATATATCCGATAAAGGATTAGTATCTAAATCTGTAACGAACTTAACAAACTTAACACCCAAAAAGCAAATAATACAGTTAAAAAATGAGCGGACACACGAACAGACATTTTCTCAAGGAAGACATGCAAATGGCTAATAGACACATGAAAAGATGCTCAACATCACTCATTATCAGAGAAATACAAATTAAAAGCATGATGAAATGTCATCTCACACCTGTCAGAATGGCTAAAATTAACAACATGGGAAATGGCAGATGTTGGCAAAGATGCAAAGAAAGGGGAACCATCTTACACTGTTGGTGGGAATGCAAACTGGTGCAGCCATTCTGGAAAACAGTGTGGAGGTTCCTCAGAAAGTTAAAAATGGTCTTATGATCCAGCAATTGCACTACTAGGTATTTACACAAAGGGTAAAAAATATTGATTTGAAGGGACACCTGCATCCTGATGTTTATAGCAGCATTATGAACAGTAGCCAAATTATGGAAAGAAAGGGCCCAAGTGTCCACCCACTAATGAATGGATATAAAAGGTATGGTATATATATAATGGAATATTACTAAGCCATAAAAAAGAACAAAATCTTGCCATTTGCAACGATATGGATGGAGCTATAGTGTATTATGCTAAGTGAAAAAAGTCAGTGAGAGAAAGACAAACATCATATGATTTCACTCATATATGGAATTTAAGAAACAAAACAGATGAACATAAGGGGAAAAAGAGAGAGGCAAACCATAAAACAGACTCTTAACTACAGAGAACAAACAGGGTTGATGGAGGGAGGTGGGTGGGGCTGGGCTAAATGGGTGATGGGTATTAAGGAGGGTACTTGCTGTGATGGGCCCTGAGTATTATATGTAAGAGATGAATCACTAAATTCTCCCAAAACTAGTATTACACTCTATGTTAACTAACTGGAATTAAAATAAAAACTTGGAAAAAAAGAGAAAATATCTTTGGCAAAAATACATAGCCAATGCAAGAATTTTAAATTAACACTTAATAAAAACCAAAAGCAAAATATTACAGAAAATCTTGGTGAATGTATGGTGGAGTGAAAATGATAGCAAGAACAAATTAGTGTGATCAGCTTGTGTAGTTTCTGGTGGTTTTACACTATACGTTGATAGAACTTGGAAGATCTAGAGGAAAGAAGAGATAACAAAATACATGCTAATCAGAAAAACCCTGGTCATGTCTTATGGACTGTACGACAGGGAAAAGAGTACTAGAATGGGTGCCTATGGAGGAAGATGAAAGAGAGGTTCTAGCATCTAAAAGAAGAGGGCTAGCCTGGGCATACACAGTGGAAGAAAGAACAAGATGATGATTTCAGTGAGAGGAAGTAAGTTCCTGTCCACCCGGAAAAATTGGGGAGGATTCGGAGATGTGGGAGCAGACTTGCCAGTATGGTAGAGGCTGCTAATCTCACATAGTGGAAGGCAGTGAGAGAGAATTGAGAGGCTGAGAATTCCCAGGACTAAAAAATGGCAGGAATTGTTTACTGCATTATCTAGGAAATGGAGCTAAAAATGCTGGTGAGAGTAGTTCTGCTGGGCTGGATCACAGGGAGTTCTCTGCTTGCTTTCCAAGGAGTGGTCCTGACTCAAAGCAAGGGTTGGCCTAGAAAAGGAGTGAGCAGCAGCCCTGCTGAAGGGACCAGGAGTGGGCTGTAGAAAGCGGATGTGGTATGGGCTGTGGCAGTTAGCACTTCTGTGGCCCGAGTGGAAAGAAATCTTCCTCTAGTCTTATCTGACGGTGCAGGGAAGGAACATTCCAGCAGTGGTAGTGGGTTGAATAAGCAAGCACTAAAGACTTGATTTGCTCAAGAGTTCTATGTTCATGTACAGTCTTCGTACCTTTAACTTAGATGAATATTAGTATTTGATGCAGAACAGTTATAACAGCTAACATTTATGGGGTATTTACTATGAATTCAGATTTTATCCTAAGAATTCAATATTTACTACTTACCTCAATCTTCAAAGTAATGCTACGAAGAGGGTAGTGTTACTATTCCATTTAACAGATACGTTCTGTAGTATGGTTTTATTAATTCAGCTCTTAATATAACTTTTTAATATTTAACTAACCTCTCATTAACCTAATTAACCTTTTAATTATTTGTTTAAAGTCCACAGATCTGGAGGTCAGCTGGGGCAGCACTGTTTCAGCCTGGAAGTTGGGTTCAGGTCTGTTACACATGTTTTTTATTCAACGAGCAGGTTGGATGAGCAGCCCCTACCTACAGAAAGCCCTTCCCCATGGAGAATGGTCTCTGCTTATGTCACTGTCATATGTCACATGTCATCTGTCACTGTCACTGTGTCACTGTCATATGTCACAGGCCACTTAACTGCCTGTGAGTGAACTAACACAGAAGCAAGTCATCTGGCCAAACCCAAAGTCAATGGGACAAGGATATATATATTCGCAGCCTCTTCTGTGGTGAGGCGCACTGCCAACCAACGTGGCAACGGGTCTGAGTATGTATCATCCTTTCAGAAAAAGTGAAGAATTGGGAACAAAATCTTGCCTTCAAGTTGGAAAACTGGGACCATGAGAAGAGGAAAGAAAAACTTCCAAGAAGGGAATCTTCAATAGTAGATAGAGTCGTAACTATGCTGTGAAAAGACCGTTGGAATTTGTCTCTGGCTAGATATCATTTAGGGGAGCATATCAGCAAAGTGGTGGTGGGGGTGCACAGACCACGTGGCGATAGGGGTAAAGTTGCCAGGTTGGCAAATAAGAATATAGGATGCCAAATTAAATTTGAATTTCTGATAAAAGGAACTAATTTTAAAATCATGCTTAATTTTAATTTTTTTTTACATTTTTTTTAACATGAAATTCATCTGGGTAGTTTGTATTTGATCTGGCAGTCATATGTTGGGGGTTATGAATGAGCAGTAGGTGAGGTATGGGAGCCAAGAAAGAAGAGACCACTTTTGAAGTTGGGCGATGAAGACAAAAGGGAGGGGTAAACTGGAAAGTCTATATAATTAGGAAGAACTCAAGTAGTAATAAAGACCTGACTCACGTTATCAGAGATCATCACATATATACCCATAGTGGATGTGTGTGGGGGTGTAACACTGCCCATTTGGGGAGCTAATGGGACAAAGGAAAAAGTTTTTAGCAGCAATTTAGGATGCAATGACTCCAGAGCATCTCTTTGTGGCAATCTGAAAAAGAAAAAAGGAAAACAAACAAACAAAAACAGCTTGTAAGACATTGTCCCAAGCTATGAGTTTAGAGTACCCTTTGTGTGACCAACTAATAAAACATCATGCGATGGCGATTTTGACCATGTTTGCTTTACACTTAGAAGTTGTGAAGACTTGAATATGTTGTGTCTTCCTGAGAGGTACCTGAGGAACCACGACGGGAGGGAGGGTGTGGGAGCTGTGTAAGGCCTGATAACTTCTGAGCTCCTGTGAGGAGAAGGGACTCTACACATAGATAAGGAGCCACGGAATCGATTTTTGGGAGCAAATAAGAGGGCATATGGACTGACTCTGGGAAGACTGAGATGCTACATGGGGCTGGGATTCAGGGCTGATCAGTTCAACTCCAAGGTGCAGATTTTCGTGACTGATGCAGAATTGAGGGGCACTGTGCATTAGGACTAGGGACAAGGAGTCAGGTAGAGGTACTCAAAAGACAATTTTATCTTGGAGCCCAAGGATAAGTGTGAGGCTCAGCTAAGGACAATTTTGTTCTATCTCCTTTATTAATACTCTTCCTGAGAGCTGATATGATATAGTCTAGAAGTTTAATAGAGCTTATGGTGAGTGCAGTCAGAGGAGGATACAGAGGAGAGAGTTATAGGACAAAAGTCTTAGAAAGAGAGCTCAGCAGATGGAGAAGAGTTCATCTGCCTCCTTTCCCTATTCCCTCACCTCCTGCGGTAATGGCAGAGCACTAGAGACATGTAACAGGAGACCTTACTGGCTGGGAACGTGGCTGGTATTTTCCATATAAGCGTCTTTGCCGCAAGCATTTTTGCCACATAGCTAATTGGTTATAAGGCAATTTTGCTGTAAAAGATAAAAATTACAAAAAAATAAATGAATAAAATTTTAATGAATAAAAATTCATTAAAAAGGACAGAATGAGACATGAAAAATGAGTAACAGAATTAAAAAGCCTTTATTGTGAAATACAAATATTTGAATACATTTAAAATGTATGTAGATCCATGGCAAAGCTGTGCAAATAACATTGTATTTTGTGGACTGTACCTAAGTACTTGTCTCTGAAGTCCTTCATTCATTGTATTATATACGTTTCTTTTTGCTTGTTGATTTGTCTCTTTGTTCAGCACACGCTTTTTTTTTTTTTTTGGCTAAATCTTTCTTCGTTAAACGAGATATCAATTTCCAAATACTAGGATGCATATTTGTAACCGAGTTTTGTATTGCTTAATGAAAGCCCTCTACACTGTTGTTTTAAGCATATTGTTCTTGACACAGTGTCGCTTTTGTTGATAGATGTCCCAGAGTTCTATGGGCCCAAAACTCCACACCACTCTGTAGACCATTATGAGAGCTAAGATTAACACGGTATAAAATGGGAATACTCTGTCATTGGAGAAATGAAACCAGACTGTCAAACAGTTGATGAAACCAACAAACTGTCAAATCAAACTGTCAACTAGTTTTTTGTTTGTTTTTTATCTTATAGGGCAAAATTGCCTGATAGCCAATGAGTTATGTGGTGAAAATGCGGCAAAAATACTTGTGGGCAAGAGGCCTACAGCAAAGATGCTTATGGCAAAAGTACTTAGAACTGGCTGGCAGTTGTGTTGAGGCGGAATTGTTTGGGCTAGGGTTCTTTCCCTTCTTTCCCATCGGATGGACTCTTCATTCTTTTTCTTTTTTTTAAAGATTATTTATTTGAGAGAGAGAGAGAGAGATCACAAGTAGGGAGAGAGGCAGGCAGAGAGAGAGGAGGAAGCAGGCTCCCCGCTGAGCAGGGAACCCGATGCGGAACTCGATCCCAGGACCCTGAGATCATGACCGGAGCCGAAGGCAGAGGCCTTAACCCACTGAGCCACCCAGGCGCCCCTGGACTCTTCATTCTTGAAGATCTAGCTCAACTGTCAGGCATAATGAAGGATGCAAAGTGTTTAGCAGGGCGGGCTCTGGAGTCAGACTTTGGTTCATATCCTAGCTCCATCACTAACCAGTGCTGTGAGCTTTGGCCTGTTATTTAGCTTCTCCAAGCTGCAGATCCTATATGTGAAATAGGGTTATAAGAGCTCTTAACTCTTAGGGCCATTGTGAGAATCAAAGGTGATCCCGTAGTCCTTTGTACACAAATCAAAATACATTGTTATAATTATTTCTTTATGTCATGATCTGTCTCAATAGACAAGGAGCTCCTTTAAGACAGGGTCAGTTTTATCTTTTGATTTTTATGTTCCAAGTAAATAACATCTAGTACCCAACAAAGTCCTTAATAATGTTAGTTAAGTATAATCAGACCATATATCTGAGGCTGGGATTTCCAGATACCAAGTTGTCAGAGTTAGCAAAAAACCATGAAGACAGCAAAATTGCTTTTCCTATAGTTACTTCCTCTCCACCACTGTAGGCCCTGAAGTCATAATGCTGGGCAGACTTACCTGATTTGAAGAGAGATTTCTGCTTTTCTGTCTCTGTCTAGGCAAAGAATTTTAAGGCTGTATTTAGTTGCCTCCTATTTTAAAGTCAGATTTGCCCCGCCTCCCCGCTCCCAGTTATGTGCATTAAACAGCTTAGCTCTGACAGCTGGTTGTAAACTGAACTGATCCGTTGTTTTTGTCTTCTTGACCCAATCTAACAGATAATTTCATGTCTTGTAGACCAAACAACTGGTTGACTCAATAGGGTAAAATTCAGTCAACTGTTTAAAAAACTTTAAACAACTGATGTAGTGACATGTCTCACATTGTTTTATTGTCTCAAATTTGATATTTAGTTGTGTTTATTTTGCTTTAAGTCAAAGCCAGTGTGGTCTATAAAAATATTAAGGGATTTTAAAAGGTTGAGACTAGATCCCAACAGTTATTTTACCACAAATACACTGCAATATGAAATTATTGCTTACCAAGTATTTTGTGAGGATGATGATTATGAAATACATGAACACATTTTGGAGAAGAAAAAAGAAGAGAGTCATAAAGTTAAATTAAGAAACAAATAATTTCTCTTTTAATATATTATTTATAGAGACTGATCTACTATATTTGAAGATATATTTACTCCTTAAGATCTACTGGAGATAATTTAATGGATTGCTTGGCTTGTTAAGTTGGCCTAATCTAAGATCTACAAATCATTCAGGGGTTCAAGGAAAGATGGAAAGAGGAACCAGGTGCTTTGATGAGAGACGCAGGAGTTAATATTCTGATATGTCACATAACTGGAAATGATTTGGCAATTGGACAAGAGAGTTGTCTCTTTTATTAGCACACTCAAACAGCAGCAGAAAAACAACCTTCCATTTGATTCTTACTGAGATTTATTGTTTTTAATAATGCCACTTTTCAGAAGTATAGTCATGTGCTCACTTAGACAGGCTGACAAAGTGAAAACTTGTATGTGATGCAAAGTACCCTTTGGGCATAGATTAAGACATATATATAGTGCAGTGACAAGTCAAGTCAAATGCCCACAGCAGACAACAAATCCCAGTCTCCCTTTCCCATGATCTGGCTCCCATTTTTGCACCATAGAACCCACAATGGAAATCTGGCAAAACATAGAACACGGATGGCTACCAACTGACATGAAAAGTAAATTTTATTAAACATGTTTACATACATGAGTTGTTCATTTTAAAAGCACAGGGGAGTGTTAAGACAAGTGGTCAAAATAGAAAGATACTACCCAATTATAATTAATTGATTGTTGGCCACTAAGACAGAACGGAATCTAGTAGAAGTGCACCAATGCTTCAGTTCCTCCTGCTCAGCATGGTGAGTAGTGGTCAATCTGTGCCCTGTGGAATGATGGGCAGATAATTCTGGCATGTGTAAATAATAATAAATAATTCACTTGGTGCAGGCAGTATGTCTATGGATTAAAACCTAGTGTGTACACAGTGTCTACATGTGGTACAGCCCCACGGTAGGAATCTACACCAAAATATTAATTAGAAGGAATTTGGTCCATACTACATCACGTTTTCCAGAGGGTAAAAAATAAAGTCCATCTATAGACATTTCACCCCAAACTCACAGACGGAGTCTGGCTAAAACCTGCAAAATGTCTATAACAAAAATGGATGGCTTAGATTTCTTGGTTATTTCATTATAGTAATTAACAAGCAAACTGTACAAGTACAAGTACATGCAACATACAAGCTGGCCTAATGTGGAACTAACATACATTATTAAATAACCTTTTGTGTTTTTTTCCTTTTTTTCCTTTTTTTTTTTTTTACAAAACGTGCATGCAGCTTCGAACAGTTCCAAGTCATGCTGCTCTACTTGTGTGATCACAAAAATTGAATGACTCATAAAAGGAGGGAGAACATATCAATGCACCTGCAGAGTCTGCAGTTTTTAGCACGTATACAGAATGTCACAAGGGAAATTCAAGGCCAAGAAAAACTCAAATGAAGAAACTGCAAGTTGAAATTTGACTTTGTTTTATTCCCCACCCCCAAAGTAAGATAGTTTGCATTAAAAAATCAAGCTTTGTGCTTGCATCAATCTCAAAGAAATGTAAATTAAAACTGGATAAAAACATTTCTTTAGTGCAGAATATTTCAACTGGAATTTCCAGTGGAATATTGGACAGCTCATACCATGCTCTTTCCAGGGCAGGTGGGTGTGTCCACACTGAGACATGGCTGAGAAGCCTGGGCATAGCTGAAAGTGTCTTAGGCTCAAATCTGTTTCTAGTCACCATTTTGGGAAGTCAGAAGTATGGTTTTATACACATGAGCATATACTTTTTTGGGGGGATATCAGGAAGAAAAAGTTATTACAAGGAGTGTTTCCAAAGAACAATTATATGGTTAGTTTTAGTTCCCAGCTTTAGTTGCAGATTGACTTCTTTAAAAGTCTTCCATGAAAAACAATGGAAAAAATAAATTAACTTTTTAGAACACAGATTATTTTTCAGGTAAAAAAAGTGATTCTGTGACTATTTGTTTCAGAAGATAACTTTTTGTTTTCCGGGTTTCCACACATAAGACTGAAGGATTATAAAATGAAAGCCACTGAAACCCTTCACTGGCCTCATCTTGCCTAGTTGTTGAACACTTTGGGGAGATGCCACAGAGACTGTTTCAGCCCTTTTTTGGTACTTTTCAGAAAAGAAAGGAAGGGTCTTTGTAAGCATCATGAGGCCTGTCATGGCATATCCAAAAACTAGTGGAAATAACAAATACAGTGAAAAATAAATCAAGAAACCAAAACTCAATAAACAACACACAAATAAAACACACAGAAGAACAAAACTTCTCAAACACCAGGGAAATAACACTGCTTGTGGTCTGTGCAGAAACGTGTAAAATACAACTTTTCAGAGTGAGAGTTTCCAGTTTGTTCAATTTGGGGTGAGTGCATGCCTCTGTGTGTGAGTGTGTGTGTGTGTGTGTGTGTGTGTCTGAATTTGAAGTTTCCTCTTTTTCTATTTGTCAGAAGCATCAGTGACTCTCACTAGCATGTTGACTCTTACTGTAATTTGAAAGACTGCCTTGTTCTGTCATATGAAGCCAGGTTTTAAACAACAAGTGGGACATATTATTGAAAAACTACTACAGGCAAAACACAAGTTGATTGTCTGTCTCCAACAATGCTTTTGATCATGAAATATCTGGTTCATATTATTATCCTGAAAGGTAGAGTTTCACTGGAATGACTCTGGTATGAGTTCACTATGAGCGGATGCAGGGAGGCCCAGTTGAACTTTCCAGAGATGACTGGGAAGCCCGGCGGGTTAGGGGAGTGAGTGTGGGATCCACCAGGGATGATGGTGGGAACAACTTGTACCATCCGATTACCATACTGGATAGATCGAGTTCTTCCAACAAAATTTGAGCCACACCCATAAAACATTTATGGTCCATTCTGCCGTAGTCCCCCCAGACAATCACCTGCAGAGACAGAGAAACACAATAAAACTTGAATGTCTCTTTCTTTCACATTTGAAGAGTTGAAAGTGACTCTTCCATCAAAGTGGGCCGGTCAGGGAAGCAGAGGAAATGAATATAACTGACACCAAGGAGGTAGAACAGACAGAAAGATACTAACAATAAGATGCTCAAAGAGACACTTCCCAATAATTTTTAGACTTGATAAAATGTAAGTAATGTTTCCCTAGTCAAGGATGGGTATTAGCTACATAAACCATGTTAAAGAAATAAATATGCAAGTTTGTTTATATATGAATTCAATACCTTCTTCAGTAACTACTTTCTAGTAAGTGATGTGAGGGCCATAAAAATAAAAAAATTAAAATCTGTACAAGTTAGCTGGGCAAAACAACGTTAATTCAGTGTCCAGTGGAGTGTGTATACGATGGACTATGTATAAAGAATGAGAACATGCATTACATTTCTTTTATATTATGTACTTCTTAGTGAAGGGACAGGTTGAAAAATAATTAAGTCACTGCCTTTTGAGAATTTGCCTGACAGTTCTGGTCTGATCAGATGATTAGTAAGTCAGAGTTCACAGGCGGTTAGCACAATCTGGGGCAGCTTTTACTGGTGTTAGATGAGCAGTTCATGACACTTACTCCTCCTAAGGTTCTGTTTTCCGCTCCTCTGGTCATCTGTGAAGGTTCCCAACTGAACTCATTCACCTGCTTACACAGGCAGGAGTGGCGAAACTTGCCTTTTCAATTTACTGAGTAATTTTGCCCAATTATTTAATCTCTGTGATCCCCATACACAATCTTTCAAATGGGGATTATGATATTTTATGCACACGGTAGTTAAAATGTTTAAAAGAAGTAATGTATGGGAGTGCGTGGGTGGTGCAGTCTGTTGATCATCTGACTCTTGGTCTGGGGGTCATGAGATGGAGCCCTGAGTCAGGAGTCAGGCTCCACGCTCAGCTTGGAGTGGTCTGGGAATTCTCTCTCCCTCTGCTCCCTCTTACCCGCCATGTGCTCTCTCTAAAACAAATAAATCTTAAAAAAAAGAAGTAATGTGTGTAATTAGTTAACAATGCATCCGACATTCACCAGTCCTGAATATTCTCTTTTTCTTTCCTTTCTTCCTCTTTGTGTCCCATGTCCGGCACACAATAATGCTCAACAATTAGTATCATTGGTCTTGATTATCTACCTATCTACCAACCTACCTACCAACTTACCTATCAAGAAGAGAGGGTATGGGAAGCAGGGCAAAAGCAGAAGGAGACGATGGAGAGAAGGAAAAAAAGAAGGGAGAGAAAATAAAAATTGTCTTCCCTTAGATCCAGCAGATCTTTTTAATACTGTTTATGTAGTAAATTAACAATTTGTTTTTTTCTACTCAAGGATGTCACACTACATTTCTCCTCACTGAAATCTATTCTCTTCAAGTTTGGCCACCTCTTCTATGTTTTTTTATATGGATAATGTGGACATTACAATGTAAACAGTCACACTGTTACTGACCTGAAGAACTTTTCCCTGTGGGCTTTCGTCAAACACCAGGGACTGTTGATACAAAGGATCAAGGGTTTTTCGTGCAATTCTTGTCTTCTTCTTGGCTATACAGGCCCCATTTTCCAAAAGATATACTTTGACATATGGAGCTGAACAAAGTAATATTTAATATATAAGAAGTTAGTCCTTCAAGTTAAATTGATTTGATTAGAGAATGTCTTATTAGAGAATTAGAGATGCTTAGTGAAAAGTTTCCCATTGACTGTTTAAATCATTTTAAATTTCTGGTCCTCCATAAATTCTCTTCCTTAAAACTCTTACGTTACCACTACTGGCATTTTCCTCATTTCCAATAAATGTCTGCAAAATTAACCTAAGACTGACTGACCTGGGGTACAGCTGACATCACAATTCAGGTGTATAACTGAAAGCTCATCGTTTCCTTCTTATGCTTAAAACAACAAAAAAATTCCATTTGTAAATGTGCAGGAAAAAAATAACCAACACAAGCTAAGAAACAATCATAACTAAACTTTTCTTAATTTCATAATGCTCTTCCTTATACTTTCTGACAGAATAATTGTGCAAGGAAAATCCAGATCCAGTTTTAAAGAATCAAATACAGAAAAGCTGCCTTTTTAATCAGATGATAGAAATGGAGAATATAGAATTCAAATGCAGCAAATATTCTGATTTTTTTGCTTATGTCAGATTCTCCTGTACAAACTCAGTACCACCTTCCTTACCGGGTGTGGACTTGGAACCAGGTTTTTGCGTGAGACTTCGTGCTCTAATAACTTCAACTTCTAATTGGCCCTTTTTATCCTCCATTCCAATTTGTATGTCACCTGCAAGTGGAAAGGAAACAAAATGTCTCAGCTTCTTTGCAGTTACACACAGTTAAAAAACATAGAGGTACAAGACATTCTCCAAATTGTGATCTTGATAAAGCCCCTCATATTTAGAGCTCCCTGCTTCCACTTTTCTTCCTGTGCCTCCATATCAGGTTTTGAGACGTTTTTCTTCATTTTTCTGGTACTAATCCATGTTATGAGAGTCCTATATTAGTTTATAAATCACTTAATTACAACAATACTGAATTATTTATTCTTTTAGTCTAGTAATGTTTCTTATCCTTTATATAGCCTAGTATATAATACTTCTTAGTAAAAAAGTATAATTATCTGTATTTCCATTATCTATAGAGAAAACCACTATTAATGTTTTGGTGACTATCCCAGCAACCTCCTAAGTACTTTCTCTTTAACTCCTTTCCTCCCTTTATTTCTTCTTCTTCTCTCTCTCTTTCTCCATCTATTATCTATCATCTATCTCTATCATGATCATACATCCTCAATTTATTGACTATATGGACCAGTGAATGGACATGTCATTACCTCTTTAACCAGATCCCTGTTGCTGGAAATACAGGTTATCTATGTTGTCACTATTACAAATAACACTGCAATGAACAGCTTTATAATGAATTTTTGCACAGATTTTAAATTACTGGATCTAATGAAATGGACAATCAAAGATTCCATGCATATTGCCAAGTATCCTTCAGAAAGCTTGTGTCCATTTGTACTACCACCAGAAGTATCTGTCCCCCCATATCCACACCCACTAATAGGGGCACTAGGAATATGTCTAATTTTTTCCAATCTGATGGTTAAAAAGTGATAATTTGCATCTCTTTGATAGGGAGGATGAACATGTTTCTAAATATTTTCGGTTTGTATTCTTTCTCATGTTTTGCCTGTTCACGTCCTTTGGCATTTTTACTAAGATGCTCATTATTTCCTGATTGATATGATACTTTATTTCTGAAAATGCTAAATGTAATTATTTCTAACTTTTTCTTAGTTAAATCATCTCCATTTTCTCAGTTGTGAATTTTCTTTATTTGCCATTTCAGTCGATCAACTTTGTGGCTCTGGATTATTCATTAGTTTTATAACTCTGTTTTAGACCTCAGCTACCAGATGTCTCTTTTGTTTTTGTTTTAATCACATACACACATAGTTAAAAAATCACACTGTTCTATAAATCTTCATATTAGTATAAAAGAGTCTCAATCTCTCAACTTCTTGCCTTCCAAAGGTCACTGCTTTCAAGATTTTCAATATTTTTATCTGATTTATTTTGTACTGTTTGGCATCTGCCTCCCTATTTCTAAATACTATACTTATAAGGTATTTTCCTATGTTTTTCAGTTTTAGATTTTATTATTGACTTTTAACTTCAATTTCTCTCACTTCCTTCCTACCCCTGCCATATACTTGACACTTTCTGTCATCCCAATATTAGACTATATAATTAATGATTATGTAAAACTACTTAAAAATGAATGAACTGGAATACTATGGTTACTTCTCATTTCTTGGACAGCTCTTCCTTCTCCCTATACTAAGTAAGTGTCTTTTTAAAAAGCATTTGCTTACCTTTTTAGGTATATATCATTAGTTTAACCCCTTATTCTCTCCTGGTTGTTGACCTCTTCCATAAACTCAAATACATTAGGTATTCTGTAGATTTTATCTTACAGATTCTGACAATTTGAACAAATTTTTAATTAATTATATTTATTATTACTTCTTTTATTATTTTATCATATTTTATTTTATTTAAATTCAGTTAGCCAACATATAGTACCTCATCAGCCTTAGATGTAGAGCTCAACAATTCATCAGCTGCATACAACACTCAGTGCAAACTGCTTTTAAAGCTTACTGCAACTGTTACCTTCAGATTTTTCCTCACTATTGTCTTGGGAATCCCAACCATTTCTCTCCTGCGTTAAAGCATTTATTTACTGGATCTTTTCTTCTTCTTTTTTTAGTTCCTTTTTTTTTTTTTAAGTTCACTTAGTTCATTTTGTCGAGGTATATCCCCTAGTAACTTTCTGAGCAATGTTGTGTACGAGGAAAATATTTTGAGACCTTTCTTTGTCAGTGTGTTTTTATTCCAGGCTGAAACTTACTTGATAATTTGGCTGGCTATTGTACTTTACCTTGGAAATCAACTGTTACTCAGGATTTTTAAGGTAGTACGTAGTAGTCTTCTTGAGGAGTCTGACAGGAATCTGACTTTTGATAATTTTGTATAGAATTACTTTTCCTCTTAGAAAACTTGTAGGATTTTCTAATCTTTGGTGCTGTGAGAGTCCATGATGATGTGCCTTTGTGGTGACCTATTTTCATGCATTTTGCTGAGAATTCCATGGAATCTCATGTCCTTCAGGGGAATGAATAGCTATTACACATATTACATGTCATTTTCTCCTCTTGTCATTTTTCTTTTAATTTAGGGTGTATTTTGTTAGTAGAAGTTTTCAATTTATCCGTCTTTGGTTTGATCCTTTGACAGTTCTTTACCACTCCAAGAACACAGCAACATTAATGTAAGTGTTTTTTAGTATTTTCTAGTGTTTTTCTCCAGCCCAGTTCTCTTTTATAACTGAGTGTAAAATATTTTTATAAGTTCTGAAGTAGGGAGGCAATTTCATTAATCTCTTTTTGATTTAGTTTAACAGTTTTGCCAACATTATTTACTCAATAATCCTTTATCTTTCTATGCTGTGAAATGCTACCCTTATCCTACATTTGGGTCTATTGTGGACTCTCTATGTTGACAGAGGTTTCTGATAATTCAAAGATTTATGGCTAACACTATTCATTTTGCATAATGTCTCAAGTGAGAAACATGCATCAAACATTAGAATAGTCATTTGAAGCTAGCAATACCCTTGCTCAAGTGTTGCTTCTCAATTATATTACTATTATGATACTTTAAATGAACTTGTCAATCATGAAACATCAGTTTTCCTGTGGAAAAGTGATTCTTACCCATTGCAGGGGTGGCAAGGGTTTGGCGGCCAACAAGCTGAGCTGGTCCCAGTCCATCAAGAAAATCACTGAATTGACTGTCTGCTCCTAGTCGTACTCCCGGAAATATTAAGCTATTAGCAAAAGGACAAAAGTCAAAATATTAGATCTCCTAGGATTCTTTTTATTAGTTTCCATTTGACTACTAATTCTGATCATGAATCATAAACGTTAGACAATTTTCATTGACTCTTGGCATTCATTGCCTCTGAACCAAGTATATGAAGTTCAGCACTGGTTGAGAAAAGGTCTAAATAAACTCTCAAGTTAAGAGCTGATGTTATATTCTGGAGGGCTTAGTTATAGTTTTTAATATACTAAGTTTTCTGGACATTTACAAATACAAATCTCTACATAAATATATTGTTGACATAAAATATGAGATACGAATTTTTATATCATGAACTTTACATAAATAATTGTTCATGAACATTCAGTAACATTAATGCTAAATTCAAAAAATGCCTGATAATGTCTTCTATATATGTTATAGCAAAGTACAAATTCTTATTTACAAGTAAAAATGTCTATTCATTTTTTTAATGAACTACATTTTTATATTATCTGAGATTTTCATTCAGTTCAAATGGAAAAGAATTGATTAGACTACGCCCATTTCTTTTTTTCTTCAAAATAAAGCATTTTTTAAAAAGAATTTATTCACTTATTTGAGAGAGAGAGAGCATGGGCAGGGGGAGGGGCAGAGGGAGAAGGGGGGTCCCGACTCCCCAGTGAGCAGGAGCCTGATGCAGGGCTCAGTCCCAGGACCCAGAGATCATGACCTGAGCTGAAGGAAGATGCTTAACCAACTGAGATATCCAGGCATCCTTAGACTCTGTCCATTTCTTATTATATCCTGACTGCATGAATTCCCTGGGCTATAAGCTCCAGCAGAGAGTGAGTGTGCTCTTCTGGTTTATTGATGTATCCTGGGCCACAAGAACCATGCTTGCTATGTAGTGGGACTTCAGTGAGCATTTTTTGTATATGTGCTGCCAAAGCGAGCACTCAATGAGCATTTTTTGAATAAGCACGTTTCTAGAGGGATTTATTGCTTCCAATGTGGTTTTTCACATATTATTTCCTCACAATCAAGGGAATTAGAGAGGGCACATATTATGATCGCATCCAGAGACTAAGAAAATCAATCTGCAAGAAGTTAAGTGGCTTATCCACAGTGGAGGTAAATATTATTTGACTTATTAGTTTTATATCAGAAAATAATGTCTCCTGTCTTTCATTTGCACATTGCATTACACTTCATCAAATATTGGCATTTTGTCAGCAAGTTCATCTCTGTAACTTTTGTTCCTGCTGATTTTTGCTTTTAGCTATATCTTGCTGGGAGCATGCATGTAAATCATTTGATCAAATAAACACTTACTAGTAAGTTTCAGGAATGGGAAAACATATCATGAACGTTAACTTGGCATAATTTTATTTCATTTTCTGAACAAAATTTAAAAATGCCAGTAAAGTAAAATAAGTTATTATTATTAAATTGGTAAATGAGATTTTTGAATGGCAATAAATAATTATAGAAAATTTGTACATGATCAATCCCCAAGTAACCCACTGCAGAATAATAATTACTTAATTATAAGACCTATCACCTCAGTAAAAGTTTGGTTTTATCAGAAAAATTCTCAAGCATAGAAAAATGCAGGGTTTTTTATTTTTTATTTATTTTTTTGCAGGATCTATATGTAAAAGCAAGTAAGCAAAACACAAATCTTATATATTTTTAAGATTAATTAATTAACTAAAACTCTTTAACCAGAAAAATAATGAGGAATATAAATTCTGGGCTCTTTTTCCTAATATAAAAATGAGTTAGTGATGTTTTAAAAACAAAAAAAATTAAAATTGCTTATTATCAGAGTGTTAGACCTCCAACAACTCAGAAACAAAAAAGAGTTTGGACAGAAGTAGGAATATGGGAAATCAATTCTCACTTCTAAATTTTAATTCAGATTTTGGTGACTGGGCCAGACAATGAGTTTCCCCACGTGAAATAACCCATTAAATGTAGCATTTCTACACTAAACATCCAGGAAGGGACTATTGTGAGCTTTTCTGGATGATGGAGATCAGTTTATTCACATTAACCCAGCTTTTCTTCCTACCCTTGAAAGGTCTGAGTGACCAGGTGCAGAGGTGTGTCCCTGTGTACGTATCATAAGAGGTAGGGCTGTTTAAAACATGGAGGGTTGAACTCCTAGTTAAATAGAGAAGCTGCACTGGAACCTCTGGTGGCTTTGTTACTTTACCTGTGACCACACAACCGGTGGTTCTAAAACCACACAGAGGTGCTGACATCACTTACTTTCCCTCGGAGCTGTAACTGTTGATGCTGCCGTCAGTAGACTCTCGACTTGGTTGCCTTACCATCTTCCTCATTTCGGCTGCCATTCCTGTTTCTGTGCTTCTCTGGATGGTACTTTTTAACTTCTTGTGGCCTGACTCTGACAAGAGAGAGTAAAACAAACTCTAAGTTTTGTTTAGACCGTTTCTCCCCAAATATTGACTGATTCTGCAAAGAAAACAATGATGCATATAATTAAAAGTTTACTCAGAAAAAGAGAGTCTAAGAGAGTGATCTGGTTAGCTACATCTCTTTGCCAACATGTGCTTTGGCCAAGAGGGTAGCCATGGAGGGTAGACCATGGCCCCAGGCCCAGAGACTGCCTGAATCTCAGTGAACCAAAATGAGCTCATTGTAATATTCCTGCTCAAGTTACCAACTGCCATGAAAAACTGGATTAGGCACTGAGCTGCATTATGTGGAAAGATAATGCTGAACAACCTAAAAGGTTTTTCTTCAATCTGGAGTGTTCCAAATGTGTGGGAACAGACCTAAATGAATGGGCCTTGTCCTTTAAATGAGAAGCACCACAGGGAACCAATCATGAAAAATACCATAGTTTTGGCCATGTATCAGTAATGCCATAAAGAGGAAATAGTAGTATTTTATTTAATGATTTTTGAAACACTTTACCATACACATGCTTAGTTGAGATGGCACAGAGCATACCTATGAAGGTAGTACAGGTATTATCTTAACTCCAAGCCTTTTCGGCTCTCTCATGGCTTGTTGCCTCAGCTGCATGACTTCTGACTGGCAGTTTTTGGTGTGAGTCTCTTTTTGCATCATGAATTATAATGGCTGATCATTTTCTTGACAAACTCTAAGTTCAGAGCAACCTCCTCAAGCCACTTTGAGAGGCACTAAATGGCATTCTATTCACAGCATGGAAATGAAATTCTAAAACACTTCTTGGATTAGAACAATATCAAAGTGTTAGACAAATACTTAGACTTTTAATACCTGCCAGTTTTTCCATCTATACATCTGATACGTATTTTTGGTCTTCTTTAAATTTTCCATATTGTAGCATTTAATACCCATTAATATATGCTTTATATGCATCTATGTATGTATATACACACATAAATTCTCCAACCCTCATAAAACCTTTGTGAAGTAGGTGCCCCAAAACACTCCTAGATAAAGGATACATAGGAGAAAGACTGCATGTTTTCCTCTGATTTTTGGTGACACAATTCTTTTGTAGTTTGTCTAATAAAAAAAAATAACTGATTATACTATATGGACTCAGTGCTGAATATTCTCTACATAAGAGCCATGGCAATTCCTTAAAAACATAAATCTGAATATGTCATTCCCTTGCTCAAGATCTTGTGCTAGTTTATCATCAAAACTAAAAGAAAATCCAAAATTGTTACTATGGCCCGTAAAATGCTCCCTAACCTGGCTCCGGGCCGCCTCTCAGATCTCACACGCTGCCTGTCATCCCGTCCTTGCTCTCCAGTTACATAGTCTTCCCAAATTTTCTTGAACACTCCACGCATGCTGCTTCAGGGCCTATTTTCCTATCTTTCCCTTCTGAGTTTCTCGCCTTGCTTCCTCACTTTACTCAGGTCTCTGCACGAACGTCACCCCCTCAGAGAGGCTTTCTCTGATCCTTATCACTTTCTGTCTCCTTGCCGTGATTGATATTTCTTTATAGCGCGGCTCTGCCATTAAACCTCTGTTTGTTGTCTGTTTGTTGTCAGTTAGAATTTCATCTGTATGAGGAGAGGAACATTGTGAATATTGCTGTTATCCCTAGTATCTAGAACATTGGTATAAACTCAGTAACAAGATCACACATTTTCCTCATTCCACTTAATGTAACTGTAATACAAACATGTCTCTATTTTTTTTTAAATGATTGCACCGTTAGGTGGTGTCATAATTAAGTCATCTCCTTACTGATGAGCACTTGGAATGTTTCCAGTTGTTTACAGGAGAGTTTTTATAGAACAAATTTCTAGAGGATGAATGCTAGTGAAAGGGTAGGAATCTGTTTTGTCTTAATAGCTATTTCTAAATTGCCATTTAGAAACATTATAATAATTGAAATCACTCCTACCAACATTTGTATGGATGTACCCATTTTCCCACCTAAGGCTCAGAGATTCTCTACTTTTCCCCCTTCCAGACTCTATCTTGCCTATTTGACTTGTCATTGTAGGATTTGTACACTTACTGAAAGTAGTGACTTCATTTATGGACTTTCTAGTGCTGTTTTATTGATTGATTGCTTGATTGTGCCTCCTTCTCAAATGTAGTTCCTTTATGAAGTCACTATGGTACAACAACATTTCATTCACACACCCATACTGACTAGATTCCACTTGAGGGGGTAAAAGGCAAGCCCCAGCCATGTATTATCAAAGTGAGCTAAGCAGAGTTATGCAAATGTTTCCCCAAAGCAATGGGAGGCAATAAGCCCAAGAATTTGGAACACCAAATTCTTATTTAGAACAAGGACTATCATAGCTAGAAAAATGAGGGCAAACTTTAAATGTAAATGGTGAGGTGATGCTGGACACTAGAGGAGAAACAGAGGATCAGTAGTGGGGAGGTTTGGGTTATTCCTTCATTCGGTTTTTCATTTATCCATCTAACAAATATTTACTAAGCGCCTACTATGTGTCACACACTGTTCTGGTGCTGGGGATATATTGACGAATGGCAAATTTCCTGCTATCATGGAGCTTACATTCTAGTGTGTGTATACAATCAAGACAATGAACAAATAAATAAATATATGCTTGGTAATAGGCACTATGGGGAAAAAAAAGGAGGATAAGGGGACAGAGAAAGTGATAAGGTAGAGCAGCAATGATTTTATTATAAAGGCATAAGGGTCTCATTAATCACAGTCTGGAGGAAGTGAGGACACAGGCTGTGAGGGAACAGGGAAGCAACAGCCATGGCGGGACTGGTCCTGGTGACTGTGGCGGGGGAGGCTTGTGAGTAATGGTGGTCGGGAGGGGGCCACTATCTTCTCAGTCGTGCACAGTTTTCCTCTGCAGTCTTTCCAATATCGAGGTTGACTCTGGCCAAAACGCTCTGTGGCCAGAGATCTCAGGGCTGTGTGTGCACCTGGCAGTGCAGGCGACAGGCGCAGAGTCGGCTCATCAAGTAGGCTATCGTTCCCTAACAGGTTTCACTTGGTTGCCACTTATTATATATTTGTTCAATGAATGAAAAAATTAAAAGTGAAGGGCCTATTAATTTGTTTACATTATTTAATTGGGACATCATGTATGCTTAAAGGAGGGTATATTTACAGGGTGCCCTAACATTCTTAGAGCAGTTTTAAAACGTAATAGCTTCCAAAATGTAAATGCTACCCATTCTGAGAAAACATCAATTGAGAAGTTGGTCATTGAACTTTCTTTTAGACTTACTTAATTTTATGAATTTGTATACAGTTTTCGTTTTAAAGTTTTTGTTTTAGTCCTTTTGAAGACAGGAAAAATGGACTGATAACTAGCGTCTTATTCATGTTAATAAATGCTCGATGAAAAGAACTTTGATGAACTAAACAATTTATAAAGGCCCAGGTAAAAACTGAATAAACAGTTCTAGCTATGAATTTGTCTTCTTTAAATTCACAACAGCTTTAAGACTATTTAGAATGCAAGGGTTGGAAAAAACTTTGTTTTGTACATGTGGGAACTAATTTTGGAGAATTATAACTCATGCGACAAATACTTGTTCAGCACTTACACTGAACCGAGACTTTTCCAGATGCTGGTGATACAGCTATGAACACAGCAGACAAAAATCCCTGCCCTAACGGAACGTACATTCTAGTGAGTATAATGATTTGCTCAATATCATACTAGAGAGCAGCTGAAGCTGGATCAGATCTTCTGAATCTAGTCTTGTGACCATTCCTTTATACCAGTTTAGGAAAACACAATCTAATCTCATTTTACAAATAGAACAGTGGTTTAGCTACACAGATATTTTCATGTACACATTCTCATGTGGGCTTACAAATTCATTTAAAAATTTTGTTAAAACACACATAGTGTATACAAGTACAAATGTATATAATTATGTGTATCTATCTCTGTACATATGCTGTGATTATAGCATAAATATATGTTCCATATATGTAATTTAAAAATAGCAATACAATGCATTAAACTACTAAGTGATATCACCATTATTTAACAATTATTTGTATCCATTGAAGAATCATTAATCTGGTTAAGACATGAAGTCTCCTATCAAATTATGACATGAAACCTTTGATTTGAAACTGCTGTCCCAAGTATTATACAAAGAACAAAAGGATTAGAAACTAGCTTATTTTAATACTCTGTATTCACAAACACATGAAAAAATTAGTAAAATCCATATCATTTGGGAACAATTATTTTCCCCTGCTTTGGAAGAACAAGCTTTCCCTTCTAAAATGTTCCAGAGTGTGTCTTCTTTACATATTATTTCTCTCTTTTCATGGTAAGAGATGTACATTATATTTAGAAACATCCCCAATGATGTATTAATTCATTATGTAAATACTCACTGAGCAGCAAGTACCTATAGTCGAATTGGCATTTTTCTAGGTGTTGGAGCTACAACAGTCTTAAGACCGGACAGTGCATATAATGAACAATTAAATAAGTCATGATAATTTTAGAACTGGTAACCAATATAAAAGAAAAAAAAAAAGAGAGAGAATATACTGTCCCAGTAGAGTGAGTTACTTTTGATCCACTGGGTGGAAAAGGCCACGTCTGAGAACATAAAATAGGAACCAGCTGTGCAAGGATCTGAAGGAGGTATTATCTGGGCAGAAGGAGCCAAGTGCGAGAGCCTGAGGAGTGACGGAATTTCCTTGGCTTGTCTGAGAAAACTCTGAAAAGTTGAAGTAAGATGGATGAGAAGATGGAGTGGGAGAGGCTGAAGTACCTGGTCGGGGGGATGGCATGACCTGCTAGAAAACGTTCTAGATTTTGTGCTGAGTATAGCAGGAAGCCACAGGGAAGGTTCGTGATCTGATTTACATTTTCAAAGGATCATTCTAGCTATTGTATGGAGAATGAATTGTAGGAACTAGAAGAGGATGCAGAGGAGAACTGGAAAGTTATTTTCCAGACTAAGAAGAGATAAATAGTGGCTTAGGTTAGGGAAGTAGCAGCAATGATCTGTGAAGAGGGTATGCTTGGATTATATTCTGAAGTGGAACTGACAGTACTTGCTCTATTAGATGTCTAAATGGTTCAGAAAAAAGAACAAATCCATTCACTTTCGGGTTTTTAGTTAGGATAACTAGTTGTATGGTAGTGTCATTTACTGAAAAGGAAGAGGAGTTCATTGTGAGTGGTGGAAATGATGAGTTCCGTTTTGGATGTTTGAGGTGCTTCCTAAATAGCCATGTGGACAGTAAAGTAGGAAGTGTGTGTATGACCAGGACCACAAGGAACAGGTTAGGGTTGGAAATAGGTCAGTCGGTAGTTAGACAGACACACAGCATATACTGGCACACAGATGGAATTAAAAATCTATAGTACTTATGAGGAATTTGAGAAACAAGACAGAGGATCATAGGGGAAAGGAGGGGAAAATGAGACAAGACAAAACCAGAGAGGGAAAACAAACTGAGGGTTGCTGGAGGGGAGGGGGTTGGAAAGTATGGGGTGGTTGGGTGATGGACATTGGGAAGGGTATGTGCTATGGTGAGTGCTGTGAATTGTGTAAGACTGATGAATCACAGACCTGTGCCCCTGAAAAAAATAATACATTATATGTTAATAAAAAAAATCTATAGTACTAAATGTAACAGGGAGGAAGTATAGATACAGATAAAAGGGTGGACAAAACAGATGAAATAGAGCCCAGGATATTTTCCATATTTAGACCCGAAGAAAGTCAAGACTGTTAAGAAGTCTACAAAGGAAGACATTTTAAGGCATGGGGAAAAATAGATAAGTGTTATGGTGCAGAAATCAGAAGAATAAAGTGTTAGAAGTAAAGAAAAAAAGTTGTTTACTACTTAGAATTTTAGTAAGAAATAGACACAGGGCACCTGGTTGGCTCAGTCAGTTAAGCGTCTGCCTTTGGCTCAGGTCATGATCCCAGTGTCCTGGGATCAAGCCCCACATCGGGCTCTCTGCTAAGGGGAGAGCCTGCTTCTTCCTCTACCCTCTACCTAGCTAGTGCTTGTGCGTTCTCTCTCTCTCAAATAAATAAATGAAATCTTAAAAAAAAAAAAATACACCAAAGTGATGATAGAGTCCAGCTCCATGGAGACCACCGATTTCAAGTGTAGGTTTGGTGAAGCAGTAGGGCTGGGAGCCTAAAAGGAATGACCAGTCAGAAGAGAGAATGGGAGATGAGTAAGTAGAGGGAGCTCCTATGACTATTTTGAAAAGGTTTGTTATGATTGTGAGGTAGTATTTGGAGAGTCACATAGGATATGTGGAGGTGGTCTATTTTTTAAGATATGTGACAATAGAGCCTGTTTCTATGCAGACGGGAATGGTTAAAAGCACAAGATAAAACATAACATTTTTAGATCTAATATTATTGGTTGGAAAGGTGGATAAACATAGATAATGTCTAATAAATCATCTTTCCATCAAAGTATTCTCAAATGCCAATGAATAGTCAATTTCATCAATTAATTGGAAAAATCAGTAAAAGAATAGCACTTAATTGATTAAACAGTTTCGGTTCCGAAAGGTAAATGCAGTAATATCCTATTAGTTCATGAAGAAAAACTACAAAGAAGAAGCAGTTTTTTGGTTATCCTGAAAAATGAAACTGAGATCAGTGATAAAAATTATTTTTTTTATGTACAGAGACAAAATTCAGTTATGTTTTTAAATAGAAAACTTGTTGTAGTTAATATGCTTTGGTCATTCATTCCCTTGTTTACTTACTCAACAAACTATTCTCTGAGTGCATTAGGTCCAGGACTGTATATGGAAGAGTGGAAAGGAAAGAGGCCCTGCCCCCAGCCATGTCATTGCCTAGCAGGACAGACTGACAAGTGGAAGTTTAATTGTGATACAGTCTAAATACAACACAGAGGACTTATATTTATCTAGCTTTAGGTATTTGTCTGATGTATATATTCAGGAATATGGAGAAAGGAAGAGAAAAGGAAGAGAAGGACCAATTTAAACGGTGAGTATGAGTCTGTGTTCGCTCTGCCACTAAATGACCACGTAGCCTGGTGAGATCATGAGGTGAGAAATGCAAATCTTCTCTTCCTTTACTTTGTTTCCGTTCCTGAAGAGGATCTGGTGTTTATGATGACCTCTAAAAGAGGCTTCCTAAAAAAACCCCAAAAAAGCAACCAACCACTTTATCTGGTGTGCAAATAAAGCAGCAGCAATTACAGACAAACTGACAGTACTGGATACCCTGGGAGACGAGATTGATATCCAAGGGATTTTAAAAGGAAATTTTAAGTCCATGCAGATGATGAATGGGGGGTGGGGTGGGATTTGTATTTTAGGCTAAGAGAGTAGCATATTTAAAGGTCCTGACATGATAAAGAACGTAGTGCCTTGAGAAAACTACCTTTCCAGAATGCCCAGAGTTCTGTGAATGGTGAGAGTTGGTGGCGGGGCAGGCTCACATGGGGCCTTTCCTCTAAGGCTCTCAAAATGTACCATTTCGTATCATTTGGGTGGCTATTGAAGTGCTATTTATTAATGTTCTTAATGATCTCAAGGTCTTGGTCTTCCCAGTGCCAATATTACCCACATCAAGTTGTGTGTAATTTGTATTATATACAATCTGATATAGAGAGGTATTCTCAAACGTCTTCAATAATCATTCTTTAAAGGAAAGTATCCAGCAGTTCACCTTTGTTTGACGTCCGATGCTCCCAATGTTGTCATAACCATGTAGAAATCTTTGAGGTAGTCTGTTTTAATAGTACCACAGCTTTTCTTTCTTAGTTTTTAAACACACAAAAATGTTCCTTTTCATTTATGCCGAAGTTTTAAAAACATATTTCATCCCAACCCAGATAAGTACAACTTGTAAAAACCTCATAAATCTGAAGATTATTTTTAGAAAATTGCATGAGGGCTCTTTGACTTCATGGTTTCCCTCCTTTAGCCTCCATATTAATCTTACGAGCCATAAAGTCCACAATTTCCCTTTCCTCTTCTCATTTTCCAGAGATTTAAAATGAAAGAAATACAATGGTTGAGAAAACAAAAATAGTATCATTAAGAATATTCTTGTGAGCCAATGGAATAAATTCCCTTGATGATATTTTCAGAATACTTCACATCTTTGTTGGCAAGTGCCTATCCTTTTTTATTTCACTGCCATAACACCAAAGAGGTAAAATGTTTTCTCTTGCTGCCACACTTTAAGTTCTCTGCAGTTATGATCTTAGAAAAGGGATTCATCTGTACTGAACACTACCCTGTATTTCTCCAGGTCTTCTGTGGCTGATGGTTCTTCCCTGGTCAGAGACCTGGTATTGTTCTGAGCCTCTGTACGGCCTGCCTGTCATAGCTGCTCACTTCACTCAACCACACTTGATCTTTTCAGCTAAACATCTGCCAAAGTCACACTGATTTTCCCTCCTGCCTGGCTGGGGAAAATGTCAGCAAGAGCAAATTCGAGATGCTCTTTTAAATAATTTTTTGTATTGAATTTGATAAGGCTGCCAAAGAATATTTAGATGAAGAGGTTTACTGTCACTGAAACATACCACCTGCACCATATCCTATTTTGGCCAAAGCTGTGAGATGGGAGCAGTCAAATGCTGAACTTCTCACTGCTGCAAATCGATTTTGCAGCTGCAGGGTTTCCACAGTGTATCATTGTTATGGACTCCTCCCTTGCCCCAATTCATAGGTTGAACCATATTTCTAACCCCAAGTATTTCAGAAAATGACTGTTTTTGGAGATGGGGACCTTTAAAGAGGTAATTAAGTTAAAATAACACTGCTAGGGAGCTCCTATTCTCCACCTTTTTGGTTTTCTTATGAGAAGAAAGCATTAGGACACAGAAAGAGACCCCCATGGGAAGAGGACAGCCATTTGTGAGCCAAGAAGAAAGGCCTCAGAGGAAAGCAAACCTATCCACACTTTGATCATGGACTTCCAGCATCTAGAACTGTGAGAACATAAATATCTGCTATTTTAACCACCCCCTCTCTGGTACTTTGTTATGGCAGCCTTAGCAAACTAATGCATCTAGGGAGTGGATACTATTATTTTAATACTCTAAAGCCATCTTCTTATTTAATAAATGTGATGATTTAAATATAATTTAAACCACCTAGGGATACATAATCACCTAAAGAGTCTGAGGGTGAGATTCAGCCCCAAATACTGGGATGAACTTGTTTTAGGTTTCCTTGATTAAAAAATGGTCTAAAGTGTACCTGGATGTACCTAAATCATTTATTAACAACCCCTGATGTTCAGAAAATAAGGTCTTAGATTTATTTTCCCAGGAGTAGTAAATAAATCACATTTAGATCAATTTTTCTTTTTTTACTCTCCTTTATTCTAAATTAATACCATAGATAAATCTGGTTTTTATTTATTGATTATAAATCTAGAATATCTCCTTACTATCTACCATCCTGATTGTAAAAATAAAACAATATTTCAGGCTAAACCTTGTTTTAGTATATATTTCAGGTTTTGTTTTGATTTTTAAATTTTTGTTTAAATTCAAGGTATTACTATTTAGAGAATCTTTCCTCCTATCTGGTTTCAAAAGGAAGCCTACCATTCCAAGTACTGACTGAACAAGAAATTGTTAGAGAGGCAATTCTGGAACTTGTTTGTTTGGATGCAAGTACCAGCTCTACCACATATCAGTGCTGTGTCCGCAGCAGCTTACGTGGCCTGGCTCTATGCCTTACCTTCCTTATCTATGAAAGGAAGAGGATAATAATACGTAGCTCACAGGGTGATTTTGAGTAGTAAGTGAGATAATCCATGTAAAGCACTCAGGATAGTGTTCAGCACCTATTTAAGTTATGTATTGTTACACAATAAGATCTTCAGTATTTTGTACAGATTAAGTCTCCAAGTTGAATGATGCTAATTCCCCTTGCTCTACTCAAAGCACATGTTTTTGTGCCTCAGATTTAACTCAAAATATTATTTAGAATGAAGTATAAATTGCAACATGTCACAGAGACTTCTTGTGCCCCCAATACCCATTCTTACCCTTTTCTCTTAGTGATAGAATTCCCCCAGCCTACTAGCTAAAGACCAACCACACATCCCTTTCTTCTCCCCCTCTTGATGGCATGGAGACCTAATGGTGGTAACTGCAGCAACTATTTTGGACCTCAAGATGGAAGCACTTGTTGAAGCTGGCACAGCCTGGATGCCTGACATGACAGAGCCACTATACCCCTACTGGACTGTCTACCCGGACTGTAATATAATACTCTTGATTAAGCCACTGTACCTAAGTGTATCTTGTTACAGCAGCCTATCCTATATCATAGTACATAGGATTCTAAAGAAAACCCAGTGGGGATTTAAAAAGTAAAATAGTAATTTTGTGAACAGTACTGTCAATTCTTTAACTTTAGGTAAGAAACTTGGGTTATATTGGATTGTTCTTCTATAGTTTTATATTTGGAAAAATAAGGCTCTACTAACAATAAAGTTAATGGAAAATTTTCTTCCTTTATGAACTGTCAGCATATGTAGGGTTAGAAGGGAAGAAGTAGCAATAAATAATGTTCATTATTATTAATGTTCATTAAATATTGTTATTGTAGATAGGACTTCTGGGAAAGATGGTGGAGTAGGATGACCACTGGCTCACCTTGTCGCATGGATACACCTAGATAATACCCACACGAGTGTAAATAACCCATAAAATTACCTGAACACTGGCAGGACAGACTCTCTACAGCTAAATGTAGAGAAGAGTCCACACTGAAGAAGGTAGGAAGGGCAAAGATGTGTTGGGAGCCAAGTGGACCCACAGGAGTGTCTGTGAAAGGAAGGAAGGCTACAGACATGAAGCAGGGAGAAGAGCACCCAGATATGGGAAACCCACATTGGGAAAATGAATTCCCATAACATTTGGCTTTGAAAAGCAGAGGGTCCTAACTTTTTGAGTTCTTATAATCAGTGAGGCTTACCACCTGGAACTTTAAAAATCAGTGGGCTTGGCTCTGGGAGAGCTGAAGGCAAAGCGGAAACTGAGTCCTTACCCTTAAAGAGACAGCACAACAAACAGCACCACTAAGATACAGCATAGAAGCAGTAATTTGAAAAACACCTAGGGTATACAGGAAGGAGATTTGTTTACTAATCTCAGAGCATGTGCTGGATGGGCAGAGATCATTGGGAGATTTCTGTAAGAAAAAGAGAGCTGGTAGGCACCATTTTCCCCCTCCACCCCCAAGCCTAGATACACAGACACCTGTGGAAACCAGCACAGCATGAACACTCTCCACCTGGCTTGCTAATAGCGTGCCCCACCCCTGCATGCTTCTGTGGAACCACTCTCTCCATCCAGCCCTAGATAGGAGTTTTCCTGAGTGGCCGCAGCTCTCTCCCCACAGCAAATAGGCACAGAGCTTGCTGACAGTGTGTCCCACCCCTGTGCTCTCCTGAATACCTGCCCCTTCCAATACATCTTTGGCTGGAGCCCATCCAAATGGTGCCAAAAGCCCAGCAAGCAAGCAGTCCCAACAGGGGCTGGCACCATTCCAAAATGACTCCTGCCCCAAGGAGAGAGGAAGATAGCCACATATGCCAGGCCAACTGGCTCCGGAAGTGGGCTGGGGGTACAGTTCTGCTCTGACTGCAAGCCCCTCATCATGAAAGCTTCTTAGGGACAACACAGGGGAAAATGCCACATAGTTCAGTGCTACTTCATCTCTGGCAAACTCCTGGTTTGACTCAACTCAAACCCAAGGCAGTCCCAGACTGGGCCACTAACAACACAGGGATGAAATCCTGCCTACGACATGCAAAGAGAGTCACCGCTGATGACTGAAGGCAAAAGAGGCTCAGCCACAAGAGTAGGGCACATGCTAACACACATAGGAGACACCCCTGAAATGCCAGTTTCTGGTGGACAGGCGACAATGCACTGAAGGGCACTGCAGGACCTCTTCTTCATAAGGCCATTACTTTCAAGAGCAGGAGATGTCGTTGACTTTCCTAACACATAGAAAGAGAGTTAGACAAAGTGAGGAGACAAAGTAATATATCCCAAATGAAAGAACAGGACAAAATCACAGCAAGAGAGCTAAATGAAATGGAGATAAGTAATACGCCTGATAGAGAATTTGAAGTAATGATTATAAAGATTCTGGACTTGAGAAAAGAGTGGGAGACCTCAGTGAGATCCTCAACAAAGAGAGAGAAAACATAAAAAAGAACAAATAAGAGAAGAAGAACTCAATAACTGAAATTAAAAATACACTAGATGGAATAAATAATAGACTTGAGGACACAGAAGAACAGATTAGTGATGTGGAGGACAGAGTCACAGAAAGTAATCAGGCCAAACAGGAGAGAGGAAAATATTAATAAAAAATGAGAATAGACTAAGGGAACTCAGCGACACCATCAAGAATAATAACATTTGCATTATAGGGATCTCAGAATGAGAAGAGAGAGAAGAAGGGGCAGAAAATTTATTTGAAGAAATGATAGCTGAAAATTTCCTCAACCAGGGGAAGGAAACAAATCCAGATTAAGGAGGCACGGAGAGCCCCCAACAAAATCAACTCAACGAAGGGTCCACACCAAGACACATAATAATTAAAATGGCAAAAAGTAGTGATAGAGAATTTTAAAAGCTGCAGAAGACAGTAACATATGAGGGAAACCCCATAAGGATATCAGCTGATTTTTTGGCAGAAACTTTGCAGGCCAGAAGACAGTGGCATATGTTCAAAAAGCTGAATGAAAAAAAAAAAATCCAAAAACCTGCAGCCAAGAATATGCTATCCAGCAAAGCCATCATTTAGAATAGAAGAAGGGATAAAGGGTTTCCCAAACAAATGTTAAAGGAATTCCTGACCACTAAATCAGTCCTACCAGAAATGTTGAAGAGGACTCTTTGAGTGGAAAGGAAAAGACCATAAGTAGGAGAAAGAAAAGTAGGTAGCACAAAATCCATAAAATTAAGTATATCTATAAAAATCAGTTACAAAATAAAAGGATGGGGGGAAGAGGAGTAAAGAATGGGTTCACACTTAAGCGACCATCAACTTAATATAGATTACTATAAACATTAGTTGTTATATATAAACCTAATGGTAACCACAAATCAAAAGCCAGTAAGAGATATGCAAAAAAAAAAAAAAATAGAAAGGAATGCAAGTATATCACAACAGAAAACCAGCAAGAGAGAAGACCATAAGAGAAGGGAGAACTATAACAACAACCATAAAACAAGTAAGAAAATATTAATAAATATATACCTATCAATAAATACTTTAAATGTAAATGGACTAAATGCTTCAATCAAAAGACACAGGGTGACAGAATGGATAAAAAAAGCAAGATCCATCTATGTACTGCCTCTTAGAAACCCATCTATATACCTATAGGTATATACCTATATACCTATTACAGACATATGCAGACTGAAAGTGAAGGGATAGAAAATATTTTATTGTGCAAATGAAGTGAAAAGAAAGCCAGGGAAACAATACTTATATTGGACAAAATAGACTTTAAAACAAAGACTGTAACAAGAGACAAAATATGTGATATAATCATGAAGGGGACAATCCAACAAGAAGATACAACAATTGTAAATATTTATGCACCCAACATGGGAGGACCCAAATACATGAAGGAGCTAATAACAAACATACAGGGAATAATCAATAGTAATACAATAATGGTAGGGGATTTTAACATCTCACTTACATCAATGGACAGATCATGCACATAGAAAATCAACAAGGAAACTGAGGTTTTGAATGACATACTGGACCAGGTAGATTTAATAGATATATTCAGAACATTCCAGCCCCCAAAAGCAGAATGCACATTCTTTTTGAGTGCATATGAAATATTCTTCAGAACAGATCACACATTAGGCCACAAAACGAGTTTCAACAAATTCAAAAAGATCAGTCATAACATGACTTTTCTGACCATAATGCTATAAAACTAGAAATCAACCACTGGAAAAAAGCTGGAAAGAACACAAATCCAGGGAGGTTAAATAACATGTTACTAAACAATGAATGGGTCAACCAATAAATCAAAGAGGAAATCAAAATATGCATGGGGACAAATGAAAATGAAAACACAATAGTCCAAAATCTTTGGGATGCAGCAAAAGCTATATTAAGATGAAAGTTTATAGCAATACAAGCCTACCTCAAGAAACAAGAAAAATCTTAAACAACCTAATCTTACACCTAAAGAAGCTAGGTGTAACAAAACCCAAAATCAGGAGAAGGAAGGAAATAATAAAGATTAGGAGAGAAAAAATTCTATTTCTATTCTATTCTAGCAACTAAAAAATAAAACAAAACAAAAAAACCAATAGGACAGATCAGTGAAACCAGGAGTTGTAAAGATCAACAAAATTGATAAACTTTCAGTGAGATTCATAAATAGAGAGAGAGGACTCAACTAAACAAAATTAGAAATGAAAGAGGAGAAATAACAACTGACACCACAGAAATACAAATGATTTTAAGAGGCTACTATGAAAAGTTGTATGCCAACAAATTGGATGACCTAGAAGAAATGGATAAATTCTTAGAAACATATAACCTCCCAAAACTGTATCAGGAAGAAATAGGAAATATGAGCAGGCAATTACCATAGCAGACAATTTAATCAGTAATCACACACACACACACACACACACACACACACACACACACAGCAAACAAACAAAAAACTTCCAACAGACAAAAGTCCAGGACCAGACGGTTTCACAGGTGAATTCTACCAAACATTTAAAGAAGAGCTAATGCCTATTCTTCACAAACTATTCCAAAAAACAGAAGAGGAAGGAAAACTTCCAATTCATTCTGTGAAGCCATTATTATCCTGATACCAAAACCAGATAAAAACATTATCAGGTGAATATCTATGATGAACATAGATGCAAAAATCCTCAACAAAATATTAGCAAAGTGAATCCAACAATACATTACAAAATCATTCACCACAATCAAGTGGGTTCATTTTGGGGATGCAAAGTCGGTTCAGTATTTACAAATCAATTAATGTGATACATCAACAAGAGAAAGGATAAAAACCATATGGTCATCTCAGTAGATGCAAAAGGACATGTGACAAAGTACAACATCTATTCACAATAAAAACTTTCAACAAAGTAGGTTTAAAGGGAACATACCTCAACATAATAAACTCCATAAATGAAAAACCCATAGTGAACATCATACTCAAAAAGGAGAACTTTTCCCTTAAGATCATAAACAAGACAAGGATATCCATTCTCATCACTTTTATTCAACATAGTACTGGAATTCCTAGCCTCAGCAATCAGACAACAAAAAGAAATAAAAAGCATCCAAATTGGGAAGGGAGAAGTAAAGCTTTCATTATTTGCAGATGGCATCCTATATATAGAAAACCCTAAAGATTCCACCAAAAAGGTACTAATACTCATAAATGAATTCAGTAAAGTCACAGGGTACAAAATCAATATACAGAAATCCATTGCATTTCTATGCGTTAATAATGAAGTAGCGGAAAGAGAAATTAAGAAAACAATCCCATTTACAGCTGCATCAAAAATAGAAAAAAAAAACAGCAATAAACCTAGGAGGTGAAAACCAAGGAGCTAAAAGATCTGCACTCTGAAAACCATAAAACACTGATGAAAGAAACTGAAGATGACACAAAGAAATGTAAAGATATTCCATGCTCATGGATTGTGAGAACAAATACTGTGAAAATGTCCATGCTACCCAAAGCATTCTACAGATTTACTGCAATCTCTATCAAAATACCAACAGCATTTTTCACAGAACTAGAACAAATAATCCTAACATTTGTATAGAACCAAAAAAGACCCCAGATAGCCAAAGTTATCTTGAAAAAGAACAAAACTGGAGGAATCACAATCCCAGATTTCAAGAAATACTATAAAGCTGTAGTAATCAAGATAAGTATGGCACTGGCACAAAAATATGCATATAGATCAATAAAATGGAATAGAGATGCCAGAAATAAACCCATGATTATATGGTCAATTAATCTTTGACAAAGGAGGCAAGACTATATAATGAGAAAAAGACCATCTCTTCAACAAATGGTGTTGGGAAAGGTGAACAGCTATATGCAGAAGCATCGAACTGGACCACTTTCTTACACCACACACCAAACAAACTCAAAATGGATAAAGGACCTGAATGTGAGACCTCATGAAACCATAAAAATTCTTGAAGGGAGCACAGGCAATAATTTTTCTGACATCAATGGTAGCAAAATTTTTGTAGATGTGTCTCCTGAGGCAAGGGAAACAAAAGCAAAAATAAACTATTGGGACTTCATCAAAATAAAAAGCATCTGCCTAGCAAAGGAAACAATCAACAAAATGAAAAAGCAACTTAACAAATAGAAGATATTTGCAGGATATTTGCATATCCTGTAAAGGGTTAGCATCCAAAATATATAAAGAACTTCTACAACTCAACACCAAACCCCCCAAATTATCCAATTAAAAGTGGGCAGAAGGGCGCCTGGGTGGCTCAGTGGGTTAAAGCCTCTGCCTTTGGCTCAGGTCATGATCTCAGGGTCCTGGGATCGAGGCCCGCATTGGGCTCTCTGCTCAGCAGGGAGCCTGCTTCCTCCTCTCTCTCTGCCTGCCTCTCTGCCTACTTGTAATCCCTCTCTGTCAAATAAATAAATAAAATCTTCAAAAAAAAAAGTGGGCAGAAGACATGAACAGACATTTTGCCAAAGACATACAGATGGTCAACAGACACATGAAAAGATGCTCAACATCACTCATCATCAAGGAAATGCAAATCAAAACCACAGTTAGGTATCACCTCACACCTGTCAGAATGGCTAAAATAAAAAAACTCAAGAAATAAGTGTTGGTGAGGATGTGGAGAAAAAAGACCCCTTATGCACTGTTGGTGGGAATGCAAACTGGTGCAGCCACTGTGGAAAACTGTATGGGGTTTCTCAAAAAATTAAAAATAGAACTACTGTATGATCCAGTAATTCCACTACTGTGTATTTACCCGAAGAACACAAAACTCTAATCTGAAAGGCTATATGCACCTCTATGTTTATTGCAGTATTTACAATAGTGAAGACATGGAAGCAGTCTTGGGACAACCAAGAATCTCTCTTGTATAAAACTGTCTCATGGGGTGCCTGGGTGGCTCAGTGGATTAAAGCCTCTGCCTTTGGCTCAGGTCATGATCTCAGGGTCCTGGGATCGAGCCCCAAGTTGGGCTCCCTGCTCAGCAGGGAGCATGCTTCCTCCTCTCTCTCTCTCTGCCTGCCTCTCTGCCTACTTGTAATCTCTCTCTCTCTGTCAAATAAATAAATAAAAATCTTAAAAAAAACCTCTCATACCACAAATCCCTTCTTTTGATACATTTGAAGAATTATCATTAGAATAAATCTGTTGGGTATTTTTGTATGGAGTTTTGGTCAGACTCTGAAAGACTTGGTTTAAATTTTCATGATAAAAACCCAAGGAAGTCTTATGTGAGTCACAAAATCCTATTCTCTTTGATAGAATTTTACCTCCCATCAGTTCAGGAAACTTGGGGGTACAAGAAGAAAGGAGGAGGTGTGTAGAGTAACAGTTTTACTGGGTACATACATCTTTGAAGACTCAATCCTCACTTCTCTGTCCCTCTGGTTGGCAATCTCCACATTGGCACCCAGGGGACTCCAAAGCCTTACAGACCAAGACAGACTATCTCTCAAGTTAACCGGGTGGGGTAGCAGAGGAAGAGGGTCAGTATAGCGGAGCTTATACGTCACATTAGAAGACAGCATGTGCTAGCACATGTTGAAATGTCTTGTTTACGATCCTCACATGACTGGGTGTTTGTCTGTGCATGTTTAATAGAATGTGAAAGCATTATTTGCTAAGATTTGATATAAGCAGAGATTCCACAGAAAACTGGGGCACTGAGATCAGACTTTTTAAAACTATAAAATTGGAAAATCATATTCACCTTTTTTAACTTAATTTTTTTGTTTCATGTTTTTATTTAAATTCCAGTTAACATACAGTACGATATTGGTTTCAGGAGTAGAATTTAGCAATTCATCACTTACATATAACAACCAGTGGTCAGCACAAGAGCTGTCCTTAATAGCCATCACTTAAAATTTTTAAGAATTTTCAGGAGGAAAAAAGTCAAGTCAGATGCACTAACCGCCATCTCTTTCCTTTTGCATTTATAAAATAAAGAGATAATAAATAAAGGTGCTCAGAGAGACAATTTTACTACTGGTGGCTTTTAAAAATAATCTAGTTTCCATTGTATTAGTGAATATATTCAAATATTCGGTCAGATGAGGAGACTTTTAACTACATACAGATAAGTTAACTAGCAAACTTCCACAGTCAGCAGCCAGAAAATACTGCAGAATCCTCTACAGGTGGTATCTTAGTTACAAACAATCCATACTCATTGCCCCCTTTCTGCCCAAACCTTGCCCTACTACCTCTGGAGACCTACATACAACCATAGGAGATTTTGTGTGTTTTGTCATTGCAGAGGAAGAAGCAAAATCAACTGTGAAGAAGTAAGGACTACTCAAGGTGGTTGCACTTTCCCAAAGTATTATCATCTGGAAATGTTTCACTCTGTTTGATCATAATTGTCAGATTACTTGGATTTCTGATTACCAACTACTTCTGGTTGCTATGAGTTAGTTCATCAGCTTATTTTTTTTCTAACACTCAGCCAACATACCTAATCTAGAGGATGGGATCAAAATTTAAAAATAGTTATATCTATTTACTGAGTGATCAGAAAGGTAGTTTATGGTTTAAGGTGGGGGGGAGGTATCAAGATTAGCTAGTAGGCAAAGAAGGAGTAAAGTTAATAAATTCAGGAGAAATTTTTCAGATTCTCAGTGAAGAGAGGAGAATAAATTAAGTGGAGGTAGAGGAGAGGGAGAGAGAGAGACCAGTTTTCCTGTGGCAAAAAAAGATGACAAGAGTGAGGGTGGCACAATGTGATTCTGAGCAGCTGGTCCTTGTAGAGCAAAATGCTGTAACTACTTCATTCCAGGCTGGCACTGAGATCAAACCATACCTCAGAATATAATAAGCAGCAAAACAGGCAAATTAAGTAAACTGTGGTAATTCGAAGTCTGGTCACATAGGTCTTGGGAGTAATTTGGGGGTTGGTTGTATGCTGCTGATGAAGAATGATTCCACGACTGGCAAGAATACAACTTATGTACCAAAGGATGAATTTAAGCCTGTGTGCTTGAGAGATTTGAGAAAGTGCTGGCTGGCTGCTTCTCTACTGACTGTGATTAGAATAAGTATTAAGTAACGAAATGTAAAGTTGCATACCCATAAGAGCAAAAGAAAACCCTTAGGAAATAAAGAGAAAATATTTGGTGGGAAAACGGATACAACAGAATATTGAAACTTTTATGTCTTTAATTTTTACTCCATTACCTTCCATCTTTAGAAAATTGGGCAAACAAGAACTTGAAATCTACAATACAACAAAACCTAAAATTGCCAGAACTACATTACCTGTATCTCAGCGAATATAAGGCATTAACTGAACTATGTCAAGCACAGTATTTAAAGATTCTGCAGACAAACAACAAATGTGTTTAACCAGATATCTAAGCATTAATAGAAGGACTATCTTAACAAAATGGGGCTAGGAATCATGCACATATTACTGATACTAATTTGACATCCTTAGTAAAGTCAATTACTATCTGCATCTCATTTTTCCAGATATTGCTTGTTACTTTCAAGGCAATGTCCTGGCTAACTTACTTGTAAAATAGTGATAGTCCTGATAGTTTGAAGAGTTAGAGAAGCATTAGGTGTTAACCACACAGAAACATTTGATTCTTGTTCAGCTACAGGCTATAGACTGAACGTTTGTATCTTCCCCAGCTTCCCATACATGGAGCCTAATACACAACTTGATGGTCTTAGGAGGTGGGGCTTTTGGATTAGGTCTTGAGAGTGAAGCCCTCATGAATGGGATTAGTGGCCTCATACAAGACACCTTAAACAGTTTACTTGCCCTTTCTACCATATGAATTTATAGTAAAAAAGATGGCCATCTATGTATGAACCAGGAAGCAGACCCTTACCAGAACCTGATCATGCTGGTACCCTGGTCTTGGACTTCCAAGCCTCCAGAACTGTTAAGAAATAAATTTCCGTTGTTTATAATCTGGCTAGTCTATGGTATTTTTGTTACAGCAGCCTGAACAAAGACATAATACCTTGACAGGTGGGAGGAAATGAACATGGCCAATATTGTAGAGCACATACTTTTTTTCTAGAAGGAACACTATGATACAAGCTAAAAGCAAACCTGACATTCTTTCATTAGAGCAGAAGTAAATTTATAAGAACATTAAATCTTAATGTATTTTGAGCTTTATGCAATATGAAAGCGGTAAACCAATTTCATATGAGCAATATTTATTTCCAGTTCATGTCAAATGAGGATTAAAAGAATACTAAAAATAAACATTGAGATGAAATACTGAAATGTATATGATAGGAAGATTAAACTGATCATTTTAGAAGAGATCTGAAACTTAGCACTGGAAATTTAGAAATAAGTGATCTCATCCAAACTCTGTTTAAAGTACCCAAGGTGCTGTAAGTTAAATCCTTAGCTTGTGGTCACACAACTCCTGAATGCCACAAGTGAGGTTTAGAGCTTGAATTTGAATTTTTCTGCTCCAAAGTGTCTCTGTCTGGCCTTTATTGTAGATGAAATGTCAATTCCTATTTTACAAAAAAAAAAGTCTCATAATGAAAGCAGTGAATGGAATGTATCCTTTATTCCTATTTGTTTCAGAGAGAACACACATTGTCACACTCCATTTGCTCACACTTTAACAGGCCAAGTCCAGCCGCTAGTGATTTCAGCATTTCTCTGCTACAATAAATTGTTATGTAACAGGTGGTACAGCCTAGAGGCAGCCATTATAGTGCCCTTGCAATGAATAGGAACCCAATCACTGAAGATTAGACACAGTCCAGACAAATCACTCTTAGTTCTGCTATTCTCCTTAGAGACAGGAAGGTTTTGTTTGCAAACCTAATTCTGAAGTACTACGGTAAAAAGCTTTCAGTAATGCTTCTTGAAATTACTCCTAAAAAAGTATAAAAGGAGAAAAATACTGTGTGCCACTGGTTCCCTAAATTTTTGATAAGTTGATTTCAGCTGTATTTCTCTACAAAGTAAATAAGTTCATATTTTTTGAAAGATAATAGGCAGTCAAGTTCTAAATCAGTCTGAGGGGGAAAAGCATGTTTATGGATTTGAAAGCTCCATCTACCATTTGCTAAATTAAAGGCAAAGAAAACATGAAAAAAATTTAAAAGATGGAACTCTGGAAGGCACAGGCAAAAATAATTATCTCAGGAATACATTAAACAATTCTGATGAGAGATGACATCTAATTTTGTAAAAGTTAAATGCCATGGAAATATGTACTAGCAATTTAATTGAAGATACATCTTTTTAACTTTTACATTTGCCTTTCAAGAACATTGCAATATAATGTTGATGTGCAAAGTCATTCTCTAGTTCTTGCAACCCATAGTGTAATAGTTATATTCATAAAGGATACCACCATTTGCAAAATAACTTCAACTTACTGATGTGGGAACCATATTTTGACTTATTGCATTTGTAATCAATGCTAGGATAGCATATGGTTGGGGAGAAAATAGAGGTGAAATGTCAATTTGCATAAGAACTACCCATAACAGACCCTCAGATCTCTCTGTCTCTCTCTCTCTCTCTCACACACACACAGAGAAGAGGAATAGCAGCTTTCATTGTTACAAGCATTTTAAATGCTGTTGACCAAAGTTAAATTAACGAAGTGTAGAAATGTCAAGTTTTTCACATCAAGAAGAATGTCTTCTTAGGAGAAGGCACATTTTCTCTTACATCACATCCATTTGTCTTTTATTTTCCTGGGAAGATGTATTCCTCCCAACCTTCCTCCCTTCCCACTAAACCTTTACACCAAACCTCTCCTTTTCCTTTCGATATTAGGAGAATGGTATTCCTCCTCCTCCTTTGGATTCTTACCTTACACACCCCCTCCTCTTCTCTATGTTGTTCCCTTACATTTTACCCTGTGAACTGCAGAACTCTTAAAAGTCCTTCCATGAACTGTTTATAAACATGTATAGGTCTGGGGCACCTGGGTGGCTCAGTTGGTTAAGTGTCTAACTCTTGATTTCAGCTCAGATCATGATCTCAGTGTTGTGAGATCAAGCCCTGAGTCAGGCTCTGTGTTGGGCATGGAACCTGCTTAAGGGTTTCTCTTTCCTTCTCCCTTTGCTCACTCCCCCCCCCACCCGCCATAATAAACATATATAGGTTTGCCTTCTTTACACTTGTTTTTTCATATACAAGCATACATAGCTATTCTTCCTTTCCCAAATATATATTAAACACTTAAATAGTATTGTTATAGACACTGCCAACTCAGAATTGAAAGGAACTTACTTATAATCTGGTGGGGGAGGAAAACAGAAGCAATTCCATTTCAGCAGGATAAGAAGTGTAAAATATGCCTAAGTGAGTGATGGGACAGACAAAGGATGAAGTTAACATCTCTGTTGGCATGAGTTAAGGAACTTCCTATAAAGAACTTCCTGTGGCTCTTAGCCATACCCTGGAGGTTAAATACAAATTTGCTGGACAAATGAGGAAGGGAAAGAGCATTCAGGACTGTGGGGTGTAGGGTCCCTGAAAGACCTCTCTATTAAGTAGTCAGAACGGTCAGTCATACTTTTGATTCCTTATCATCTGTAATGTGTATCTAATTTTTTATGTCTGAAACACCTGCAATCTGGAGTGTTTCTCGTCTGTTCTACTAGTACTTTCAAAGTCACAAATAAAAACTATTGACATTTCCTTAGTGCAAATTTTGTTTGGATCTCTGGCAGCAAGATTCCCAAAATACAGGAGGAAAGTAGGGGAACCACAGCAATGCTCCCCGGTCCATTGGAAATGTCAGGAAACTAGTAAGAAAGTATAGCAAAGAGAGACAGCCAAGGCTATAGGCTATTGTGGCTCTCTTCTTAGCTCTTTAATTATTTTTTCCCATTATCTTTTAGTTAATTCTTCTTCCTTCTCCTCCCTAAAATGTTTTTATCACCAAAACTCATCTTTGGTACAGAAGTTTACGGGCTTCTCCAGGGATCTCCCACTTGACTGGCACGGATATCATCTCTATGTGGATCATGTCCACCGTAGTCTCTCCAATCTCAATAACTTTCCTGAATTTCCATTCTGAATTTCCTATATATTTCTGGCCATTTTCACCTAAAAATCCTACCAGCACCTAGGAGTTCATATATAGTTCACTTTGGAGATTTTTGAAGGTTTTATGATGTGTCAACTTGGCTAGTCTATAGTCCCCAGTTATTCAATCAAACAAATCGAGGTGTCACTGTGAAGGTATTTTGTAGGTATCATAGAGTCCATAATCAGTTGACCGTATATAAGGGATACCATTTCAGATAACCTGGATGGGCCCAATTCAGTCGGCTGGAGTTTAAGAGCAGAAGTAAGGCTTCCCTGATAAAGCAATTCCACAGCTTCAGCCAGCACCTGAGAGTTCTAGCCTGCCCTTCTCAGGGTCTGCCTTTTGGATTTCCGGCGTGTCTCGTCAGCCCCCATGATCACATAAACCAACAATAATTTGTAATAAATCTCTTCTTAATATACATCTCTTACAGATTCAGATTCTCCTTCTCTGGTTGAGCCAGGACTGGTAGAGGTTTATAGACCCAAACTGGCCTTCTCTACTCATTCCCAATTCTGTTAAAGATCCTGCCATTTTTTCATTATCAAATGTGGTTATAATTATCATCTTACTGCCTGATCTCCTTTACTTATTCCTTCCTTTTTGTTTCAGTTGGTCTCTCCATATTGAGATTCTTGTCCTTGCAGTTGGATTTGGACCACCGCACCAGATAAAGATGTTTGTCTCCTGCTCCAAGTTTACCAGCTCTCCCACAGCCTAGCATGTCATTTAAAGTGCTCCGATACTATATTCCCACCACTCTGCCACAATTTCCTCCGTACCCCTGATGGCAACCTTCTGTTCCAAACAAGCTTTTCTTTTTTTTTTTACATCCCATTCCCTCTTCATGACTTTATATTTTCTGCCTCCAAATTTTTCCTTATACCATCCCACCTACTTGAAATGTCCTTCCTGTCTTTTCCCTACCAACACTTTAAGACAACCTCAAAGCATCTCTGCTTACAACCTAGTCGGACCAGTCTAAGCTGCAATCATATTGCTCTCTAAACTCCTACATCGATTATTTCCCTATAAGTAAATTCATAATTGACTATGAACTGCTCTACGAAAACACTTAATGTGATAGACTTCTAATAAAATCTCACTTTACATGTAACTTCCTCTAATACTTCCTTTATACCTCTCCCTTCAGCACTCTCCAGTCAGAGTGCTTTGTGAAAGAATAGTGCTCAGCAAATGTTTACCAAGTGAGCTGTTGAGTAACTAAAGCTTACAGTGTTAACTGTGTATACATCTTCATGGAAGCCCACAGTGGTTCCTAGTGATTGGTCCATCAGGTGAAAAAAATATTTGAGACCACACTGATTCTGTAGTGTTGGTCTTACATCAAGCTTAAAGTGTGAGGGGGGAAAAATAAATGTTTTTACTTAGGCAGAAAAATAATTTTTTGATGCCCACTGATAATAAACACAGATAAGCACAGATAAGAGGCAAGGGGACACTTCATTCAGTTGGTTAAACATGAGGATGGCATAAAACCAAACAGATGTTAAGATTCCTTTCAAGATAAATGACTTAAACTAAACCAGGATTTAGGGGAGGGAAAGATATAATTACAAATGTACCCCAGCCATCCTAAGTATATTTATGACTTCTTTCCATGGAGGAGCCCTGCTTCTGAAATTAAATATTAAGTGTTAAAACTAAAAATAAGGAGTTAACTCCAAGTATTACTCAAAATATCAAATAAAAATATAAACATAACATAAGCAATATATAGAATTCTCTTCTTTGCTAACGTATAAAGACCTTCATACACAAAAGTGTCCTCCACCAGATCTTGATTTAGAGTGTTTTTTAGAAAGAAGAAAGGGGGTTACTGATAAGTGTTGCTTTTACCATACAGTTTATATGCTGAGTCTTTGGAGAACAGCTCTGCTTTGCAATTTATACAAGTAAGACTGTCCTTTTCTAGTGGGATCTCAGAATGGCTTTTGCACAAACTCTAGTAATAACAATACGACATTTTCAGTTTCAGCCAACTGTTGTGACATCAGCATATGAGTGAATAAGAAAATGAATTAGGCAAATTTTTTTTACCAGATTATACTTCTTCCTGTAAATTATCTGAAAATATAAGTCTATCTTTAAAATTTCTTCAAGTTTTTAACATGTATGTTTTCTGGTGATCTAAAGATAATTAAAACATGTTTATCATTTGAACATTTCAAGTGATTTCTCTGAAATACTGCTGGGAAAGATCTTCATAAACAGGTAGTCTTAGGAAAAAAAGCAACAGCTGGTATGAGTCCTCGTAAGTTATTCACACATACAAAAGTTACATTTCCCTGGTCCTTGCCTGAACATAACCAAAATGAAAGGAAAAATTTTTGGAGCCTAAATAGAAAATATGATTTATAATTTCCAAATGCAAATAAATACAATTTTTAATTTCCAAAGTAAATGTCCACATAAAGTATTTGCATTTAATTGTGTGTGAAAGGCTTGTATGGTAGGCAGCACAGCTGGTACAATTTTAAATATAAATGAAATTTCTTTGAAGAAAACTATAACTTTGTAAGAACATTAAGATGTATGTTTTGGTACTAATGAGTCAAAGTACTGCTCGATTTCAAATCCAGCTTTACAGTGCAATAAGCCTAGGTTTAAAGTTAATCACGTTAGACATTACAATTGTATAAATATACCTGCAACATCCTTCTGTAAGTCAATCATGCATTACATAACAACTTTTTGCATTTTTTCCTTTTCATTCAATTATTAGTAATCTCAAGCATAACACCACCTTTGAAAACTGTTAACACATCACTGAAAGCTTCAGACGAACACAGAAATTCTGCTTTTGGTTTTAGTTTTATGAAAAGTTGTAAATGAACTAGCAACCTCCTGTTAGAACTTAGCAAATTCATACATGGAACATAGACTTACCTTGTTTATCTTGAAAAAGTTAAGAATCAGCATTCAGTTCTCAGAGAAAACCTGAAAGCCAATGGAGTTTCGACCTGGTTTAAATAACTTACTTGTCCTGTCTCTGGGTGGAATATCGGAGCTCTCTGCAGTCTTTACTTTCTGTCTCCCAATCTCTGTCTCTCTCAGCCTCTCTCTCTCCTCCCCCCTCCCCCTCCCTCCCTTCTCTTTCTCGCTCAAACACACAGTATGATTAAATTGCTCCTGTCAAGTGTTTTTTCTATAGCTTATTATAAGACCATGAAGTGAAAAATCACTCCGTAAATTTGCTATGTATCATCTCATAAATATGAAAACTGCTAAAAAGCCAGCCACAATTTGAAAACTGCTACGCAGTCACAAAATCTTAAACAAACTATATAATGGAGACATATTTAAATCCAAAGAAATGAAAATATGTTGCTTACTTTATTGAATACCATTGTTATGTAAGAGATATCCAAGAAGTAAAGCTCAGGGCTAATACCTGATTTCCAGGGTAAACCTGTTTAAGGAGCTTACACACGAGCAAGAGGAAGGCCCGTGTTGATTTCTGGCATCATACACACTTGGCCTTTGTAATACACATGTACCCCTCAAGGTGTCAAAATGATCACTTTCAAAATGCACTTATTAAGCACTCATAGGTTTCAGCTGCTTTCACCACACTCTTTCTCATCCCACACCCCTGCCAGGAGAGGAGCAGTAGGGCCAGGGAAATAGTAAAGCAGAACAGGAAAAGGGCCAGACCTTTGTTGAGTGCTTTTTACAGACTAAACCCTAGGCTCAGTGCTTTATACACATTTCCACTAACCCTCATCCTAAGTTGCTGGTATTGGTGTTGTCCTATTTTACAAGTATGAGAACTAGAGCTCAAGAGTTAAGAAACAGTAAGTAGCAAAACTATCACCCCCTACAGAGTACTCCTCCCCACAAGGCAAATTCCAAGGCAAATTCCAAGGCCCACGTCCTCTGACACCTATAAAATTCTTTAAGCTCTTTTCATGACACTGTGTTGAGGAAGGGTTTTAAAATGGCAGCAACAGAACCATTTTACCACGACAGTGTTTTTCCTGTGGTTCCTCCTCACCACAATGGCACCGAGGAATTAGAGTCCAGACTGTTCTCCTTTTTCCTCTTCTTCCCTGCAGTGCCGTGTTGCGAGCAGGAACAGGTAAAGGGAAGCAGGGTATTCCCACTTCCTGGTTAACTCGGGGCAATCATGCCTGATGCCTGTTGTTCTAGATGTTATTACTAGTGTTCCCTTCTTACTCTCAAATATATTCCGGTTTGGATGATGATTCATGTAGTCAGTGTATATTTAAGGAGTAGAGCAATACAAGTTAAGTGAAAGCTGCCTCAAAACAGTTACAAGGTGATATCCTGCAATTCCAATTAGACTGTTACCAAAATTGAATGGCAAGGATGCGTCATGCCTCATGGTACCTGGTAAACAATGTATGTTTCTTTTAGCACTTGAAGTATTTATCTTGGTTTCTTGCATCAGGAAACATCTGATTATGCGTTATGGAGCATAATGCATTATGGTGCATTATGGAGGCACCTTTGTTGGCACAAATAAAGCTAGTTAAATTGGGGCCAGAGTAATTGGTAAAAGAACCAGACTGTAACATAACTTTCAAATATAAAATGGCACATGGTCCATCTTTCATTACCAGCATGTCTCAAGCTGCTATTTTTATTCCTCTGGATGACCAGAAGAACGGTGGTAGGGTGGCAGCCCACTGTGACACCTGAAAATCCCACCTTAAGAACTTCATCCCTTGAATAAAATGCAGATTCCCTCAAAGGAATAATAAGAAGCCATCTGAACTTTCAACAATTTAATATCTCAATTTAGAGAATCTCTTTAATAAGATGTATTCCCTGTGATAGCCAAAAATTAAGAATATATAGAAAACCACTTAAAGGGTTTGAAAATAGATGGACACTAACATTACTGGAAACTCACAAGCATCACAGAGTGATGCTGAGGGAGAAAGGCAGCCATATCCGTGTGGAATGCCCTGGACAAAGATGAAGTACCAATCAGGGTCAAGTGCCGCCAGGGGTCCCTAATGAAGAATGGAAGGCACCAAGAGAGGAAGCAAAAGAAGGGCCTCCACAAGCAAATACTGCACATTTGGGCCAGTTAGAAGAAGTGGAAATACGCTCACAGAACCTGTGGCTTGGTACAAGTTGCACAGCTTGAGGCAGTGTTGAAAAGCTCCCTCCTCCCCACCACACCCCCTTGTGGGTACCTTTGTGAAGAGCCCAATCCAGACAACTACAGGTGGAGACCCTGGGGAGAAGGCTGTAGTAGCAATGTTGTCAGTGCCCTGCCCATTTCCCCCTGGCACTCACTGCTCCTGTATGCAGGGATGGGTATCACTGTAGGCACCTGTAACTCCCTGCTGAGGGCTCCTTCCAATTGTTGCAGTCAGCTGAGTCTACGTGGAAAAGAGGCCGAAGTGCCAGGAAGTGAATGATCCTGGAAGCAGTCTTCAGCCATGGACAAATGGAAGTTGTTGGATACATCCTAGTTCCTTTACCCTCAGGGGAGACACCTCTACACTGTCTGCCATCCAATGGGATCAAGCCCCAATTAGCCAGAGCACTCATCTGCCACATAAAACATCTTTTATTGAGTTGCCTTCCCTAGCTCATTTCCCTATAATTCGTACGCTGCTTCCCTGGGAACTACTTGCACTCAATTCTTTTGTCTTAGGGGAGCTCAACCAACACAGTTGCCAAAGAGAAGAGGATTCTGTTTTACAAGGCTGGAGAGCTATGTGTTTAGCCAATATCTGGGAGATGTAGGAAATCTGTCTTACTAGTCCATTGATTAGTGTTTTGTAAATATTAGAGTGATGTGTTTTACTTGATATAAACTATAAAAGACAAGCTTTCCACAGAAAGCATGTGGGAAATACAAATATAGCAAAGCCTTCTTCATATACTCATTCTCTACAGAATGAAAACTTGTTTGGCTATCCATCTTGGCTATTTTTAAGATATGATGATACCTCCATCAACAGAGAAACATATCCCAGTGATGTATTTCCTTATTGCCATGTAGTAAGCAGAGGTAGAAGCTCTATTAGAAGGGATACTAGAATGTGGCAAGGGTAGTTAAAGATATGCAAAACCATGAAGAAAACATAAACTATGCCACTGCCAATTTAGGGCAGAAAAACACTGGATCCAAAATTGTCTTCTATCCATAGGAGCAGGGGAGGCGATGTGCCCAGGGCCAGGCTGGAAAAGGGAGAAGGAAACACCTGGGATGGTGAAGTCAATACCAGAAAACTGGGCTGAAGATAACATACCTTATCTTGTATGTTCCTTGGAAGGTGGTGAGGAACACACTTTGTGCTTCCATGACTAGCAAGTCCTAGAAGGAGGGTTAAGTCCACAGAATGGGAGGCTGTCTGCAGATGCCTCTTTTCCCCGCAACCAACAAGTACTAAATCAGGTAGAGAAGGCTTGGTAAGATGCAAGAAGGAACTCCCTAACTCCTCAATTATCCCCTTCACCATTTTGTTGATACCTGAAATGCCTGTATTTAGGAAACTGTTCATTATATATTTAGAAATTAAATGCAAACACCTGGTCAAAGAAACAGGGTGAATGTGTCTCTCAGCATAAAAGCAACCAATCAGGTGTGTGTTCTACTTTTCTTGTATGTCTTAAATAGTGCTTAATGAACAACATTTTTAAACATTTTATAAAAGGAGTCTTTGTCAATGCAAAGGCATACCTGCCAGAATCCTTCTGAAGAGAAGGTAGTTAATAACACGTGTTTATGTTTCAACTCTAAATACTTCTCTTCATCCTAACTCATTCACTTACATCTAATCTGGCCTTTTCCCACCTTCCCAGCCCGATGCTCCAAGACCAACAGGAAAAACTTTAAATCTGCCTATCCGATCATTCCACATCTTGGTTCAAAACTCTTCAGTAGCATGTTACTGCATTAAGATGAAATCAAAATCCTAAGCATGGTCATAAGCCTTCTTAGGCCTGGCCTCAATTTCCTCTCAAGAATGTTGCTACATCACTCTTTCCCCCTTTCTCCTGTATATTCTGACCTTCTTTTGGCTCTTCAAAGTTAGCATCAGCTTTGCCATCTGAGTTCTTTGTCCATAATATTTACCTGGAATCTTCCCCTTTCATCGGCACTGACTCCCTTGGATTGCTCTGTTGCATCTCCCAGGCCTTGGAGTAAACATCACTACCACCAGTCTAGGTTGAGCCACCTTGTAGGGCTCACTCTCTTAGGCCCTGGACCTCTTCATAACATTAAATGTGTTTGAGGTGACCTTTCTATGTCTGTCCAGGGGCAAGGACCATATCTATCCTGCTTCTTACTCTGAGCCCAGAACAGTGCCTGGTAAATATTAGATTGTTTAATCAATGTTTTGAATGAGTGAATAAACAGGGACTTGATCCAAGGTCTCTGGCCCCAAATTCCATATTCTTTGTGTCACATCTCCCAGAACACAAGGAATTGGACAATTAAACTGAAGGAGGAAAATGACAAAAATAAAAATGAACAAAGAGTTGATTAGAAACCAAATTTTGAAGGCATAATTTTGGCAAGGGTTCTACCTATTTATTTTTCATTTACCCAAAACAAATGGAAGTTTTAAAAGAGGCATTTTTATCACACAGCTGTTTTGTTTGATAAATGGGTATATTAAACAATTGAGGATAAAATTAGTTTGGGTTAAGCTGGGATATATTTATGCAGTTGGCCTTTTTAAAAGTCTATATTTGGTGTCATCTTTTTTCTCACTAGATAAGTATGTGCTTTAGTGTCTCCTTTTGCATTTGTAATTTTGTTTGTTCATTTTCTTAAAGGGGGCTTTTCCATAAACTTCAGATTGTAAACTTCAAAAAATCTAAATTGGCCTGTGATTAGTAGAATAAGTGCCCCTCCCAAAAATGTCTGTGTCCTAATCTTTAGAATTTATGCTTTGTTACATGGCAAGGGGAAATTATGGTTGCAGACAGAATTAAGTTTGCTAGCCAACTAACCTTAAAATAATGAGATGACGCTGGATTGTCTGTGTCAGGGGCAGTGTAATCATAAAGGTCCTTACAAGAGGAAGAGAGAGACAGAAGAATCAGAGTAAGATGTGATATGAGAAAGACTTAACTAGTCACTTCTGGCTTTGAGGACAGAAAAGGGTTGCAGGCCAAGGAATGAGTGCAGCCCTCAAGAGCCTGGGAAGGCAAGAAAATGGATTCTCTCCTAGAGCCTTGAAAAGGAAGAAAGCCCTACTGGTATCTTGACCCTTTTAGGACTTCTGACCTCAAGAACTGTAAGATAATTCATTTCTGTTGTTTTAAACCGCATTGTTTCTGTTGTTTTAAGCCACTCCATTTGTGGTAATTTATTACGGCAGAAACAAGGAACTAATACACGGCCCCTGCATCAGGAGATTACTCAGAAACCTACTCAAAAACAAAAGACTTTCCCAAAATTTTCTCTTATTTATAATATAATTTCATGATCCAAATCCTGAGGATAACTATGGACAGTTTACAAATAATTTTGAAAAAACTACATTTATAAGGAAGATTTCTAAGGCCAGGAATCATAATCTACCATAAATCCATTTAATCATGTATCTGTTAAGCACTTTAGAAGAACTATACTAAAAATAAAATACTTTTTCTCCTATCTTCAGGCACACACACACACACACACACATGTTTTCCCCTCATTAAGACTTTACACGAACCTACATTTATCTTTCTTTTTGTGTGTATGTGTGTGGAGAAACCAACTTTTTTTTTAATTCTTTTTTTTAGTTTTCTTTTTTTTTTTTTTAGTTTTTGACATAATGTTCAATGATTTATTAGTTGCATGTAATACCCAAACCTACATTTAAATGCAACCACTAACACTAATATAATCTTTGGTAAGTTGTTTACTTGTTTACCTTAAGTTTCCCTTTATGTAAAGTGGAAACAGCTTAGTTTTCCAGAAGGAATAGAAATGATGAAATGTAAAGCACCCAGGGCAGAATAAGACATCTAAAAAGCCAGCAGCTATTATATTAATATAATCATAACTTTGTACTTACAGATTTCTACATTGAATAACATTGTACTGCAGACTCTCTATTTTCTCACAATTAAGGATTTTAACTAATAACATTTCCATATATGCTTGAAAGCAGTTGTTAACAGGAAGATAGTTTATAGGTAAGATCAAGACATAGTGCTCTGGTTAGAAGCTAGGTGATAAAATATAACATAAGTTAACCTCATACAAATGGGAACTTCAAAATTAGCATAGAGTATGATTATTTAAGGGTGTTTATATTCTATTATCTGACACTAATTACAATATTAGGAAAGCGAGACGCTACTTGTTGCTTTTAAGGAATGTGAGGGGAGTGATGCAATGTAGGAAAGCAGTAGAATAAGTAAGAACTAAGAATCTTCTTTGGGATGGCTATAACATTTGAATCCAGAAGGTGAACAAAACTCTGATGTGTAAATTATTCTGTTTTAGCCTAGTCACTCCAACTAAAGATATCTACCTGATAAAATTTTATACAACTTGTTTTAAAAAATCTATGAAAACTATTACATATTAAAATTCTCTTAGTAAAGGCTGACATAGAAGAATATAATATCCTTCCAGAAAACTAGTAAGACCAATATTTTGCATGTTGCCTCATTTTCATGATTTTTAACAATGATTTTTTTCAGATATGTGCTAATGGGAAAATGGTTACTTTAAAACACATTAACATATATTTGGAACCCAGCCTTGGAAAGTACTTTGGCTTTGTGATTCATATCTTATGAGCATTATTTATCTCATGTGACCCTTGAAGGAAAATTCTTGTCAACTAGACATGCAACCTTTGTTATTTTACACATTAATTGAAAGAAATGCATGTCAAAATATAATTTCCTTGTCTTCAGGAGGTTCCGATGACTCCATGAGCAGTAAATGTTAATTTATGAGCTTTATTGTTCATGTTACTACCTGAAATGCTCAGTTTATTAAGGCCATTAAAGATGTGCCTAACAGGCACTATGATATTTGGGAGGGTCTTTCTTTGGCGGGGGTGGGGGGAAGGTAAATTGCTTTCTAATGATGTAATTTAAAGTTGGAGATGAAGTTGAGATGGAGTTTAAGTGGAGCAGAAGCTCAGAGAGCACAGAAGAATGGGTGGTGGGAGTGACTCTGAGGTGCTTTCTTTCTTAAGATTTATTTATTTGAGGAGGGAGAGAGAGAGTGAGTGGGGTGAGGGGCAGAGGGAGAGACAGAGAATCCTCAAGCAGACTCTCCACTGAGCACAGAGCCCTATGCAGGACTCCAACCCAGGGCCCTGAGATTGTGACCTGAACCGAAACCAAGAGTTGGATGCTCAATGGAATCAACCAGCCAGGTGCCTCCCCTGAGGTGCTTTCTAAATACCTTAGGTGGCATATTAGGTTTAAGATGTCTCACCTCATCTGATGTTAATGGCTGGGGCTCTGTTACACACCCTAAAGACAGTTAGTGTCTTATTTGAAGACCTATCTATGGGTTTACGTAGCATGTAGGTAGTTAGCTGGAGCCTGATCTACAAGGACATCATGTAACTCCCACACCCATCCTCTTCCTCCTCCTCTCTTGCCACTGTATGAAGGGTGTCTCTCCTCTTATCTGGATGTGATACCTCTCCCTCTTGCCTTCTCAAGGACCAAACTCTATTGATTACACACTCTCTCTTTTTATTTTAAATATCCGTTTCATTAGAATATAAGTATTTCAAAACCCATATTCTTTTCCAACCAACTTATTGGGCTCCTCTTCTGTGTTCATTTCTCAAGTAATTATATTGAAATTTTTTCCCTTATCTGTCCCCTCACAATCTCTAGTTAAGCTTAATATTTTGTTTGATACATTCCAGAGAATTTATCAAAGCAGCCTTGGCTAATCAGAAATTCCGGAATGCCAGTATTCTAAATATTTCTTCCAGTCCTCAAACAGACTTAGACCTTTACTTTGCAGTAGAAAAAGACTCCCTGAAATGTTTCTGAGATAATGATCCTCACTGACACCAGAAGTGTAAAGATTCCTCCATCACTTCATTACTCCACCTTGTATTAGACAGTCTTATATTCTTTTGACGTACACTTAATGATCCCTATGCTTCTTATCATCAGGATTAGCACTTCTGTTTTCTGTTCTTCACTGCCTCCTATGAGGGGCAAAAGGGAAGGATATGTTTATATAACTGTACAAATCCAGCCAGTGTTTCGGTACTTAACTGCCTTGGTTCACTAAGTGGTGACACTGCTGAGAGTCAACTGTTTTCTGTCGGGGGTCAGCCGTGTTGTAGGGAAATCAATATAGGATGTGTGAAAGTAGGCTGCGCAGAAGTGAGGCATAAAGGAGCTGAGCATCACCCTTAAACAAAAACTACTAATGGTTTGTTTTCTTGATTTCTCAGTCTCTGTAAGTCAATATATTTTCGTGCTTAGAAAAAATTAGAAAGTTATACAACCTTTAGCGTCGTAATCATCAATTACCAATTTCAGAAAAGTGGGCTTATGACTCATAGGGTTATTAGCAAATTTTGTTCCAGGTTTATAGAAATACTTCATGTTGAATATTAGATATACGTATGACTCAAGTAAAGAAAATCTGGACTGAAGTCATTGTTACACAGAACAATTTACGGAACCCTAGATTATACGGGTCAGTAGCTGTCAACACCATGTATAACCCTATCCTAGACTGCTGCTGCTGGGAAAACCAAGGCTGCAAATGTGAAATACCCTGTGGACAGTCACACCGCTAGCCAGTGCAAGAGGGAGGTCCTACAACCCAGGCCTGTTGACCCTCGGTTCAGTACATCTTCAAAAAACATGCATGCTTACAGAACAATCCTGTAAGTCTCTTGTTTATACTCAAAACTATCCTACCCATAAAGTACTCCTCTCCCAGCCAGGAAGACGCGGAGTTCTCCCTGTGTGAGGACCACTTAGCAGCAAAACCACTCCTTCCTCGGAGGGCAAGGAGGGCTGGTCTGCAGGGTGCCCTCAGGCTGCTCTGCAAAGCCTTCAGCTCTAAGTGCTCGCCCCACTGGTCCCGCAGGAGAGCCTCCAAGAGGGTCACACACTGAGCCACTGAGAACCAGAAAGGGGAAACACAAGTCTTTTCTCTGGGGGATCCATGGAAAAGAATCTTTGTTCTTTAGCCTCCAAGACAAACCAAACTCAGTGTGAATTACTAAATGAGTTTAAGACACTTGGAATTTGATGCTAAATCATCATCTCTGGTTTGATATCTCTGCTGTCCCATTAGCTGTGCTTTACTCTATAGTCATTTTTTTGCACTGAAAATCTCTGCTGTTTAACTCACACATGTGGACATCTGGCCTTAAGACTCTGGCTTATGTTCCTGGGGGGAGTGAAGCAGAGTTTTAGAGGATGTTTGAAGATAAGCGATAAACATGGAATTTTGAGAAGAACATCCTTTTACATTTACTGGAAGATTTTGGAGAATTTTATAGTAAAGTAAACATGAGTATGTAATAGGTGAAAGGCTAAAGTCTCATTAATTTTTAAGATAAAAGTCAAGACTTCAAATAATCCTTCTCCTTTGCCTGTTGTGTGAGGCTCTGCCCTCAGTCCTTCTGGACATAAGCTCTACTTTCCTTTGCCATTAGAAGTGATTCAGTGGAAAGTTTGAGAAACATGGATCTTTGGGGGGCAGGTGGAGGGGTCAAGGGAGAAGGAGAGAAAGAATCCATGCTGGACATGGAGCCTGATATGGAGCTCAATCTCACAACCCTGAGATCAGGACCTGAGCTGAAATCGAGAGTTGGATACTTCATCAACTGAGTCACCCAGGCCCCCTGGATAATTTCTTTATCTATCTCAGCAGCACATTTTCAAAATTCAGAAGACAAATGATGGAATTTCAAGTCTTTTTGGAGCTCAGTGATTTGGAGTTAAAGTAGTTCTTAGTCCATATATTCCACAGATAGGAAATAATTATATACTGAAGACAGCATTAAGGTCTGGAATCAGCTTAAAATGGGTATACCTTAGAGATCACTATATCAATTCACTGGATATAGAATGCCAACTCATCTTTGGGGCTGAAATCATCTTCCAGATTATGTGGAAGAATTATGTCAGTAATGATATTCAATTTCCTTTATGTGTGTTGAGACTAAGCCAAAGGTCTAGTACTTATCAATATAATCTTCTGAGAATCAACCAGGAGTCATTATGTGTATGACAAAAATGTCAAAAGTGTGTTTTATTAACAAATATGAGCTCATGTTCATTATGACTCAATTCTTTTGAGGGGAGAGGATATAAATAATGGGTATAGAACTGAGATATAAGAAAACTATAAACAGAAAGCCCAAGTGTTTTTTTTAACCAAAGTAATCAACTCCTGGGAAGCCACAGATGGTAGACATAAACTATAATTCATTAAAATGTCATGCAATCTGAGAGGTAGAAATCCAGTACCTCTTGACATGAGTTGCTAACATGAGTAGCTGATGCACAATTTACCAGTGTGAAAATCTAATTGCTTATTATAATGGTGTTTTCAGTTATTTTTATTCCCATAAAAGAATAAAAGAATTAGGCTCTTGCATTTAGGGAAAAAGAAACAGTCAAGGAACAATAATTTTAAGAGTTAAAAAATCTTTCCAAGCCCAATAAAGTATAATGCCATTATAATTTGGGTTATTTTTGCTTTAGGTACTTGAACTGTGAATACATATATTCTCTTGTTTTTGAGAATTCAAGGCTTAATAATAATATCTACATCAAGAAAATAATCTGTAATAAACTAATGTTTAAAAAAGGACATTCTAGGGGCACCTGAATGGCTCAGTGAGTTGAGCATCTGACCCTTGGTCTCAGCTCAGGTCTTGATCTCAAGGTTGTGAGTTCAAGCCCCACATTGAGCTCCACACTGGGTATGGAGCCTACTTAAAAAAAAAAAAAGGACATGCTAAACGGTAACACTAAAGGATTTACGTGTAAGTGCTGAACTACGTAAACTTTACAGATAGCATAAAATCCAGCATAGATTGACTAGAAAATAATCTCATTCTTCTACATCCTCATATTTGTGTTCTGTCAAAAATTATAAAGTGACACATAACTACTGTTTAAAAATCTTAAATAAAACTTTAGCTAAGCATCCAAAGTGAAAGTATTTATTCTTTCCATTATGTATTGCCTATCTTAGAAACTGACTGGTGACAATTTGGATGCACAATCACAACACATAATTTTTTCCCCTTCCTATTTGGGCATATAGGTTCGTGAACTTCCTTAGCGGTTTAATATCTGAACATGCCCCTCAGCACAAAAAAACAATGGATTTTCAGGAAAAAAAGAACAAAAGCTGATACTGGTAGCTAGAGTCTATGGACGAAGTAGCAGCAGCAAGATCTTAGGGGGTGTCTGGGCTTACTTCTGGGCCCTGACTTGTGTGACAAGCCCACAAAAAGTCTGAAGAACTAAAGAGGTTACCTCACTGGGATGTGGCTGTGTGCGTTATGGGTGTACATATACAAGGTATACAAAACTAGGTATCTCTGTCAAAATCATTACTCTAATCAGGAAAAGAATACTAGGAAAAAGTATGATAACCCTCCCACGGTTAAAACAATCAATGGCACGTCTCTCATTCCGAACAACTGTCCCTGAGCATGGGTTACAGAGCATCTAAGAAACAAAGTGTAAGTAATAGCCAATGCCAGTTTGCATACCATATTTTAACTTTTTTGCTAAAGTATAAAGTTTTAATTAGTTTAACTACAGCAAGTACTTAAGAGCTGCATTAAAAAATAGCTTAATGTCAGAAATAAACTTAATACAATAGAATTCTATCTTAAGAGCTGGTACCAGAATTTTCCTTAGCGAAGAAGCTGCCCCCATGGAGAGGCAGAATAGTTTAGTGGCTAAGAGGATATACTCTACAGTCAAACAGTCTGGGTTCAAATCCTAGCTCTGCCAGTCTCCACTTACTCTACTTTAGCTTCCTCCCAAACAGAATGATAGTAGAACCCACTTCATAGGTTGGCTTTAAAGATTAAAATAGATATTGACATACATGTACTTGTTTGTCATTTAGAGATATTGACAGAATCCAGGAGAAATAACAGGAGTGGTGAGAGAGAAAAAAGAGGAACAAGATATGGCAAAATACAATGTGCCTAGTGATTATAACCACTTCCAAACCACCTCCTCCCCTCTCATCCCTGCTTGCTTGCTCCCAATGCTCTTCTCACCGAAGTCTATGAGACTCATGCATGCTGGACATGCACAGATTTTAATTTTGTTTTGTTTTAAAAGACACAAAAATGGTCTCTTCACACAGTGGTCTCTGTGGTAGGGGACAGAAGGAGTTGGACTCCAAGAGTCATAAGAGGCCAAGAAAGTTTCAACCAGGAAGGAATAGAAATCGTGGGGACAGTTTTGGAATTGGACAGGCTTTGAAACTGGAATAAAGAGGCTCCCAGATTACACTAGTGGTACACAAATCTTAACACAAGAAAGCACCAATATTTTTAGACTCTATTTAAGAAAAAATAATTTAAACTCTCAAATGATTTAATTAATTATAATGAAAGAAATTTTAAGTCATGTGTATCGGGTCAGCTGTTCAATCCCTTCCACTGTGTAACACCAATACTAAGCCAGCATTGTAGTTCCCAGTCCCCATCCCTAGCATGGAGGCATGGTCATATGATTCCTGATTTATGGTGCATCTAGAACAAGGCTTTTAAGAAGAAGACATATGTACTTTATTCTCCTTTTATCCTTCTGCCCTATGGATTCAGGTAATAAAAAAGCATTAAATGTAAACAGCCTGGGTCCCCAAACCTCTGCATGGAGGAGAGTGGATTGTCACTTATGAAGACCCAACTAAATTGTTAATGGAACAACAGAATTTTACTGAACTTGAGACTATACATTTTAAGGTCAATTTTTATAGCAGGTACAATTATTGTAACTAATATGTCAAGTTACTTGCAGATGACAGCGCAGTATCAAGACTAAGAATATAAATACTAGCATACTGAATCTACCAGTTATTGTCTATGTGTCCCGGGAAAATTATTTAAGCTTTCTGACCTGAGTTTCCTTATCTAAAAAATGGTGATCATCATGGTACCTATTTTAAAGTGCTAGAATTGTGCCAGTCTGGCTCATAGTATGTATCCAAGAAACTCAGCCTTTATTAATATCTATAATTATGCTTATCTTTGTGGATAAATGAATCAATTAAGGGACGAGAACAAATGAAATCCACTTGTCTTATAAGTAGACAGTAGCAGTCCTCAAGATCTAAATGCCTGGCTGATAGTACTTTCCCATCTTCTCCCCAACACAACCAACTTGTTCTAGACTTAGCACTGTTGGGGACCCTTGTAGACAACTGCCTGATAGTTTTCTTATACCCATGCTACCTTCTTCCCTGGGACCATTCTTCTACTGGTGCCTCACGACACACAGTCTGGACTATATGGACCAAAGGGAATCTCCCATGTGGATGTACAGAACCGTCTTTTGGCTCTCTTCTTTCACTTCTCTTTTACAACTCCTTTTCAGCTATCCCAAGGAAATCTTCCCTTCTTTTGATAACCACATCAGTGCTCAGAAAGCAGTGACATAGTGCAGAGGAAAACGAGTACCATTCTGAACATGACTTCCCCCTTTGAGAGAAGACTATACAATTTGAGACATGATCCCTTCTTCACGTACTTTCTTCTCCACAGAAAAACCTAGGAGAATCTTCTGAACCCAGTGATGCCCAACAGACTCATTTCTGTCAAATGAACATGAAATACAATCTGACTGTGTTTGAGCCTTTGCACATTTTAAGACAACAGGAGGAACAAGTCCACCGAGCTGCTGGAGCTACAGTATAGTAGCCTGGTCCTGGCCCCAGACGGCTGGCTGGCCGTCATTCCCCAGGCCGGATCTGATGACGTGGTCCACTTAGAGCACAGATTCTGCAACTGGACTGCTAAGCTCAAATTTCAGCTCTGCCCTCGCTAAGTGTGAACTTGGGCAAGTTACTCTCCATGTTTCACTTTCCTGACAAGCAAAATAAGCCTTAAAATCCAGTAAAGGCATAGAATTGAAGAAGAAAAGAGTGGTGTGCATAACTCAGTCTTAATGTGTAAAATTATGTGAATATACATTTCCTCATTTTCTCCCTATAAAGGAAAATGAAATCCAAATTAAATATTTTTCTAGTTACATAAACTTCTGTAAAAAAATAACAAATGCTAACCACTGACACTGGTTTTTCTGGATATTTATAGATAATTATTCGTTTAACCATTTAACTAACAACTAAGAACACTTTAAATATACCCAGACCATGTAGTCCAATAGTTAAGGACTCTCTTATTAGTGCATTCAGGCTGCTATCACAAAAATACTGTAAACTAGGTGTCTTATAAAGAACAAACATTGATCTCTCACAGTTCTGGAGGTGAGGAGGTCCACAGTCATGAAGCTGGCAGATTCAGTGACTGGTGAGAACCCACTTCCTTGTAGACAGCTGTCTTCTCACTGTGACCTCACATGGTTGAAAGGGCAGTTAGCTCTCTAGGGTCTCTTTTATAAGGACAATAAAATTCATGAGGGCTCTACCCTCATGACCTAGTCACCTCCCAAATGAACCACCTCCTAATGCTACCATATTGGCCACTAGGCTAAAAAAAAATGAATTTTAGGGGACACAAATATTCAGCCCATAGCAAGGACTACGACTCTGGGCACAGACAAAGATTCAAATTCTCCCTGCCACTTATTAGCTGTTTGACTTTGGGCGAGTAACTTAACTTCTCTCAGCCTTTGTTTTTTTCCCTGAAATCCAAGAGCTAATTCCCATATATCATAAACTCTCCTAGCAACTGCACAGGATTGTTGAGAGGATTGAATGTGATAATGCACATTAAGTGCTTTACACAGGACCAGTCACATAATATGGCCTGAACAAGTATTCACCGTTCTTATTAGTTATTGATAGCCACTTGATAAATGTTTGTGGAGTAAATGGAATGTTTGACATCACACAAACATTACTGCCAGGACAGGTGGGAATAACAATGGTAGCCACGTAAGTTCCACGGGGGAACAATTGCTGGTTTCAGGCACTACTGACCCAAAGATTTACTGGTGGAAAAAAAGGAGAAAGCTTGAAACAAAAATAGTGACTCTTTTTACCTTGGGGAAGTGAGTAGGACATAACTAAGAATGAACAAGACAGATATTAGTACAGTATGCTACTAAAAACAGGTTCTTTTAAAGATGAAAATTCAGATGATATATATGCAAGATTTGAACTATTTGGGCTCTTTACAACTGTATTTAATTTTCAATTATTTTCTGAATGGAAAGAAAGAAAAATTATTAAGGATTTATTAAATTTTATGGAAACTTTGGGAAATAAAGAACATATGTTTATATCATAATTAACTCCAAAGCTTATTTTCCTCAGGAATCATTCCTCAGTTAACACATTCCTCATCTTTCCAATACGATTGGGCTTTTATTTTAAGAGCTTTCAATAATTTTACACTCATGAGATGGTAAGCCTGAAATGCTTTGTAAACTGTAAAGTTCTATAACAAGACAAGCTAACCCTCTGCCTTTTACTAAGTCAAAAATGAGCTTGTAAACAATTTGAGGGCAAGGAAAATGCTTTCTATTTGTGTGTACCATGAAGAATACTCAGAGCAGAGTTCTAAAGGGTAGAAGCTTTTCTCAAATGCTTAGCTAAAGGGTATGCAATGAGTGACAACTACAAACATATAAAAGCAGAACAAAAGAATAGACAACTGGCATTACTTTGAGTAACATCACTATGCCACTTACAGAGTAAAAAGGTGTGCACCAAATGGTCAAACTGCGCTATCTGGGCCAGAGAATCTAGGACGTGATGAATATGAGTTGAAAAGCACTGGTAGAGATATTGAGGAGACAGCTTCTGCACCCAGGACCATGAGCAGAAAGGAGCCAACAGATCTCAGTTATTACAGAGCCCCTTTGGTTTGGGAACACCCACCAAGGAACCCATAATTCAGGCTACCTACATCCTGGAAATTAAAATTAGTGTTTGTAACTTTACCTAGACCAAAGGTTAATTGACAGACTTTTATTAAATGAAGTGATATATGTAAGAGGGCACTGAAAATTGTAGTATCTTTATTAATCATTATAATGCAAATTTCATCTTTTAGTAATTTTCTAATGAAGTGTGACTTTGACTTTTACTATAATGGTAAAGAAGTTACTGTCACAACAATTCATTTACTGTCTCAAAACATTAAAATGATAAATATCTCCTTGTTGTTTATAGAAAGGTTAAAACTTAAAAGCAAAAAGGTGAACTTATCCAGTGAAATGTAACTAGATCAATGTCTAGGGGCTTTTGAAGTGATTTTTAGAAGGGAACGAAAGGGAAAAGGAGGCAGAAAAATAATAGAAAAATCACTTATACTTTTAAAAATTTTTTAAATTGAGGTGTTGATTTCCTAAAAAATAATAAAACCCAACATAGAAGAAAAAATGCCTTTAAAATTCACCCACTAAGAACGGCATGTCATAATGTTAAATGAAATACCATGATGTGATCAATTAATTACCATCTGAGCATGATATTCTGATTGAGCAAACATCATACCCATCCAGTAGACTTCTTACAAGAATCTTTTTCATTAAAGGCACTGTTGTATAAGACACTGCCCCCGCCTCCCTCCCAAACACAAAAACAACAACAAAAAATACACTGTTGGCACAGTTACTACCCTTGTAACTCTGAAATTCATCTTGTTACAAGATCTTTACAGATATTTATGGGGCAGAGAAGTATTTAAACAGCACCATGTGAGAACCAAAAAATGTCTCAGAGGAGTTCAGAGAATCGTTAACCTGATAGGAAGTTGGAATCTGGATAGGGCTTGAATGAAGAGAAGGATTTTGCCAGGCAAGGTGACAAATTAAGAACTTTCCAAGTGCAGGGTTGAGCACCTGTTAAGGTGCAAAGAGAGCTTTAAATTGTGTTTTATAAACCCAAGGAAGTCAAGTCTGGCCGGAGCACTGCCAGAAATGAAGTTACATATGTGAAAGATGGGAAGTAAATAAGAATCATTTACTCATGTCAAATAACAAGTAGACTTTTTTAAACCAGTATTTTACACTACACACACCTTATTATTGGTTTCACATGCACAATACCTGTGACTTCATAAGTTAAATCTTATCCAAGTCAAATTCATGTCTATGAACTTCCTATGACTTTAACAAGAACAATTTAGGGGACCTGGGGGGCAGAATTCAGATTAGGCTGTGAGGAGGACTGAGTGACTTGTGAGGAAAGAGACAGAACACAGAAATCTCTTTCAAAAAGTTTCATTTATTCAAGAAAGTCTTTGGCTTTGCCTAGTTTAGGCATTGTGCTAAATTCTGGGGAAGTAATCATTACCGAAATAACAGACACAACTCCTGTGCTCCCAACTGGGAAAATTAGAGTTGGCGGAAGTGGTTTCACTACTTTATGTAAGCAGCTAAGTCAAGGATCAATTTTTTAAAAGATTTTATTTATTGGGCGCCTGGGTGGCTCAGTGGGTTAAAGCCGCTGCCTTCGGCTCAGGTCATGATCCCAGGGTCCTGGGATCGAGGCCCACATCGGGCTCTCTGCTCAGCAGGGAGCCTGCTTCCTCCTCTCTCCTCTCTCTCTGCCTGCCTCTCTGCCTACTTGTAATCTCTCTCTCTGTGTCAAATGAATAAATAAAATCTTTAAAAAAAAAAAGATTTTATTTATTTATTTGACAGAGAGAGAGAGAGATCATAAGTAGGCAGAGAGGCAGGGAGAGAGAGAGAGGAGGAAACAGGCTCCCTGCTGAGCATGGAGCCTGATGCGGGACTCGATCCCAGGACCCCAAGATCATGACCTGAGCCGAAGGCAGAGGCTTTAACCCACTGAGCCACCCAGGTGCCCTCGAGGATCAATTTTTAGGGCAAGGTTGAAGAGCTGATGATTCTTACCTTTGTGGGGGATGGATAAGCTTTCATTCTGAAAAATCATTTTGTCTAGTGAGAGATGATACCAATAGGTACATAGTAACATGTCAACACTCTAGGAATAAGGGGGCGGGAACTGAAAGTCCCTGCAGTAGTATAAATTAACTTCTGACTCTGAGAAGCAGAGACTATGTTTAGGTTAACTATAGAAATGATCATTGTACTCTAATGACTTTATCTGTATTCTGCATTGTAGGCACCAAGTTCTTGGCCTAGAGCAAAGGTCATGAAATCTTCTCTTTAAAAGATCAGACAGTGAGTATTTTGACTTTGTGGGCCATAAGGTCTCTGCCTTTGCAGCGTGAAAGGAGCCACAGACTATAGAGAAATGAATAAGGATGACTGTATTTCAATAAAACTAGTTTTTTTTTTTAAAGATTTTTATTTATTTATTTATTTACTTGACAGAGAGAGATCACAAGTAGGCAGAGAAGCAGGCAGAGAGAGGAGGAAGCAGGCTCCCTGCTGAGCGTGGAGCCCAAAACTACTATTTTTATGTGTCACAAAATATTATTGTGACTTTTTCCAACCATTTGAAAAAAACTGAAAAATCATTCTTAGCTCATGGGCCATAAGAAACAGACTTTGAGCCAGAGTTTGCTGAACCCTGACCTAGTATAGAAAAGGCTGGATAATAGGGCACAGGGAGGGTTGACTTAAGAGAGACCCTGGATCACTCTCTTGCAGATTATGCCTAACACAGGATAAACAGATGTGCAAACCCCCTTTAAATGTGTGCACAATGTGGTAGATGTGACCAAAGGCAATTTCCTAAGGCCAGGGCTGACAGACTTCACCAGATCCTGAAAGGGAGACTTGACGGGATGAACTTTGAGAACCACTGATAGGGAAGAAATGGGAGTTAGACCTTAAGAGCTTGTGTTCCATTAACCTCTTTATGCATAGTGAGCAGAGAAAAACATTGGCTGTGTTAACCTGCCTCTCAGCACCATTCATGAATGATGTCACCAACATCTGTTCTCTAACTACTGCCCTTTAATTTGGTTTCTGAGAATTATGAAGATTGCTAGTCGGGGGGGCGCCTGGGTGGCTCAGTGGGTTAAAGTCTCTGCCTTCGGCTCCGGTCATGATCTCAGGGTCCTGGGATCAAGCCCCGAGTTGGGTTCCCTGCTCAGCAAGGAGCCCGCTTCCTCCTCTCTCTCTGCCTGCCTCTCTGCCTACCTGTAATCTCTCTCTCTGTGTCAAATAAATAAATAAAATCTTAAAAAAAAAAAGATTGCTAGTCGATATTACTCTTGAGCCCTTTCTATATGTCAAGTACTTTGCTAAAGTGTCAACATAAATTTTCATTTAATTCTCACAACAGTCTTCTGAGGTAGGTACCATTTAGTATTCCATTTTATAGTTGAAGAAACTGAGGCTCAAAAAGGCCTTTAACTTTTCATTTTCTTTTCTTTTCATCTTTTAGATACGCTGTCCTTACATTCTGCACCTCCTTCCTGAGCACATTCATTCACCCCAATTTCCATTTATATACTGATGATCCTCAATTGCCTTAAAAACCTATCCAATGACTGTCCCAACATCAGCATGGCCAGAAGTGATAAATAATATGCCTGCCCAGCAGTCACTCTCTCAGTAAATGGTAAGACGCACCCTTATCCCTGACATGCCTCTCCTCCGTACTGCCCAACAGACTCTTGGATACAAAAGACTGTAATCACTTTCCTACTCATCCAGCTTTTTCCAAACCTAGCCTGGTACAAGCCTTCGGCAATGGTGTCCTAAGATGTCTTCCTAAATACATGTGTTTTTCTTTTTTTTTTAAGTAAAAAATGGTAGTATAACAGAACTGAAATATTATAAATCTAAATATTTTTAAAAAACTATATAATAAAAGTATCTCTCTGTGTGTCCATGGAGTTGAATGGAGTTATAATGAAGTGGTTAAGAACATAAACTCTACTTCAACTTCTAAAAGTTGAGTGGACTCAGGCAAGTCAAGTAATCTGTAAAATGGGAATAATAATAGCACCTTATGACTGTGTTTTGAGGACTGGTGAAATTAATACATGCAAAGCAATTAAACGCTAGATGGCATTGTGGTAATTAATAAATAATAGCTGTCCTGCTGGTGGCTTTTTCAACATTAATAACACAAATGCAAAAAAAAGATTAGCTAATAATATACTAATATTTTCACAGTGAACTTGCTATTAGTGGCGGCCCTGCAGGAGTTTATTTATCTTCTTTTTGTTCTTCTGTGCTTAAAAATCTGAAAAATATTACTAAAATAAATGAGCAAAAGTATCTCTATACAAAATCACCGTGTGTTAAATGAGGATGTGCTGAAACGGGTTATCTGCTATAAAAACAATCAGACACATTTCTCATTACATTTGAGCTACCCAAAATATTTTATAACACCCATTCTGAAATTGATCTCATGTTTAAAAATTATCTTAGTATAGTTAACAATAATTATCACCGTATATAATTATTTGAGTACTTAGGATTGTACTTTGAAGGCCCTTAATAAATGTTAGTTTCCTTTCCTCCTTCATATCCTAAACACAAATTAATTGTAAAAATTAATTCCACTCAAATATTTTTTTCTGACAAACCAACCTAAAAGTATATATACATATTAGCCAAATTCAGAATTTATAGTTCAGAGTGAGGAAAAGAACAAAAATAGAGCATCTGCCATGTGTTTGAAAATACTAATCCTTATTAGGGCATCTCTTCAGAAGATGAGCTACTATAGCTGAATTGAATCTCTATTAACAGTAGTGAATTCCTAGGCCAGACAGCAACAGTAAATAAAAGAACCCATGCTTACATTCATCTGATGGCTTTGCAGACTTGAGGATCATTTCTGGCACCATGATTTTGTGCTCAGGAAACAAAGAAAATGAAACATTATGTTCCTCAGAATGTTTTTCTTGTGCCATTAAATGAATCAAATAAATGAGACACAAGGAATCTGGACTTCAGCAAGATTTTGATAAATATAGCTTTCCATGTCTGAAACTTCTGGGGGGACACCTGTTTTTTGTGAAAACTTCTTTGCCTTCATTGTTAATGATCAGCAAAGCCAAGTACACACTTCTTTCTTTCTTTCTTTTTTAAGAATTTGTATTTATTTATTTAGCAGAGTGAGAGAGAGAGAGAGAGAGAGAGAGAGAGAGAGAAAGCACAAGCAGGCAGAGTAGCAGGTAGAGGGAGAAGCAGGCTCCCTACTGAGCAAGGAGCCAGATGTGGGGTTCAATTCCAGGACCCTGGGAACATGAGCTGAAGGCAGTTGCTTAACCAATTGAGCCACCCAGGCACCCCAAGGAAACATTTCTTAAAATGTTTAAAGAACTCCTTAGCCTTCCTTCCCTGCAGCTACAACTTCTTTTATAAAAGAAAAGACTGAAAATCTTCACAAGTTGCACTAAACTTAAAATGCAGGGGCACCTGGGGAGCTCATTTGGTTAAGCAGCTGACTTTGGCTCAGGTCTGGCTCAGGTCATGATCTCAGGGTCCTGGAATCCAGCCCCATGTTGAGCTTCACACTCAGCAGGGAATCTGCTTCTCCCTCTTCCTCTGCAGCAACCTCTTGCTCATGCTCTCTCTCTCTCAAGTAAATAAATAAAATCATTGGAAAAAGTAAAATAAAATGCAGAAAATATTTTGGTAAACTGGATTGGTTGGAAGGAGACAAAATAAATCCTATGGCAAAATAAGACATTCATTTTCCTAAGGTAAGTAAATTATGAAGTCCAAGCTTGATTTATTTTATGACTTGCCTTACCCGTGTGACTTTTGGGGAGAAAACTGGAAAAAGAATAGCAGAAGGGGATTTAATATCTTGGATGTTTTCTTGGCATGATTATTGTCTAAGGACCACATGAATTTTAAAATAATGCCCTAAAGTCATAGGGAAATTAATCAAGCACTATAGCATTAGGTATAAGTGGGTTATGGTTACAGTTTTATTCATGTGTATTATTTTCTTGACAGTGAAACAAGGGTAATTTTGTTAGTTCCCTCCTATGATTTCTTCTTGAGAAATCTGTGATATGCCTTGGAAATTCATTAACTCTATTTAAGCTATTTTGAAATCAAACATACATAAATCTACTTAAAACGTCTTAGAATACTTACATTTTTGTCTATATAATCTTGTGGGATAATGAACACCACACAGTTTTTAATTCTACTATGAACCTTCTGAAAGTTATCATTCCCATGATTATAATGAAAGAATTATTTAATATCATTGAGATAAATTGCCCCCTCAAAAGCCTTTTAACCCATATTCTCAGTAAGAATAAGAAAAGGATCTGCTCATTGCCTTAGGAAGAGGCAATATCAAAAGATAAGAGAGAGGGCAGAACTTCAACTTTCTCCAATGAGACAAATCATATGGAGAAGAGTCGAACTAAATAGTAAATGGTGGCTCAAGACAGGTGAATCTCCAAAATGCATACGATAATCTAGATCTAACCAAATTTCATCTCAGAATCTTCAAGACAGGGAGTATAATTTCAAAGAGTCCTATTATGATCTCAGAAACCCTGGTGTGGACTTTGGAGCTGCACACAGCAGGGGATGACAGACAGTCTTGAAAGACAAATGAAATTAACATGAACTAGATACCTGCAAATCGTGGTAACTGCATTTTAAAGTTACCACACAGAGATTTTACATTATCCAAACTCGGCTGGAATTCCTGGGCTGCTCAGCAGTACTTTTCTCTCTACATTCCTCACCCTGTATCCTCACTCTCTCCATTCCCTCTCGCCTCATTTGCACGGAGAAGATCAAAGGCCTCTGACTCAGGTTCCTTCAGCCTTCATATTCCCATTACAATACTCCTCTGGATCCCAATCATGTCCTCTTTTCTATCAAATTCAGGGAGAGAACAATTCTTCCCTCTCTCCAAGAATAACTTTGATGTCCTTGAATTATACCCTCTGTCCTCTGGGACTTTGTTCTGTTAATTAAAATATTTTGTATTTGTATCTTTCAATCTCTCCATCCAGAGGTGCTTTTTCCATACCTCATCCTGGAAAAATGCGCAGATCTTCCTTCTTCTCTCTCTCTCTCTCTCTCTCTCTCTCACACACACACACACACACACACGCACACCATTTACTCCTAGTACTGTCTCCATTATGATGTCTGGTACATAAAAAATACTTTATAAATTTTAATAGAATGAATGAAAGGATTGCTCATACTGGTCTTTTCCCTTCCTAATGCTAAGCTTTTTGAAGAGAAGTTCATAATAATTTATTCTATTTATTCACCCTTCCAGACCCAGACCCAGGTGTCTGAATAGGCTTTAGGGTGGTAGGGGCAGCCTCATGCTATCCCATTGTAACCCCCCTACCTCCATGCCCCTGAGCTCCTACCCAGTCTCTGCTGTTCTAGTTCCTTCCACCCATGACAAGAACCCCATCCCAAATCGAAAGGGGAGTAATTAGGTGGGTGTGGGTGAGATGATGGTTACAGAGAGAAAGTTGAGATGAGTGATGGAGTGGAGAGTGGGCTCTGGCCCACGCTGAATCCCGTCCCCACCCAAGCATGCTCTATCCTCCCCGCTACCTCACTAGTCTGTTCAAACTTAAGGTCAGGAAGAATGCTTGGTTCCCAAGGCCAATGGTCTACTCTCATTCCCTAGCTTCTTCAGACCTTCTGTAGGATTCACCAGCCTCTCTATAAAATTCTCTCCTCTCCTGGGAGTCGGTTTCTCTTCATCTTTACCCTTCACTCTTTTTTTCTGGATCCTGCTTCCCCCCTCCCCACTTCTCTGTATTCTCCCTCTTCCCTTAGTAGTTATTCCTGAATTAGGGCATTTTACCTTGTCTTTTCTTAATTTCATCTTCAGTCTATTCCTTCCTCTGAGTAAGCTCATTTCTTCCATTTCCATAGCTCTTTCTCTACCTCCCTGCATCATCCTCTGTCATTTCATCTATTAGCCCCACACTGACCTCCTTGCTTTCTCCCTGGTTTTGTACATGTGGCTCCCATTTAAACTTCCAGTAGCATAGCTTTGTTTCTTTCTCTTGATTAAAACGTCTCCATCAAACAGTAAGCAAAGTCCCTTAAAGGGCTTCTAAAAGACCTGGTCTAATCTTTTTTTCTAAATGTACTCCCCACTACAGCCCTCTCATACACCTTTGTTTTGCCCAACTGTGTCTGTGGGCTGGGATCATTTATTGATATGTGTATATATTTATATACATATATATATACACACATACACACACATACATATGTATACATATATATCAATCACACACACTTATATGTATATATGTTAATATATATCAAATATATCAATATATATCAAATACATCAATATATATCAAATATATATATATATATATTTTTGTTTTTCTCCCAGTATTTTTCCTTCTCCCTTTCCACAAAATTATTAGCCTTTTAATAATTTCCATAAAATTATTTTATGCTTCCTTGCTTTCAGGGATTTTTTGCAGGAATATAGGGCAGCCAGAAGGTAGTAGTGACCCTTGTTTTTCGTAAATACCTATACTCTAAAACAGATAATGCTAAATGTGCCAGCCAGATCAGGAAAAGAGGAGTAGTCTCTGCAGGCCCTATAGGTCAGGTTGGAACCTCCAGGAGCCCTGTTGTGACACAAAAAGAGAGAAAGAATACGCGAGGAGCTTCATGTAGCCAGAAGGCATTTTTTGTACACGTTGAGATTCTTCAACTCTGAAGGAGTGTGCATCCTTTGCAAGTCATGGAAATTTTTGCTTATCCATGTCCATGTGAGATATGTTTCCTTACAAAATATATACCTATTACTTTGCTCATGGCAATAGCCCCCTAAATTTTTGTGTTTGCAGCAAGTTGTCAGAGTCAGAGAGCTTGATCTAACAGGGATTCAGAGAAAAAGATACTGGTAGATGTTGGAGTAACAGGGGACAACTCAGAGAGTTAGAGGGTCTTGAGCAGGGTCTTGAAGGAAAGGATTAGAAGAGGAAAACGAAATTTGGGATAGGGGAAAATTTTTGGAAAGGTAGAGAATATCATTAAAGAAACAAATGAATTTTTACTGCATTCTTAGTACATGATAATTGACTCTTAATTGTTTGAAAATTTTAAAACAGTCCTGCAACATTTTCCATAATTTAATCAATGCTTTAACCGTTAACATACTAATCTAATAAAGTACCTTCAGCTGTTAATGATATAATAAATCGTAATTTTATTAAATGGTTAGACCATGATTATTTACTAATTCTGCATGTACTCTTATCCTGAGACACAGATCTTAGACCAATTTGATTTTCCACTTCTTTTGGTAACATGCATAATTGGCATGGGTTTACTACATTTGGTGCTTGCTTTATATTTTCTCATTTAGTTGTTTGGTTCATGTTTATTTCAAGTGTGAATAATTTTCTTCCACTGGGGATGACAATTTTAGTTTCGAAATACCTACTGTGGCTGGTGTACTACTAGAGATACAGTTAATGTAAGATAATGTAAGATGGAGTAAATTGAGCAATTTCTAGTCTATAAAGCCGATGTTATTTTACATTTATAGGCGCTTTCTTCATAAAAACTAAAAGTTCTAAGCAGAAATCACAGTCTCAGATGCACAGTGTTTATTTGATCTAAGATCTGTGCTGAGGTGACCTGTTTCTTGCAGTGAAGTGGAATAGCCATTAGAGAAATCTTTTATATGATTTTAGGATGCATCCATTTCCCAGGGGAGTAAGCACTCATCATTTTCAACATTTATCAGTGTGCTGATAAGATTCCTTCTATCCTGGAATAGGCGTCCCTGTAAAGTATTCCTATTTTATTTTTTAATGCACAAGCCTCACCTCTTCAAGGAAGCCTCTAAAGATTGCATGAGAGAATTAATCACACTCTCTGCTCCCTCTATACCACTGTGATAATTTGATAGTTGCCCTTTTTGAGCTGGAAGAGTTATATGTAACTCACTCTTTTCTACTTTGATATCTTCGAAGGCATGAAGAGTGTTTCATCCATCTCTAATATTCCTAGCTCCTAGCCCACTGTCTTGGTACAGTGTCTATCATGCATTAGCAACAGGATTGTGCTTAAATGTTTGTTGAACCTTATTTCAAACTCTTCTTTTTTGCACAGTGGTTAAAAGCACAGGTTTTGGTACCCTGAAGTCTGGGCTTAAATTCTAGGCCAATCACTTACAATGGGAACTTGAGTAAATTACCTAAATAAAGTTATAATTAAAAAAAAGTAATGGCACTTACAAGTTTGTTGTGACCAATAAAGAAGTGAAATTATATGTACATACACATGCATGTATATAACTGAAGAGTGCATGGAAAAAGCTCTAGAATGTAAATCTATTAATAGGTTTATTCACTTAGACACATTCTTATGATACTAAAAATTATCTTATACTTGTAGGTAATTGCAAGGGTATCATTTAAGGATGATCCTTCACAAATATATAGACCCTTCTCAAAAATGCCTTTATTTTTAAGTAAGGAGGGGATTACCACTGGGGGAATGTCATATAGTTAGTCTATGAGTGAAGGACCAAACACTTATACTGCACAGGCTGGGCCTCTAAACCTACATAAGCTATAATCCACCTTGAGTTCTAAAGCCTAGCTGTAAGTTTACTCAGCGCTTTATTCAATTACAAAATATATTGTTCAATTACAAAAAATATTGCTAGATCAGGACCTTTTTCTTATAATTTTCCTTTCTTTCACTACTTCATGTTTCAATCTAATTCAGCTACTATTTTCTGAATAGGTATCTATAGCGAGGTATGTGATCGCTTAAAGACATTTACCAGTAGTAACACCTAGAGTCATTGGAAATGTCCTGTTTATGTCACTTTCCTATTAAAAAATACATATTTAAAGAAGTTATTCCTACTTTCATTATGAATAAATAGTGTGGTAAAGGTTAATAAAAGTATTAATATTAGTTGTAATTGAAATACCCTATAAGAGTAATTATACGTAATTGAAGAAACTAGTAAATTATACCTAAGAATAATTATATATATAATTAAAGGGCATAGTAAATAGTCTTCATAGTAAATGAAATATACATATGAGTATATGTGTGTGTGTATATAAAATTTACTATGCTCTTCAATTTGTTGAAAAAAATTTTATTTGATTTCAAACAAACACTCAAATAACAAAAAAGTGATGTGTTTGTAATCAATCATTCTAAAAAGAGCTGATTAAAGTTTACTTCTAAGTGCTTCACATTTTCCTGATTATCTGGCATCTGTGTGGTAGAGGAGAGAGAAGTTATAACCCAGGCTGTCTGGATTAGAGGTTCACCACAAGAGAAGCCTTTGCTTAATTAGTCTTTTTTTTTCACATTAAAATAATTAAACATTTACAGGAAATATAATACATTCTATTCTACAGAATACACAGCTTGTTTTAATGTATGAGTAAGGCTGTTTTCCTCTCCATATCACTTGTAGAAGACAGAACAGGGAGAAAAACCAGGCTATGCACTGAGACAAAGAGGCATGATGATCGAGGTTTGTCACCCTTTTTCATTTGCTTTAGAAAGATGGAGAAGAAAGAGAATAGGTTCTCAAATAACAGGTAAAATTCTGAAATAGAAAAAGAGACATAAAACTTTGTACCTGGAAAGTTCACAGGAGGACATCTAGTCCACCCCCGCCCCCCAGAATATAAGCAAACTGAATCCTACAGAAATGAAGTAAATGTTGATTCACTGAGTCACTTCGGAACAGAATTGTTTTGTTAGCTTGGTTTTGTGATCCAATGTCTTTCTTTGCCCCCTTACACTGCAAACTAATCCCCTCAAGTAGTTATTCCATGGACGTTATTAACAATGCATCTTTTCGGAAGGTAAATATTATTTGAAATTCAACAATGACCATAAATGGAATAACATTTAAATTAATAAAGCAAAGAGGCAAAGTGTTTCAATGACAATCATTTGAACCTATCACCTACAAAGCTGTGTAGCAAGTACAGTTCCTGTGTAAAATTACTGTTGTGTTTTATTCTAAGAAAATGTGATTCTACATAACTAGTGAATGATAGAGAGGGAACTAACTATAGGGGACAAATAAAAGAAGAGAGACTCTGAATAGTTAGAGTAAAAAGATAAGCTGTCCACTAAACCTCACAGAGGAAGCACTGGTTCATCAAAGAACATTCCCATTTTATCTAAGTGATGAAGGATTTTCAGATCTGGTTGTGAAAGCCTTATCCACACCCCACACTGTAAACTATCACTATATCGATACCAAAAACCAAGAAGCATCACCATTAAAAATAAGACAAATCGAACAACACAAATGAACAATGCCTCCTACTCCTCAGGAAGAAGACTGACCCTAAAGAAGAGAAAAGATTCTCCTACACAATGAACAGCTCAGCATAGTGGCCGATCCATTACAGAGACTCTCAGTAATCTTAGGTTCATTCTGTGATTTTCAGGAAGACAAACCTCTGTTGAAATAGGTGTGTACTCTAGTTCAGTTTTTTAATGGCTCAATTTCCTACCTTTATTTGTAAATATGTCCACTAGAATGCACATTTTAAAACAGATACTCTCCAGAATGCCAAGGTAACTATAAAAAGAATTTCATGAAAGTTTTTTAGCATGAGTAAATTTTGTTACAAGGCTTTTGCTGCTAAGGAACAAAAATATGGAGTGAATAGTTATAACAGGAGAAACAAGTGCTGACAATTTAAATCAATTCAATATTTCACTTACCTTTAGTTTTCCACAGTACTGAGCACAGTAATAAGTTATCTAGTATGTCTGATCAAATATTTTGTAATTTGGGGCAATTTAAAAAATATTTTGTAGTACAGAAATAACCATCCTCCTTGCTGTGTTTGCTTTTTTCTATATACCTTGAGGACATAAAGCTTTTAAGATTTATAAGCAGTAGAAAATATCTGAAACTCAAATTTTGTATTAAGACATTCTTTGCACAAATTCACTGACCCATTTTTCTAAAGTAAAAATAAGTGCTGGGTTTTTAACTTGCACTGAAAATACAATTACAGTTCAATAATTATATTCATACAGTACCTTGAAGACTATATTTCAAGTTGCACAACTGACCTTCTTTTCCATAAAAATATAGATAGAACCTGAATTATAGGTAATTATATTATGGAACATTTTGAAAAGAAGAATCCTGTTGCTTTTCTTGCATATAAATCAATTTGGATCTTTAATACTTCTTTGCATTTCCTTGCATATTTATAAACATGGCTTTACTTTTTTTTTAACTTATGAAAAATATCTGACCACTTTACAGATTGACAAATGATACCAGGTTAGACAGCTGTACAGAAAATAAACACACACATGTAACAGATTTTCAGACAGAAAAATAAACTTCCTTTTGCAAAGAAGAATCAGTACACTCTACAATCACTCACAAGCCATAGCACGAGGATCCATTTTTGTCTCTCCAGCAAGAACTCGAGGTGTCTAAGTGGAATTCACTTCACTCACCTGTTTGGCTTAGTTGGGATGTGCTTCTACTCCTTCTAGACACTATGGCAACCACTTTGGCACTCAGGCTGGATCTCCTTTTCTTTCCACCTGCTCCAACTGTACCCACAGCCGTGTCGGACTGACTGCCATCATTATGCTCCAGTGTATACATCTCCCCACTCACGCTGGTGCTCTTCGTGATGGCTCTTCCTGAAGTCCCCATCCGTCTGCCTTGCATTTTAGGGGTAAATGAACTATATTTATAAAGTAAAAACATATACGCATCCATAAATTACAGGTCAGCATAACCGAAGCTCTAAATCTAATTTATTTTGAAATAATCCAGGCAAATTTTTAGGGGGGGGGAAGCCAGTTGAGTAGGAGTCTTACAACTATGATTTACTAGATGTAAGCTTAAAACAACAGTAGTTCAACACAGGAATCTATAAACTTTTAGTAAAAAGAAATGCAACCTATGTTATCTACAGGGAGGTCAATGTTACTAATTTTATAGTTACTAATATTACTTTCAGAGAAAAACCAAAATATTTAAATTGATAAGTTCAGATACATCCCTCAGGAAAAAATATTATTAAAAATGTGTACTCTGGATTTGCCATACAAGATGAAAAATGTAAACAATATCTGTTCTAGTTCCAACCAACAGATATCTCTTGCTATTTGATATCTTTTGCTTTATGAGTCTAGGACAGATTAATAATGAGGCAAAAAAAATCACATTTCCCTCCTTTTTCCTTGGCCCCTCATGTTGCATCTCTCCCAAATTTCAACTCATTTTCCTCTTTCAGTGTTTCAAACTCACATGCTCAGGTTGAGATGTTTCTTTTTTTATTTCCTATCAAAACTTACTTGTCTATGTTCCTGGATTATACTAATTTATCTGAGTAAATTACTGTATTTCTCTCCTAAATGAGAAAATTATTGTTGAGACTTTCAGGCAACATGAAAGGTTGGTGGGAAAAAAACCGTCTCTAACTTGCCAAAGTAAATGTACATCTGTGAGTTGGGAAGGGAGGTAGGGCAGGCTAGTTGGGAGCCACAGACGTCAGGAATCTTCATAGCTTTTAAATTGTACTGCATATGCAGTTCTATTATCCATCTAGACTGGCCTCTTTTGGCCAGTAAAGACCTGGTTTGATATATCTGAAATGACCCTCTTTATTTTATGTTTCTTTAAAATATCTGTAAAAATTGGCTGACATGACCCTCACCACCACCTTGATTTTCTATTTCTTGTTTTGAAGTACAAAATACATTAATAGAGCATCTTTTAACAGTGATGACATTTAATAGTCAAGTTGAGATAAGTCCTAACATGATTAGAAATGATAAAATAGAAATTCTTGGGATCACGTAAAGTATTTGTGGTCATATACATAACGAGTGTTTCAGTAGAAAGGGAAATTGATAATGGGATGAGTTCAGAAAGAGTGAGACTGTGGAAGGCTTAGAAGTTATGGAAAAGAAACAAGACTGATCCTTAGGATCCTTCCATGAATTGAATGGAAAAATGAGACCCCCTATTTGATAGGAATCATTTGGAATTTTTAATCCCTAGCTGTATTACTTGAATTGGTCAATATCATTAATATTAGTATTTTTATTCTTTCAATTTATTCTAATCAGCTTTCCACTAACTCGAAGTTTGTAAAGCCATTTTCAAACCTGGTAATTTTGCTATGCACTTTAGGCAAACTCTTTTTCAAAACATTAATGAAGACAGTACTACATATAGCTGGTTCAAAACTGATTCCTGTGGGGTTTGTATTCTCAACTCCAGTGGACCTTCTTTCCTGAGAAATATTACAATAGATTTCTTCTGTGTCCTCACCAATTTATCTCATTGCATGACCTAAATCTGTCACCTTTCCTTAAGTCTACTCCGACTACCTGCTTTTTCTACGATTTTACTTGTAGACTTCCCCTGGAGGATACAAAGCAATGTCACGATTTGGTCAGTTTTGCAGTGATGATGTCCACCTTCAATCAAACGCCTGTGACTGAGAAGTCAGTAGTCTTCCCACCTCTCACTCTTTTTAGCACACTCATCACAGGGTTATTGAAAACTTCTCTTCTGACGATTTTATTTTTACCTTAATAAAGTCTGGATAAACTAGCATCTACCTTTTCTCTCCCTATTATCTCCATGAAAATGGAATTCTATTACAACCCTCAATTTGTATTTTAAAAGTTATTTCACAAAAAAATACTATTGTAAAATATGCAGGAATGTTCTTTAGGCTATAGAAAAGTTTCTAAGTATAGGGAAATAGCTTTAATAATACTTCTATCCTGAAAATGTGTTTGAAATGAGCTAGGAAGATTAAAAGTTTTTTTCACGGACATTTAATCACAATAATGAATGTTTCACTATTTGAAAAAATTCCAGAAGGCAACTATGCTCACCACTATACCACCAACGCACATTTTGTTGACCAAAATCCTGAAAAAATTTAGGGAAATCTGTATAGTGATTACCATTTAGGGGGTTAAGAAGTTATGTTAAAATGATCTTTGTGAATAAATGATATAATTTTTCCTCAAAAAAATATTTTATTTAGAATTTTAAAAGCATTCTTACACAATATCAAGAATTTGGAATATCATAATGTTAAACGAGAACATGTGAAGGCATTTTCAGTTCTGTTTACCTAATTGAGGGGAGAGGTTTCTGGGGTCTAATCAGGTTAATTTAATCCATGTGAAGGTTATTGTTTTAGTACAAATATGCTTTCTATTCCCCTATTTTGTATCCTTTTATTTGTTCTGCTTCCATTGCCTGGAAAACTATTCCTATTACTTAGCTTAATTTAGTGCCTGAATCCCTCAGGATGCACTTTAAAGCTTTCTGCTTTATAAAGCTCCTCAGAGTCTCTCTAATATCATGACTCCTGTTTCCCAGCCCTCTGTTTTCTAGTTTCTGTTGGTTATATTAGGATTCAGATATTTTACATCAGCATGCACCTTATGCATCACTAGATTTGCCAGAGAGCCCTCCCCATTCCTGAGTGAACTAAAAATTTATGAGCAGGAAGTAAAAAAAAAAAGTGATGCCAGTATACAAACGGATTATGACATGACCCATCTTTAAAAATCAATCAAACAAAAAACCCCACCTTTCTTCTTTGATATTCCCTCTTCCTCTGGCTACTGATTTTGGCTAAAAATCTCCTCAAGCAGCTGTCTGTATGTCCTCTCTTCCTATTCTACCCTGAACTAATTTAAATCAGGCTCTGTCCCACTACTTCACCAAAGTTGCCCCCCCGCTTTTTTAGATTTTAACTATTTATCCGAGAGAGAGAGAGAGTGCATGCACAGAGGGAGAGTGAGAGAGAGAGAAGCAGACTCCTGGCTGAGCAGGGAGGCTCAATGTGGGATTCAATCCCCCAGCCCTGAGATCATGACCTGAACTGAAAGGTAGATGCTTAACTGACTGAGCCACCCAGGCACCCCCAAAGCTGCCTTTTTTTAAAGTCACCAGTGACTTTACATGGCAAAATCCTATCACTGCACAGTCCTTACCCTTTTGACTTTTCAATTACTCATGTATGTGACAAAACATTTGATTCTACTGATCACGAAACATTTTATTCTCATGATCTTCTTAACTAGTGCCTCATGACAAGAACTTTATTTTCTTTCATCACTAAATACTGGTGTTCTTCAGTGCTCAGCCCTCTGACCTATATTCTTCCATATGAGACTAACCCCCTAGATGTCTCTTCTGGTCTTGGGCTTTACATATTACCCATGTGCTGTAAATTCCAATTGTTTTTCTCCACCTGTACTCAGTCCTGAGCTCCAGACTTAGATAGACAGCTGTCAGTGGACATTTCCTTTTGGGTATGTCTCTCAAAAATAACATATTCAGCCCAACCGCAAAACTGCCCTATAGCTTATCTTTCATATCACATTAAAGATACTCCATTTCCCCAATTGCTCAGAGTAATAATTTCCCCCTAGAAAAAAAAAATCCAATGTGGATTGGAGACCAAGAAAATAAGTTACTTTCTATGCTCTCCTTGAGCATTATCTAACAAGGCTACTTTAAAGGTTGTTTGACCCTCCAGGGAAATGTAAAATTTTTGACTGTTTACTCTGACAGTAATTATGATCCAACATTTTACAACTCTGTAAAATGAGATGTTAACTTGAATAAAACTGGTAAGGAGCAAATGATTACTATTTAGAAGATGGGTTAACACCAAAGGTTATGGTTTTACTGACCTAGTTTTAAATCTAAATTCGTAATCTTATTCTAGCATTCATTCTTTTTTCAATGACTATTATTGTGTATATATAAGTACCTGAGTTTCTTGGATCATCTTTGGAATCAGTTTATCACCCTGTGGGTTTTCTCACTAATGAGTTAAAACTTTAACATTTGCTATCCATTTTTTTATTACTATGTTTTAGGAATTATGTTTTGATTGTGTTAGGGAGTCCCAGCAAAATGCCCAAATGGAGCCCCTGTTGGAGCCAATTAAACTGTTTTAAGGAGCAGGGACTCCTTAAACCCAAGGTTGCTTTTAATCAAGTGGCAACTGAACATGACTTTCAATTTCTGCTTTCTTTTTTCCAACTCTGGTTTCCTATGTTTCTTTATTTTGCTTGTTTGTTTCTAGTTCTTGGTAAATTGGCTCATATTTTGCTTGGCCGTAACTAATAGTACATTCCTCACTAACAGCACCAACACTTAGGAAATCCATCCGTGGAGTTAAATCTGTTGGGTGGCAGACATCAGGATATATTACAAGTTGGGTGGCAAATGACAAAAAATTTGGCTTGTTAGCTTTTTACATGTCTGTTTGCTTGCTACTAAAAGTTCACATCACTCATGAAAATGTCTTGTGCACACTAAAAAAAGAACTGCTCTTTAAAGTCTAGGCTTAGGTTTCAGTGTTAATTTTGGCCCTATGGTTAAGCAGTAAAACTGAAGTTGCTAGTTCTCTTTGAATGCTTAAAAATAGTCTTTTTGATTGATAATAAAAATATCTTAATTTCTATGTTCCCTAGGGACAGTTGTCCAGGCAGACAGATACTAGATCTCAAGGTATCTTAGATTTAATAGAAAAAAATTTAATAGAGCTCCTGTTCTGACTGATCTATACAGATGAGTGAGTACTTATATAATTCTAATATAGGTAAGTAAAGAGTCTCTAGGGAAGAAAAGAAACTGAAATTCACATACTTTGAATATGCCAGCCTTTTAAGAAAAAAAAATTTCAAGAAATTGTTAACTCAGAAGAATTTTAATATAAGAATTTAAATCCATGATCAAAGTGAATCCTTGGAAATATCAAACTAGTTTGATAAACTGGCTAAAAAACAACCTTATGAGAACCATGATGAGATGCCACTTCCTACACACTAGGATAGCTATAATAAAAAGGAGACAATAACAGGTGTTGATGGGAATCTGAAGAAACTGGGACCCTCATACATTGCTGTAGGGAAGTAAAATGCTGCTGCTTTGGAAAATTCTGGCAGTTTAGTTAAACTTAGACATAGTTAAATTAAACTCAAAGTTACCAAATGACTTAGTAATTCCATTCAAAAGTTAAACATAGTTACCATATGCCCCAGGAATTCCATGCCTAGGTACAGGCTCAAGAGAATTTAAAACACATATCCACACCAAAACTCACATATGAATTTTCGTATCAACATCATCCTTAACAATTAAAAAGAGGACAACCCAAATGCCCGTAAATTGATGAATGGAGAAACAAAATGTGGCATGTCCACTCAATGGAATATATGAACCGTAAAAAGGAATGAGGTATTGATTCATGTAATAAACATGGATGAAGTTAAAAACATTATATTGCATGAAAGAAACTAGGTACACCAGACTACTTATTGTATGATGCCTTTTAAATGGAATGTCCAACAGTCAAATCCACAGACAAATATAGGTTAGTGGTCACCAAGGGTTAGAAGGGAAGGAATGGGAAGTGACTACTAATGGGTTTCTTTTGGGGTCTGATAAAAATGTTTTGGAATTAGAGAGTTGAGATGGTTGCACACCTAACTGTGACTATATTAAAAACTACTAAATTGTATAATTTCACAGGTGAATTTTGTGGTATGTGAATTATATCTCAACTTAAAAAAACAGTTTTATGTCTTCTTACAGATTTTATCAGCATGGTACATTATACAAGCACAAGCTTTTATTTTATTTTTAAGACTTAGGTTGATTTTCTCATGGACAGACAGATTAATCTAGAATTCCTAAACTTCCTACACTGTTTTTACTTAATGGAGTAAGCTAACATTTCTTCCAATAATGAAGATTATAAAAAATGTAAAATTATGTAATAACTAAATTGAACTGTAATTCTGATAAAACATATGTCAATAGTAATTAAGTTGGTTGAAGTGCCAGCTTAAACAAAATTTCCAAGTGATTAAACTTTAAAATTTATCATTAGCATTAAATTTCATTAATTAAAAAAATCTTTGAATATCTGGATAATTTCTAAGTTAGAATATAAAACTTGGTTAATAACCAAGGAAATATATATATATATATACATACATACATAAAAATGCCTCTAATTTTCATATGGTATATCTTACCTTTGCCATTGATAAGGTTTATTTTCATTTTTGCAACTTTAAGAAAATACCTGAGGGATATTATGGGTGTGGGTGTTTTGTTACGTGTCCTGTGTAACCTGCTGGTGTGCTTGCATATAGCAGGCCATTATGTTCAATTACCTACCTCTGAGTTTTCTCTGTGCAATAGAATCTTAGGTTAAGTTGTAATTAACATTGGTGGCTGGTTCTATACTAGAAACAAAAATGGCATATATTTTAAAATATATGGATATTCAAGATAATAGATGTATTTTTATTTATCAAAGGAAAAGAAGAAATCATTTCTTACAGTAAAACACCTGGAATGTAATGAAGATAATAAAAGACAGAACTTGAGTGGATACCTTAAAGTGTAGAAGGTTTGAGGAAAAGTTTATTATTTGCCCTGTTTTATTGTAGTTGTAAACAATAAGTCTGAAGGGCAAAAAAATAAAACTTTGACAAACTTTGACAAATTTTCATTTGATGTAAATCTTCATAATATAATAAGAAAGGTGTGTGAGTCATTTAGTGACAAAGTTATATTAATGCAAGATTAGAATCAGGTTTTCCGGTAAAATAATTAATTGATCTTAGAATATTTAGTTGAGAGCAGATTTCATTTAATCAGAAGTGGCAAGAAGACCATTAAAGAACAAGAGTTCTACTTTACAGACAGAACCAATACCTACAGAACCTGCATAAGAAACTGGTCTAGTATTTGTTCTATGGCTTACAGGAACTACAAATAAAAAAAGTTCATATCCTGAACTTAGCAGAATTTTAGAGATCTCATACTGATAGGTACTGCAAATGATGTCTAGTGGTGATGATAGCTTTTGCTCACACTGTAAACAACACACAGGACTTGGTGTGATATAATTTACCATAAAATGGCCAAGAATGGTAAGATAACCTATATGCATTTAATCAAATCGAAGATGTCATCAATATTAATATATATTATTATTCTATGTATTTTTAAGAAAGAAAAATGCTGCTAATTGAACTATTTCATGCCATCAATTGTAAAATATATGCCAATTTTATATATGGTAAAGTATAAATAAGTATGAATCAATGAAATTATGGTAATAGCCAATTTAGAAACTCATTTCAAACAAGAATTTTTTTTAAAAAAGATTAATATATTATGATCACTTTCTAAATATTCAACACACCAAAAGAATCTGGAAGTCTACCAAGATTGCATGGTAAGCCTGAAAAGGGACCGGTAATATAAGACATATTAAAAGACAGCTGTAATATACATAAATTCACAATACTGTCTACAAAAATGCTAAAAGTCAACCCAAACTATTTGGATCAATACACAAGTTACTAATCACAAATTTAATAAAAACAGTAACTTGTTGATCAACATTAAGAGAAAATTCCCAGGTATCTATCTCGAAATTATGAGTAGTTAAAATACAGGGCTGATGACTCACAACCAAATGGTATCAAATGCCTCCTGCCCATGTCTAGTGGACCGATTCGGATAATAAACATCAATTAGAACTGATGGATTCACTCAAGTTAGATCACTATTTATATTCAATCCCTTCAAATATTCCAGCCTTTCAGAAGTAATTGCCTCTGTGTAATTCTTACTGAATTACACTCAGCTACACATACGCACATACATGAGGCTATAAGCAGTCTTTGGTATTGAGGACATACATACATTTTGTTAGTATAATCTTAGGTAATAGACTTATTCCTAAGTATTTCTTGTTTCTGAGCATATTATACAACTGGTAATTGACAAATTTAATTTCCTAAAATTTGTTGCTAGTACCCAAAAATACAATCAACTTTTGTATTTTGACATTGTATTCAGGGACTTTACTAAATTCATTTATTAATTCCAATTGTTGTTTTATAGATGTGTTTGAGTTTTTTATATGAAGAATCATTTAAACTGTGATTGAAGACAGTTTAAATCCTTCATTTGCAATCTTTATAGCTTTTATTAACATATTTTTTCTTGCTATATCGCTATACTGACAGGTCCAACACTGGCTAGGCCATGTGAATATGTTTAACAGAAGTTGTGGGAATAACCTGTGAAATTGGAGCGAAAGTGTTCAGTATTTCACTATTAAATATAATGCTTGTTGTAGGGTTACTCTACATAACTTTTATTGTCTTAAGAAAGTTCTTAGTTTGCTAAGATATTTTATCATATGTATGTGCTGAATTTTATCAAATGCTTTTTTTTCTGTATCTATTGAGATGATCATATAATTTCTTTCATTCTGCATTGAATTACGTAGAGAAAATCTTAAACAAATTTTGCATTTACAGAAAAAAATTTTTGTCATAATGTATTTTTATTTTCTCAATCTCTCTCTCTCTCTCTCTCTCTCTCTCTCTCTAGTTTTAATTTGCTAAAATTTTGTTTTATCTATTTTCCTGTCTTCTAACATCCTTATCAAATTTATCAGGGATAGGCTGGCCTCACAAAAAGCTTTAGGAAGTATTTTTATTTTGACTTTTTATTCTCTAGAGTAATTGGTATATGCCTGAGAGCATTCATTCTTTAAATATTTGGAATAATTTACCAGTGGGTGGAATAATTCACCCACATGGGTGAGTTTTCCTTGTGGGGAACATTAAAGTAATTACAGAATCATTAAAAAATAGATATATGACTCTTCAAAGTTTTTATTCCTTCTTATGTCATTTTTAGTAAGTTGTACTTTCCAAGAAATTTGTACATCTCATCTAAGTCAGGGTTAAGTAAGCTTACTTTGTAAAGAGCCAGATAGTAAATATTTTAGGCTTTGTGGGCCAGATTGTCTCTGTTGCTATTACTCAACCTTACTATTATGGTGGGTAAAGAGCCATAGATAATATATAAGCAAATGGGCATAGATGTGCTCCAATAAACCTTTATCCACAATGGGCCAGCTTTGGCTTGTTGGTCATAGTTTGGTTAACCCTGATCTGAACTGCAAAACTTACTGGCATAGAATTGATTATACCATTTAAATATTTGTGTATCCTACACTGATATCTCCCTTTTTTTCATTTCATGACATTGGTTATGAGTATTTAGTCCAGTTACTTTTGATGCAATTACTGAGAGTGTTGAAATTGACCCTGTCACTTGCCACTTATTTTTAATCATCATGTTTCTTCTTCTACTTCTACAATTTTGTCTAAGCAGATTAATTCCATACCTTTTTCTCCACTATTAGCATCTGAGTTATGTATTCTTCTATTTTTTATTAGAATAAATAATGGATATCCTAAGGATTAAAAATATATATACCTTGACTTATTAGAAACTTCCTTAAATTAGACATTTTATTGCTTACAGAAGAATGCAAAAACTTTAGAACAGCTTGATTTCATTTCCTTCCTTTCCATCTTTTATGTAGGTGTTTTATTTTTTATTTATTTATTTTTTAAAAGATTTTTTATTATTTATTTATTTGACACAGAGAGAGAGATTACAAGTAGGCAGAGAGGCAGGCAGAGAGAGAGGAGAGAGGAGGAAGCAGGCTCTCCGCTGAGCAGAAAGCCCGATGCGGGCCTCGATCCCAGGACGCTGAGATCATGACCTGAGCCGAAAGCAGAGGCTTTAACCCACTGAGCCACCCAGGCGCCCATTATGTAGGTGTTTTAGATATTTAACTTCTACATATTTTTTTTGAGAGAGTGAGGAGTATGCACGTATGCACCCATGCATGTATCCACCATCAGTAGGAGAGGAGTAAAGGGAGAAAGAGAGAGATCTTGGGGAGTTTCCATGCCCAGTGGATCATGACCTGAGCTGAAATCAAGAGTCAGGTGCTTAACTGACTGAACCACCAAGGCACCTATTTCCACATGTTTCAACTACCACAAGATGTCGTTATCATCATTAATTCTTTCCAGTGTTCATTCTTTCCTCAAATTCAGTGCTTCCAAGTGGGGACATTTTCCTTCAACATGGAATGCAGGTCTACTGGTGATGAATTCTCGTGCCTGTTTCATTCCTTCCTCCCTTTCTCCTCCCTTCTTCCTCCCCCCACCTCCCTTCTTCCCTACCTCCCTTCCTTCCTTCCTTCTTTCCTTTCCTTCTTTCCTTGGAAAGGAATATTTTTGCTGAATATTTTGCAGGATATTTTTGCTGGATAATATTTACCAAGCATAAAATTTTAGGCTGGGAGATTTGTTTTGTTTCTTGTTTGTTTGATTTTTTTTCCTACAGCATTTTTCCTTTTGGCCATTTCATTGCTTTTTTTTTTTTTTTTTTTGGTTTTCATAGTATCTGTTGAAATTTCAGCCAGTCTTATTGCTTCAGTGAACTTCATGTCTCTCTCTTTCCCCTGAGATTCTTTTAAGAAATATTTTTTTCTTTAGTCTTCAGTACCTTGATCATGATGTTGACAGACTTTCTTTTCCTCTTTTTACATCCTGAGATTTTTTAAAAATATTTTTGGATTCGTAATTTGATGTATTTCATAAGTTTTGGAAAACTCTCAGCTAGTACCTTGGTATTCAAGTATTGTTACTGCCATTTCTTCTCCTTCTGGGATCCAAATTACACATAGATTAGATCTTTTCATTATGCCCCACATGTCTCTTATGTCCTCCTCCAATTTACTTCCTTGTTTTCTCTTTGTGCATCGATTTACATACTCTTCATTGACCAGCTCAAGAATTCTTTGTTCTACTGCTTCTAACGTGCCATTAAATCCCCCTATTAAATTTTTGTTTTGTATCTTTTAGTTTTAGAATTGCCATTTAACTTTTTAGAATGGGTTCCAGGGCTCTGCAGAAAATGTCCATCATCCTTTGTTTTCTGGAACACATTAATCACGGATATTTTAAAGGCCCTATATGAAAATTCTATTGTTGGTTTTTATTCAGTTGGTCCTTTTTTATTAATTTAATTTTTAAATCATGCTTCATAAATTTTAGTTAGATGCCAGACACTGGGAATGTTTGCTCTCTTATTTTCCTTCAATAAGAGTAAATTTTCTTTTGGTTGGCAGGGAGAAGTTATCTTGTTCCTATTCAGAGTTAGGTTTAAAGCTTTACCATTATTCATAGAGTGTAATGCATAGTCCCAGAGTTTGGTCCTTCTGGAATTTGTATGAGAAACTAAAGATATTTTTCAAGCCCTCTGACTGTGGAACTTGAAGGTGATCTGTGTCTTCCCAGCATTGGGCACCCATTGGAATCTTTGCTCAGCTCTTTAATCTTCTAGCCACTGGTTTTTTGTTTCTTGGAGTCTTTTCTCTGTGCATGCTCATCTCAGGAGTCAGCAAATTACTTTAGGGGACTATGTAGCAAGTTTTGGAGCCCTCCATGCACAGTTTCCAGCTCCCTTCCTTTGTCAGTTCCTGACCTGTGATCTGCCCCCTCAGTCCAGTAAGACTCCTGCTTCCTAATTGGACTCTACCCCATGTCAATGAATTTGAAAGTACCTTCAGAGAAAATTGGGGTAAATTTGGCACTTATATCATGTTCTTCCCTTCCTTCCCTCAAATTTCTGCCTGTTTTATTCCTTCCAAACACCCTCAAACATTTGCTTTTTTGTTTTTGCTGGTTTGTAGATGGAAAGGTTAGTCTGATACGAACTATATTGTCATGGCTGGAACTGGAAGGACTGTGTCATCTTCTTGCTTATTTTTGAATAATGGTAGAATTATCCAGACCAGTGATGTTTTCAAAATCTCTATAAGATTAGTAATGAAGACTTATGTATTATAATTGTGCTGTAGCAATTTATTTCTTTGTGAACTACACCAAATAGCTTTTGCCATATTGAACCCTAAGCGTCTTCCCCAACAGCCTCTCTGACATAGCCAACTTGTGAGGCTTCTCCTCTGAGTTGATGTCATCTGCTAGTCTGAAGAACAAAACATTGTTTCAGTGTTTTCCAGTGCTAAAACTGAACCAAGTTCTCACAGATTCTAGATGGGAAATTTTGTGATTGGCCTTTCCAAAGCTGTGCCACTTAATTTCGAGAGTTCTGCATTCTATTCAATAGGTGAAAAAGTCAGTATCCACTCTTGATGCTTCTCCTCATTTTAGTCCAGATTTCACTGAATTTGAAAGTGTTTTCTACCATTTATAATTTAAGGATGTGGTTGTCTCCTAGGTTCATGCTAGATAAGGTTTTTAGTATCTTTTTTAAAAAACTTGGGTAGTTTTCAGCTGGGAATTAGAGAAAAAAACCTCTGTTCTCTGTAATCTTCAGTGTATGATCATGGAGTTCTATGTAGGAAGCAAAATCAGTCTTGATGACTCATATCGGTATTCTATCTCAATGGGAGTGATATGCTTCCAAATAATAACTGGTTCTTGGTGGAGGTAAGAGGGATAAACATTTCTTAGATAAAATGGCTTGTGGTCCTCTAAAGAGCCAGGGTATATCAACAGATACAGTGTTATCTATGACATTAAAATGTCAGTGGGAAGGACAATTAGGAAAATAATATCTAAAAGGTTCCTTAGGGGGTTGGTAATGGTGAAAGCATTGAGGAACAATGCATTAGAAGGAGGATGGGAAAGAGTTAAAAATTAGGGTGGTTTCCAGTTTTTTTGATTTGGGAACCAGGTGGATAATGCAGTGGGAGGAATGTAATTACTCTGTTCAAATACTACGTAAGCCAATATGTTTTTATATTTGTTTTAAGAAATATATTAGGATCTCAATGACTACAAATAGCTAGTTAAAAATATATACCTTCATGTATTTCCAGGCTATTATAAATGCAATTAAATATATGTTTGTACACACACACACACACACACACACACACACACACTGTTCAACAAAAGCTGGTGTACAATATTCAGTGAATACCAAAACATTAACAAATAACCTCATATCACACATTTCTTATGCATCAATATGACTGGATGAGATACTTCCTACATACATTCTGTAGACAACTTGTATTGATTGGTTTTGTGTACTTATCTAAGCTCTAAATCTTCTCCATGGACATGGATCTGTGTCTACCTTCAATATACCCACACATCTCTGCTCAGTGCTGCACTGTCCATGAAATTCTAATTACAGTTGACTCTTGAACAATGTGGTGGTCAAGAGTCCCTGCACAGTCAAAAATCAGCCTATAACCTTTGGTTCCCCTAAAACTTAAAATACTAATACTCTATTGTTAACTAGAAACCTTACTGATAAACATAACTGGTTGATTAACATATTTTGTATATTATATGTATTATACGCCATATTCTTTCAATAAAATAAGCTAGAGAAAACATTATTAAGAAACTCACAAAGGCAAAATACATTTACAATACTGTATATGCTGAGAAAAAGTCTGCATATGAGTGGACCTGTGCAGTTCAAACCCATGTTGCTCAAGGGTCAACTGAACTTGTGGTGCTGTGATCATTCACCGAAGTGTAGCAATTATTTTGTATCAATCTGTGGAATGTGAAGACTTAGTGAAATTTTTTTTCTATTGTTTAGTTTTTTGCTTGTCAGCAACCTGTATTGGACATGCCTCTCAGTTACACTGCTTCCACAGGAATAAAAAGTCATAGACATTTCCTGTGTCCAGCATGTGTTCAGTATCCTGTCATCTTTGCCACAGTTGACTGAATCAAGGATTGGCATCTGAATTGAAAGCAGCCTTTAAGGACAGGAAGACAGCCTAAACAGGGGTGCCTAGGTTGCTCAGTTAAGCATCTGACTTTGGCTCAGGTCATGATCCCAGTGTTCTGGGATCCTGGGACTGAGGTGGGGATCATGCTGGCACAGGGCTCCCTGTTCAGCAGGGAGCCTGGTTCTCCCTCTCCCTCTCCCTCTGCTGCTCCCTCTGCTTGTGCTTTCTTGTTCTCTGTCAAATAAATAAATAAAAGCTTAAAAAAAAAAAAAAACGTAGACAGCCTACAGACTGTCCAGGCTTTGGACCTCTAATTAAGAGATGTTCTTTATTTGATGATTACTAATTGCTCCTTTTATCATAGGCCCACACACACAATTTCCTTCCTTAAATTCCAACATCCCCTGAGTTCCCAGAATCTCTTCCTCTATCTTAGCTGTAATCTCCCTTTACACCTTACATTATTTTTTCATGCCCCAGCTACCATTCTTCCTCACATCTCAAGGGGTCCTTTCGCTGTGGAGCTTCTCTCTGTCCTCATTTTCCTGCTCAGCTGCCTTTGCCTTCTCTCTTGATGTCCCCGACTGCTATTTCCCCAACACCTTAGACGTTATCGCCCAGTTCAAGATACAATTTTCTTTGCCCTGTCCTGACATTTGCTTCTAACTTGGGATAAAGTCCCTAGGCCCAGAGTTCTTGCTTTTTACACCTACAATTATTTTTTTACTCATTAATTTCATTTTAAAGATTACTCTTTGAGAAAATTTAAAAACTCAAGAAAATAGTAATGCCTTAAATATTAAACATATGTGATAGATGATACATTCTGAAAATCTTTTCACTTCCTAATGCCTATAAATTATGTGAAAATTACAACACACACCCATTACAATACAAACCCAAGTTCACAAGAAAGGCAAATCCCCTCAGCCAAAAGACCAAGAGGGAATTGAAAACAAGTTGCTTAATGGATTATGAATGTCTTGGGAGGTTTTGTAGAGAAATTCAGAGTAGGCCCAGTGGGCGGTCAGAACTGAAATGCCTACAGGGGTCAAAACCCTTAAGAATAAGGAAAAATTCAAGTCCCACCCTAAGCCCTAATAGCCCTCACTGGTGACACTCTAATGCATATATTTCAGGAAGACAGAGAAGGCTCCCAAAATGAAAGTCTAAGACACATGGGAAACGATCAGCAAACTAGAAAATATGTGGGTCAATTCTAAAGCATTTAAAAGCAAAAATAACATCTGATGATGAAAGAAAGAAAACAACATATAATTGAAATACTGGAAAAAATATGTAAATAGTGGAGTGATGGCAGCAAAGCTTAAGCGACTATAGTAATTTCTCTTTCCTCTAGGAGGCAGTAGAGGTACTTAACTTTAAATTTATTATTTAACTAAATATATATATTTGAAACACTAAATTAGGCACTAAAATCATAGAAATAGTGTAATTTCCAGAATAATTGAGGGGAGAAATGAAATAAATACAATTCAATTAAAAACCAATCAGGAAAGAGGAAAAAATAATAATAAAAATGGAAAATATAAAATAGGATAGTAGAAATAATTCCAAATATATAAGAAATCAAAATAAGTGCACACTGATTAGGTAGCCAATTAAATAATAGAGACTTTCAGGCTAGAAGAAAAAAACTCTAAAATCTAAATTCTAAAATTCTAAATCCTGCCGTTTACAAGAGTTATAACTGACACTTATGGTCACAGAAAGGCTTCAAATAAAAGGATGGTAAAAATTTGACTGAATACTAATAAAACAAACCTTATGTTCTCATATAAGACAAAACAGAGTTTAAAGCAAAAGAATATTATTACTAGAGATAAACAGCTTCACTCCATAATGATAAAAGGGTTAAATTACTAAGCTCTCAATTCTAGCTCTACCACATGCTGGCCATGTGAATCCATGTTTACCTTTATTTGTAAAATGATATTATTAATAATTACACTACAGGGTTGTTATGAGTAATTACACTCATGATCTTGCATATGAACCATCTATCAAAATGTCTGGCACACAAAAAAGAGATACTTAGTAAATCAGTATTTTTAATATGCTGAGCGAAATAAGTCAATCAGAGAAAGACAATTATCATATGATCTCTCTGATATGAGGAACTTGAGGGGCAGGGTGGGGGGCTGTGGGAGGTAGGGAGGGAAAAATAATGAAACAAGATGGGATGGGGAAGGAGACAAACCATAAGAGACTTCTAATCTCATAAAACAAACTGAGGGTTACTGGGGGGTGGGAGGGTAGGGATAGGGTGGATGGGTTATGGACATTGGGGAGGGTTTGTGCTTTGGTGAGGGCTGTGAAAGANGTAAAAAAAAAAAAAAAAAATAAAAAAAAAAAAAAAAAAAAAGAAATCTTTGTCCAACAACAAAAAAAAAAAAATATAATAATAAACATGTTGCATAGTTACGGCAAAATTATAGAAGTGACACATGAAATAGGTGAAGTTTGGAGAGCACTGGCTCAAAGTAAAAGGATATTATATTCATTCCAAATAATAGGACAACTACCACAGAAACATGAATATTTACCCAAAGAGATGGTATTTTATGTTGATAACCAGAGTTCATGCCTGGTGACCAATAAAACAATTAGCTGCCAGTCAACATAATACAGCTAGGTTCATAAACCTCACTTGGTTCTCCAATGTGCAAATATCAACATATAAACAGTCTGTTAAACAGAAATCTAAGAACCTGTTAGAAATTTTCTATTATATATTTTTTGGCATAAAAAAATAGTAACAATTTGCCGTCCTCTCAAAACAGTCTTCCTGCCATTTGGTAGCTACTCTAGCACTAAGCATCCTTAATATAGCTGGTCTGTATGGTAATTACAGCATATCAAAGACAAAAGGGTGACATAACTGGCCCTTGAAGTCCTCGTGTGCTCTGAGAATTATATAGCATCGAAGCAAAGTTACCCAATATCTTAGCAACTGGGGGTTTCTTATACCTAAGACTGATCTCTTATAAAAGGAAAACATTCCCATATCTGGCATGAATCCAAAAGGTGGTACTGCTGGACATGGGTCATATTCCCACACTTAATACACTGTTCCTCAACTCTTGTCAATGGCAGAGATAACAACTACAAACAGATCCTCTACAGTGACGAGGAATTTGAATTTTGGGGACAGATTTTTCTCTCTCTGAAAAGTTTTCCCAAGAAATAAAATGGTTGCATTTGAAAGTTGCTCTAGTATTGTCGATTTACCTTAGGATTAATCACTTATGTTATTTTCCTTGCACTTAAAAGATGTCTAAACTTTATACATCTTTAATAATATGTTATACTGAAGATGTGTTGTTAGCAGCATATAAGTTAATTTCTTATACATTGTGGGGAAAGTAAGAATTAAGCAGGGAGAATTATATTCCTGTTTTATTTAACAACAGAATATTAAATGTATAACTTCTTTTAGGTTAAATTAAATTAGAAAATTGGAAAAAACTTATACACAATCATAGACTTGAATAAATTTTTCATACTCTCTTTCAAAGACACACTGACTTATTTTTTTAATTAAAGAAAATTTTCTAATTATAATTATCTATAATCTCCATTGAACACGTTCTTTAAAATACTTTAAATTTTAAAAGAATCTATAATTCACTTCTAACAGAAGAAATTAAACTACAGGGAAGTAGATTTCTATAAGTAACAACAGGTTACAATGTACTTTTAAAACTCCATCAACAGATGAATGGATAAAGAAGATGTGATGTATATATACAAGGGAATACTGTGTAGCCATCAAAAATGAAATCTTGCCATTTGCAATGATGTGGATGGAACAAGAGGGTATTATGCTAAGTGAAATAAGTCAATCAGAGAAAGACAATTATCATATGGTCTCACCGATATGAGGAATTTGAGAGGTAGGGCGGGGAGGGTTGTGGGGGGTAGGGAGGGAAAAATGAAACAAGATGGGATCAGGAAGGAGACAAACCATAAGAGACTCTTAATCTCAGGAAACAAATTGGGTTACTGGGGCGTGGGGGGTAGGGATAGGGTGGCTGGGGGATGGACACTGGGGAGGGTTTGTGCTTTGGTGAATGGTGTGAAAGGTGTAAGCCTGATGATTCACAGACCTGTACCCCTGGGGCAAATAATATATTATATGTTAATATAAAGCCCGGCATGGACAAAAAAAATTTTTTTTAATTTGAAAATTAAAAAAATAAGTAAAAGAGAAAAAGAAATTCAAGGCCCAAAAAAACAAAAATAAAAACAAGCAAACAAAAAACCCAAAAAATAAAACCTCCATGAACAGTGTATACTTACTTCCCCCAATGAGTCCCCACTACGATCTACTTACAACCATTTCCACAAATAACTCCATCTTTATAAGATATTCCAGGTTGCTACTAACTTTCAAAAATTTATTAAAACTGTCCATTTTCATTATCTATTATATAGTAATATTTATCTAACATTTATCTAACATTTTACTGACATTCCCAGAATTTAACTAAATACATCTTAGTGAATCTGTAATGACTTCGCAGAGTAGAAAGGTAAAAACAAAGCACGCTGGAGCTGTTTCAAACACGACCAGTACTGCTTTACTTCAAACTGCAGTCTTAAATGGTTTGCAAGGAAGAACCTCACCAGGAAAACCTACTCTCCTGTCCTAAGAGCTCTGTAGCTTTGACATTATTAAGACTGTTGTGTCACGGGCGCCTGGGTGGCTCAGTGGGTTAAAGCCGCTGCCTTCAGCTCAGGTCATGATCCCAGGGTCCTGGGATCGGGGCCCACATCGGGCTCTCTGCTCGGCAGGGGGCCTGCTTCCTCCTCTCTCCTCTCTCTCTGCCTGCCTCTCTGCCTACTTGTAATCTCTCTCTCTGTGTCAAATGAATAAATAAAATCTTTAAAAAAAAGAAAAAAAAAAAAAAGACTGTTGTGTCACTTCATTCATAGGTCAAGCAGTATTTTGTCTATGTTATGAGGATGTCATAGTATAATAACTTAAATATATGGCACATTCAGTCATATGGTATATTAATAAGTATGGTATGGTAGTTTCACCATACCCCTTTTTAAAGGGCACACGACACATTTTTTCCTTCTCTTTACAGCTTTAATCTGGTCACAGCTTTAATCTGGTCCCAGGAAATAATAGTGGTGATGAATCATCAACCTTGGACTATTAAAACTAAGATGATGCTGTGAAAGAACCCAGGAGAAGATCACTAAAATATCTTTTCTATCTCAGATATTTAATATCCAGTATCTTTCACTGTGTTCCAGTTCATCCTCTCCCCATCAACAAATTTCCATGTTATTTTCCCCTCTTTTTTTCAGTATCTTTGTAGATCTCAACAGACTGCTATTCCATAGTAAAATGGGCAAGCATGCAAAACTAAGGGTGGATAACTCTAAGAAAAAATTCCCTCCAGATAACTCCTAATATATTCAGTGTCAGTAGGCTTAGTAATTAGTAAGTATAAGGGGTGCCCTGGTGGTGCAGTCAATTAAGCATCTGACTTTCGGTTTCGGCTCAGGTCATAATCTCAGGGTCCTGGGATCAAGCCCTACGTCAGGCCAGGTACTCAGACCTGAGTCTGCTTGGGATGCTCTCTCCCTCTCCCTCTGTTCCTCCCATTCATCCCACTCATGCTCTCTTCCCCCCTCTAAAATAAATAAATAAATCATTTAAAAAATAGCTAGTATATAAAATGAAAGTTTAACTTGTTGTTCTAAGCTATAAATGTAGCAAATGATTTCTGCAGTTAAGTATTTCTCAAATACCATCACAAAAAAATCCAGATTATTTTTAAATGTTACCCCGTATTCCCTTGCTGAACTGAAGAACTATTGTGAAATAAGATACATCTGAAATTTTCTGTAACATTTTCCAAACATAATTGCAGTTATCAAATTGCAATATCAAATTGATTTTCTGGATGATATTAACCTATGCATTTGTCTTCTATCACAGTTTAAAATATCAAATAATATAATCTATAATGTTTTAAACCCCCACATAAATATAAATTTATAAATATAAATACATAAAAATAAACATATTTCTCTCCATATAAGCTTACTAGTTATTATGCCTACTGATACTAAATGCCAAATTTCAGTAAATTTATGGTTGTAAGATTACTATTTGTATACAGTAGATAATGTTTCTTTAAAAAAAACTCATGTTATAAGAAGTACTCATATAAGTAGGTTTGAAGAAATGAATGAATGCATGAATAAAGTCTCTTACCACCTTAAAAAGAAAACTTTCATGTCTTTCAAACTATGAATGTAGAAAATAAACATAATTTTGCTTTTGAAAATATTCTTTAAAAAGGAGATGATAAAAAGGCCCAAAATTATTTGCATCAAATTTGCTTTTCAAGTTTGTTTATTAAAATTCATCTAGCTCTCGAAAGCCAACCTTACGGATCCAGGAGAACATACGTTACACATGTGAATATGCTGTTGGAAAACAGCTGGTTTTGACAAAGCTTCTAAAATTGTGTAACATCTGAGAACAGCTATAGGATTATGCTTACATTTGCTTTTAAAGCTTGGTTTTGTATAAAACATCTGAAATTTGTCTGCCTGGGAAAAAAATCGACCTATGATAAAGATGAAAAAAAAAATTCAGAGCTAGACCAAGAAAATTCATCTCCTTTTTGGGATGAACATCTTCTTCGGATGTAAAAGTAAACACAGAGAACTCAGAAACTCAGCATATTCTTTCTTACTTCTAGTCTATGCATTTTTATTGTCAATTGTGCCACCTCTACTAACATACTGTACATGTTTTGTAGTTGGATGGGAAAACATGCTTTGAGGAATATTTAAGCAAATACTAAATTAGAATTGTAAGGCACATGAAGAAAAATCTGAAAAACTAAGAACCCCAATCTTTACTGATACTTATTATTTTGAAGTACTGTTGATTTTGTATTGTAAGAATCACTCTAACTTATTTAATTTTTAAATTATTTTAATTCATGACAATTAAAAAATAACTTTTAATTCATTATATCTACACAAGGTTATTTTCCCTAAATACAAACCTTATAGTCTATTTTCTTCCTACTATAGTTCCCCTGCATATGTAAACTTTGAAAACATGAGGTATGTTTTGGACTATTTTGAATGAACTATTCAGAATGCTGGAGGAAGGGATATCCTTTCTCAATTCACACAGAACCACGTGGTTTAGCTAGTGGCATACTTGAGTGGGTATCTGGTACATACTCATCTCGAACACAAAAGACTCAAGTGATGGCCCATGAATTCCTAAACTCTTTGAAAATGATATTTTAGAAATTGTTCGTCAAAACATATTTATACTTCTTAACCTGTAAACATCCTATAAGTGTGTAATTCTATCTGTCCTCAAACAGGCTTTGAGGCAACTATAGAGCCTTTTATCTTTTAGGCAGAAAGATGCTAATTATCTAAAAAAGATTTTCCCAAATTGCTTGCAAGAGCTCTTCAATATATTAATAGATGTCCTTACCAAAAAAAAAAAAAAAAAAAAGCATTGTGGAATGAAACAAGTTTGGTGTACATACCGGAATAAGCAAAGACAAGCTGTTTTAAGACAGAACTTCTCAAGACCTTAAAAACAATAACGTGTACTGCAAATCATTAACAGGAAAATGTAGTAAGCAGTGTTTGGAAAACCAGAAATAATACAGAAGGTTGTGCAGCCCACTTCGGATGTGTTTATCTCGACATTTTCTAGGTTTATAATATACTTGGATAGAGGAAATCAAAACTATATATCATATTTTATGTGTCTGTATACTATGATTTTGCATAATGTGGGTAGGATTATGTCATAGTTTCTTCCTATAGTCTTTTGTGAGATTACTAAGTATTTGGTTGACTTTTAGGATACTGAACACTGTCTTTGGAAATGCTATAATGTCTTCTAAATCCTTTTGTTGACTTTCAGAATAAAATTCATCAAAGTAATGTATAATAAAACATTTCTTGTGTCATAGGAAAATTTGACACAAATGTATATAGAGCGAGAACAAAGATATATATATATACACACGCACACATATATATACATATGTATGAGGAGTGAGAGCAAGATGAGATGAGAGAGCAAAGATATATACATATATATATATACACATAAAATGACAATATAAAAATAAAAATAAATTTAACCTCTTAAATTATAATCTCCTTGAGTGTGTAACCTAAGTATTATACTTTAAGGTAGTGTTGGAAAATAATAATGTCCTTACACATGATAGGAATTCAAAAGTTTGCTGCTTATTATGACATATAAATACATTCTATCATCATAATTGATCAGACTTGTTCATCTTTTATCCATGAACTTGAATAAACAGAATTTTAAGACCTACACAGATATTAGTTAAAAAAAAAAGAAATGAAAAGCAGCACTATATTGAGAATAATCATTCTTCACAGTGTTAGTTACGAGAACAGGGAATATTTAAAGGCTGAAGAGCCTGAACCATTGTTCTAATTAGTGAGACACCGCATTTTTATATTGGTGTCATTTTGTTCTTTTTTTTTTTTTCCATTCCACAACCTACTCTCAGGTTTTCACCACACAGCTGATGATGCAAGCAGAATAACTCTGTCAGCGTGTACGTGTGTGTACATGTGTGCTTGTGTAGCTACGAGGATATTCAGGAGGAAAAATGTATATGAAAAGATAACAAGACTGAATGTCAGAAGGAAGAGTTATGCTTATCCCATATCTCATTCTTCCTCTCTATTCCTGGTTGGTATTCTAAGAAATCACATGTGTACCACATACAGAGAATCAATCACTGGCCGAAAGTATGGGAATGCAAGAACAGTAGTTCTTCACATTGGCTTAAGGGGAAACTGTTTAGCCATTAGCTTTAGTGCCTAAATTTACCTAATCCACTTAAATAAAAAACAAAACAAAACAAAAAAAACTTCTCAGCTCCTATATGTTCTAAACTGCAGAAAAGGGAAAGAGAACATTTCCCTCCCATTTTTCGAGGCAAAAATTCCTCAAAAGAACAGATTTGTCACTAGGAAATTTATTTGTACCCTTTTTAAATCCACCCCTACCCCCACCACCTTCAGTAAGTAAGAAAAGTCATATGAATCAAGGAGGCAAAGAATCCTCCAACTTTTGCTTCTTGTCATGATATGGTTATAATTAGTGTTGATTTGTTAAACTGGCACTTTCCTACAAAGTTAACACTGACTCCAGTATACTACCATGTAGCTTCTTCTGAACCCCTTTGTAAGAAATCATAGTCTCTTGTCCCACTGCCTAAAGTTTCTGGTCTTTGGTTCTTCCTCAAAAATCACACAGCCAATTTTTTCCTAAAGATCAAGTTTTGAAGACTACTGTTCCTAAAATTTCAGGAGAATGAAAATGGACCCACAGATTATTCCTACAGTTGGCTAGTAATATGAATTCTATTTGCCAGTAACATTTTATAGCAAGGGACTCAAGGTGTTTGGCTTTATTGTGGAATATAAATAAAAATTACCTCAAGATTTATGGTTTTATAATTGTCTAGTAAGTTGTTTTTAGTGATTAAAAGTGAAAAAGGCCTTGTTTAAGTCTTATTTATCAATACGCTTGCTAAATTGATTAGGTTTTGAAACATAATAGCTTATTAATATTTCAAAAAAGAATCTATTAGAATGATTTTTACCCCTTGATCTTAGGCAGCTCAATGTGATTGTCCTTTAGCTCTTCTAATTCTATCTTAAATTTTAGCGAACTTCATATTCCATTAGGACCACATGCTAAGAACATCAGAAATAGAGATAAGTATATTCTATTAAACATCATTATCAGTTGAAATTGCTTATGTAGATTATCTGAATATGGCAATTAACATTAGGATAATTACTCTCAATTTGTTTCAACAGGGAAATCCAGGAAGAAGGAATGCTCAAAGATATTTTATTGTACATCATCACAATGTATGATAATAGATTTTCAGAGTATTAGATAAATGCTCCTATTCTGAACATTTATATTTCTTGGGCCTCTCATCAAGATGCAAATTCCTTCAATGAGACTTCTATTTCTGGTATTTCTGGAACTATTTAAGAACAAATATAAAACGCGCCTTGTCCATATTGAGTCTGCTTTAGGTAAAATGGCATTTGGATTCCTGTGGTCTTTTCCCTTTCAACATGGTATTTGCATTGTAAAAAGACAAGAGCACAATGGGTGACTTAGACAAACCATGCAAATTTCTTACAACTCAGTGGAATGTCAACTAGGAATGTGTATTTTGTATCACAACTGCTCAATCCTACTCTAAAAGCAGGCCAACTGCTATGGGACTAAAGAAGAGATCAGCAAACTACAGCCCATGAGCAAAAAGTTGCCCACTTCCTGTTTTTACGAATAAAATTTATTGGAATACAGCCGTGCTCACTTGTCTGCATAGCTTTCACACTACAATGACATCACCAAGTAAATGCAACAGAGACTATTCGATATAGCCCGAGATATTTACTATCTGGCTCTGCACAAGAAACATTTTTTTAACACTGGACTAAAGGATGCTCTGTGGATTTAATCATAATAGAAGAAACTCCCGTAAATGCGACCCTGAGCAATCTCTAAACTTATGACTACGGTTGTAAGCTAGATAATACCAAACAGTCTATAGGCGATATTACACAACAGCAAATAACGCTCAACCCACTCTGGTCCCGGGTTATGCAGGGAAAGGTTTCTGCTGCTTTCCCTAAACTATATGTTAGCAAGAAAATCAAGAAAGCTACTCGCATTTGTCTAACATGGATACAGACCCAGTTTATATAAACAGTATTGCCAACTCACCTGATTCTACCCCTGGGGTGCTCAGACTGCTCTGACATAAAGCTTGTGCTGCTGAGGCGTGAGGCACTGCTGGTTCGGGAAATGGCGGACACATCACTGACATCACTATCTGATGATTTGGCAGAGACGTTATCACAGCTTCTGTACTGATCTTTATGTATGTTATACTAAAGATTAAAAACAAGAAAGTGTGAGCTCCATCATCAGGTTGTGGGAAAAGAGACATACACGGTGAGGTTAATGACTACTTAACCCACGCCAAGTAAAAGTGTACCTTCATAAAAATAGGTGTGGAATCTAAAACAATGCAAACAGGTAGTACATGATTTCCAATAAAAAATCCTACATCTTCCGAGTGGTAAAAAATGGTTTATGAAACTTCAAATGCTTGGGTGGAAAATTCATTGAATAAATTATTGGCATATACACGAAACTTCAAAATGTCCTTTTTTCCAGTGTATCGGTTTCTCTATTTTTGCTCTGGTTTTCATTATTGCCCGTTGTGTCCCCCTCCACTCTATGCACTGGACAGACTGCTTCAGTCTGTGCTTTTGAGTCTTTCTGCAACCATTCAACTTACTGACATATTTTCCCTGTTTTAAGACATCACAGTGTTTTAAATTTCTTCAAAAAATGGATCTCTTCACAAAGAGAAGAATTATAAAATAATTACTTAAACTTAATTATATATAATTTTAAAATACCTAATATACTAAGTGATTTCTCTTATTTTTTGTACTGGAAGTTAAGATAATATGACTTATTAATGAAAGAACATATGACTAAACATTGGGTATTCAAGTTTCTTAACAAGGAATTTAATTTTATGCATTAAGATATGAAAATATCAAATGTTTATTAAACTTTTAGGAAAACTTATCTATCCTCTGATGCTCCATATCAGATGAGTTTTAATGAACCTAAAATAATCCAAATACTATTTATAAAAATTTGTATAAATAATTATCTTTCTAAAGTACACTAAGTAAAATGATGCTAAAACCCTGTATCTGTATATACAGAAAGAAGTTTTAAGCAATATTTTTTTTAAAAATCCTAGAAAAGAGAATCATGTTACTTAATAATTCAGGTAACAACAGTTCAGGCCTGAGGTATTTATATGAATTTTAATTCTTCACCTCTCATGTGTATATATTGGGCAAAGAATTTCACATCAAGTATGAAAACAACTCCAAATTCTAGACTACCAATGAAATTATCTTTCCAAAGAATTTTTTCATAATTGCATAAGTTGTTTATGAAAGCCATATATTAAATTATAATCCAAAAGAAAAGTCATTTATGTGCAGAACTGAGCTACTTATACAACTTCGGGTATGATCTGATATTAATATGATTTAATATAACGTGCATCCTAAAATAATGTTTAAATGTTTTACCATCAAATTTGTTATATTTTATAGCATGATCCTGGCATGATTCATTTCGATCAGAACTGTTTTTATTTACAGAGTAGATATGGTAAAAACTAAACATAGTTTTATACAGCTGTCCTTACATAGCAGGATCTGAATTTAATACTGCTAGTGGGATGCAAATATAACTCCTATATTACTTATCTTGGAAACTACTTTGCTAAGTACATAGATCATGTAATTACTATGATGTTTCCAAACATACTGAAACGATAGCTCGTCCATGAGGGGATATGAAAGGATTGGGGTCTAATACAGTAAAAATTTACCCAGCTGTAGGAGATTTTCTGCCACTGTGCTGACAGCCAGAACAAATGTTCCCCTTATTTGGCAAATGCCAGTAATAAGCAGTGTAGACTATAGCATAAGGATTGGTGAATATACACAATATTATTTCTCCAACTGAAGAAATCTTCCTTCTCTATAAGCCATCTCTTCCTAAACATTTTCGTATATAGACTTTTTCTATTTCAGTGATGAGATTAAATAAGGGATTTTAAAAGATTGTATACTTTTTGGGAGGAGCAAGATGGCGGAGGAGTAGGAGGCCGATTATCATCAGGTCCCAGAAATAAAACACTGTATATCATATTAAATTTTTCTATGCTGGGCTAAAGAACAATGCATCACGGTTTTCTTTGCATTTAGTTATTTGAAGGAAATGACTTTTATATTCACTTTTTGCTACTATATTTACTTATTTCCAAAACCTGTTAGGAGTTTAAATAATCACTTTGACTTTTCATCAAGCATAATTTATTAAATTTCTTATTTAACACTTAAACATTTTAATGGAAATAAGTTAATTGTATTTTGAGAAATATAATATCACCAGGAGGAATTTACACTAAACATACAGCGGGAAATAAGTCACTGATGTGAGGGGAGATTCTAATTATAGGGCAGCTATTTTTAAAAATAATAATAAACATTTAGCAGCTACCTACAAAACCCATCACATCAATCTTGATTGCTGTTCCTGGGTTCCAGAAACATAAACAGTCTTTAAAATGTGAGTGCCTAAATGCATACTCACCCTCCAGTTATGAATTTCACCCCATCCTTACAGAATGCAACACTGTATAACATCATTGAAAAAATAGCCTGGTATCATATTTGAGGGATCCTGAAGCAGTCTCATGTGTTTTCAAAAGGAAAGTTAGTGCCAATTCCCTACTCAAGATGGAGTTAGGGATGTTCCATATTTTAAAGGAGGTGCCAGGTTTGCAACATCTTAGGAATTATAGTACATTTATCTGATAATTCTTTGCCCTGAAGAAAATCTAGTTCTATTAGTGTTTGGTTCTAAATATTTTTAGAATGGTTAACTAATTTCTAATTTGGCAGAATTTCAACAAAGATGTTCAACCAAAATGTCAGATGGATTAAAACTCTAAAAAAGAATCAAGAAAGGAATAAAGTTCAAACGTTAATGAATATTAAATTTATGACAATACTAGTTCTCGATTATATGATTTTGTAAAGTAAATTATAAAACGGATGGGGGAAAGGATAAAAAATAAAAAGAACTTTCATCAAGTATATAAGAGATGTTTAACTGAAATGCCTTCTCTTAGAAATGAAGCTACTTAAAATGGAAAACTACTTAAACCATATCCTAATGAAATGGGAACTTTTATTGTAAGCATTAGGCCACAATATGAATATTAGAACTGTGGAGGATTTATCTTTTACTTGACATATAAAATAAAAAATATAGGGCGCCTGGGTGGCTCAGTCATTAAGCGGCTGCCTTTGGCTCAGGTCATAATCCCCAGGTCCTGGGATCGAGCCCTACATTGGGTTCCCTGCTTGGCAGGAAGCCTGCTTCTCCCTCTCCCACTTCCCCTGCTTGTGTTTCCTCTCTCACTGTGTCTCTCTCTCTGTCAAATAAATAAATAAAATCTGAAATAAAATAAAAAAAAAACTAATTATTTGTTATTTTATCTTATGTATTTTCCCTATGTTATAAGTTCTTAAAGATATCATATCCTTGGTCTCACATTTATTGATACAATATATCAAAATTTTATTTAGGTAACATGGTAGTTATCACTTTATACAGTAAGAACAACAGTAATATATTTGAAAGTAATGGGGTTTTTAATAGTCAAGTGGGATGAGGTAGAAAAAGAAAAAGATGCAAAGGAGAGAGCAACATAGAACATAATAATTTAACTGCTTGCAGATTAAGTCATAGAACTTCTGAATCAAACTGGAATGATGTGTACATTTCAATGACATAAGAAGCAGAACACAGCAGTACCTAAGTTTTAGATAAGGAGTTCTAGGGTTCATTATACCGCAGAAAGGCTTTACTAATTCTGGGTATGCCTCAGTTTTCATAGATTTGGTAAATAAGAGAGCTGGAAGAGAAGATTAATTTCAGGTATTTCAGTTCTAAATTTCTATGAGTCAGAGAATATGGACTCTCCCAACTGAGATAAACCTACTTTTGATTTATTATGAATATTAAGTATTAGTGCTTGTTTAGACTTTTTAAAAAAGATTTATCAAAAAAAATTTAAAAAAAAGATTTATCTATTTATTTGAGAGAGAGAGCATGAGCAGGAGGGGCAGAGGACGAGGGAGAATCTCAAGCAGACTTTGTGCTGAGTGCCGAGCATGATGTGGGGCTCGATCTCCTGACCCTGAGATCCTGACCTGGGCACAAACCAAGAGTCTGAGGCTTAACTGACTGCACCATTCAGGTGCCCCTAGTGGATGTTTAGACTTCGAAAGCTCTTCATTTTGTAATTTTATTTGATCAACTGATTGATAATTAGAATCCTACTTCAGAATGATCCAGAAAGACTTTCAGTGATAACCTGATTACCCTGATTGCTTACCTCTTGTTTCCTATACTGGTCCTAGCTTTGACTTGCTATTCTATTTGACCTTATCTTTTCACATAATGCTAAGAAATTAACAAGGCATTTCCAGATTTAATGAAGCATTCCCAGTTTAAAGAACCTTTCTAAATAACTGTATTCAAATATGGAGGAAGAAAACTTAAATTATCCTGCCTTCTAATCGCTACTGCATTTGTTGTAAAAGAAAACAAAAATGATGATGATATTCATAAAGAAGACAGACAAATAAGCTGACTCAGTGATAATAATTAAGAATGAACCACAAAGAAGACTTGTGGAGCTGGAGTCAGCAACTCTATGGCACATCAAGATATTCTTCTCACTGTTTTGTTTTGTTTTGTTTTTTGTTTTAAATAATTTTACTGTTTAAAGTGTTGTTTCAGAGTCCTAGGGTACTGAGCCTCACTGAATCTGTGACCCTAAGCATTGTCTCAGTTGGAAATCCTTCTGCAGCTGACTAAGATGTAAAGTGGTAAAATGCATCCAATACGTAGGACTCTTTTCGAGTCTGACGACAAGTCATATGTTGTGACCACCTCTATTTTTTTGTATTAGTCTCTGAATATCGTAAAGATTAACCTCTAATATTTACAAATAAGTAGGATTTTCTACATTCATATTTCAAGGTCACAATATTGAATTAGCATAGTTTATATTTAATTTTGGATTTCTAAAAGGTCATTACTTCCAGAAGGGGGCTCCTTGACATCAAATTATAACACGGGTTATTCTATAATGGCTGCTGCCACTTTTGTAGTATTAATATATATTACATATAAATAATATGATTAATATAATTTATATGGATATAAATATAAAAATATATACAAATATAAACATAAAATATGTAATATAAAAATAAAATACATATTTAAAATAAACCATATATTAAAATTGCTTCATGAGGTAAAAAATTCTACATATTTTAATTAAAATTATTAGATGCTAGTTAGCAGTTTATAAACTCCTAGTGCATCCTTACAAAATAATGCTGAAATATAAATTAAATGTTTTATTGCCACTTGAAATTGTGGATTTCAGTTTCTAAGAATTTGTAATCATTTACTTTTTTTACTAAAGACAGATCAAAAAGAAATCTCACATTGCATAACTTATGTCATTCACTAATAAATTTCAATAGTCAATATGGACCTAAAATAGTATTTAAGACTATAAATCTATATATATCCTAATATTTAAATGAAATATTAAATGAGAGTCAAGCAATAAGACAGTTTCATATATCTTGCTTATTTATGTAAATTTGACTACTGACAATAGATCATTAAGTGACTTTAATATGAAATATTTTACATTTTCTTTTTAGAAAAAACATTAAATCCCAGTTAACTGATATTTTAACAAGGCCATAGATCTTGTGAAGATATCAAGAGGACAGAGGTTATGATGCAAGACCATCAGGTGAATGATAACTTCTCTAACATAACTGGCCCTTGCTAGTCCTACCTGCTATACACACTGCACATTTTCAAAAGGGAAACTATTGGTTGGATACTACTAGTTTTACCTTGGAATATTGCTCGCGATCAAGTTCTTGACTAGAACCAGACCCTGTTGTCTGCTTAAATCGATGCACTTTCATTTTCATCTGTCTTGTTCGCTCCTCCACTACTAAGCTTGCTGCAAAAACACACAATGGAAGCCTATTAACACAGGCGAAACACCTTTTGGAACTGAATGGTTTAAGATTTCAATTCTTTTGATATGATTTCAATTAAATGAAATTTAGAAATAACACATGACTAATAAACAAAATGCAGAATATACAACGCTAGCACCTGTTACTCTAAAGATGAACATGACTCAAATCACACAAAATGGAGAACACAAATGTTAGTAACAAAATATAAGTACCCTATTTCTTCACTTGATAGGAAATATTTTCAATTCCACTCATAAATGACCATGTGAAATCATATTTAATCATGAAAATATGCCTTCCATTTAATCAACTGGTTGTTGCATGTACATATATAGAGAAAACAAATATGCATACTGAACACATCACACATATATGCACATGCTTAACATGCATGCGCACACCCACTTAACATCCTCGGCGAACAGCAGTCACCGGAAAACGGTTTTAATTGATAAGCACCTACTTTTCTGAGGCATTCTTATGAAATCATTAATTTCTACCAGTAGTGTTTCATGAATATTTGCCATTCTTAAAAATGGCCTAAGAGAAAAAAATAGTTTTTTTATTTCTGGTGGCTATCTCTGATCACATATATGAAATTCTTATGTCTTGAAAATACAATAAAAAAATTTAGCTCTTTAATTTATAATAGGTAAAGAAATGCATTACATTTAAATCTTTCTTAATCTCCTAATTAGTAAGTGTGACTGTTTAGATGGGAAAATTATGGCCTTCAATAAAATGCAAGTTATTTTAAGTCAGAATCCATCACAAGCGGCTTAGCTTCAAGACCATGCCATTAATTTATATATTTTTACAAATGAAGGCGAAAAAAGAGCTAAGGGCACAGTTGTGTGCAGGATAAACTCTTCAAAACATACACCTGTGTTGTGTGAGTCCTATGTATATTTTTTACAGTCTTTTGACAACTTCCCAGACTCTTCCAACCTCTGCAACCAGTGCTAAGATTTATTTTTAAGTTGTGTACATACACATATTTATGAGAAAAAAAAAACTACTTTGTGTGATTAAAGTATTAGGGCTTCTGCCAAGAACTACTAATGACTTATAAGGATAATATAAATGTCAATATATGTGATTGACTTGGCTACTGATTTCACCTCTTAGGAGGAGTTTATAAAGATACTTGCTGGCAAATTTTTCCATTGCAATGATTAAAGGCCTATCAGCCTCAATAAAAGACACTGACACCAATTATAAAAAGCAAGTGAATATGTAGCTTTTATTGTGTGTTCAAGTACAGACTAATAGCATGAGAGATAAATACATAGTTTGAAATGTGTGGGTAAATGTTTTAATTATACTTTTAGCATAAAATTATTAGGTGTTTAGCTTTGTTTAAATTCAGTAAATTAGGTAGACAACATCCATCCCTGACATCATAGTTCTGTGAATTAAGCAATGATGCACACTTGGTTTGAAAATGTTGACTTCAGAGTCAGTAAATGATGACTATTATGATTAAAAGATGATACAATGGGGATCTTGAGAAAAGTAGTAGAAATTTATTAAATACTTGACAATATAGGGGTCGTAGTGAGTACTATAAAGTAAAAGACTACTTAAGATTAATTAGAAATTGAGACAAAATTATTAGGATGACTTGTATTTACAAAAAGCCATGTGCCATACACAAAAATGTACAATTATCTGTTCTCTGCCTTCTGCCTATGGTGTGGGTAACTTTGGATACTTGCTCAGTCATTTGCTTTGAGCTTCGAGGAAATCAAATGAACTGTATATAATCAGTTGTACTCTATGCTTAAAGCTTAAAGCCATCTCTACCTGTTATAAAAGCAAACTTAAGTGGCATTAGTTTAATTTTCTCACAAAATGATACTAATTTTAAGAAATGTTTCACATTGATTGGCCCATAGCTTTGTAACCTTCACTTTTAATATCATGAAATTCTTAGGGAAGACAGTTACTTGGCACTGAAAAGATAATTTCCCAAGAGCTATTGGCCTGAAGCAATGTGAAACAGTTCTGATGATTTTACCTCAACAGGACAACACCTCATTTCTCTAAATGTAGAATTACTCAATTTATGACATGGCTGTATTTAAATATTTATTTGGAAAACTCAAAACTGATCCCAAGAAGACAGTGGTAGCCTAATTAAAACAAATCCTAAAATGGTTTTAAATGACTTCATTTTGACCTTCACAAAATGATTCATACACTATATTCTTAAAGGAGTGAAAGTTGACATTTTAATGCATCAAAGAAAGAAAATCCCCAAATTTTGACTCAAAATTATGAACCAAATTGTGAGACAAAATTGCTGAGACAAATTCTGAGACAAAATTTGATGGCCTGACAAGCCAACAAAAATCTAGTTGCCATGCTATCCTCATGGCTTGCTCTCAGATTCCAAGAACAGAAGCAAAATGCCGATAAGCTTATCATTGACTTACTCATACCAAAAGATGAGATAATTACATGAAATTCACATTTTTAGTAGTTCTCAGTATTTCCGTATGGTATGTACATTAATGTGTATTCTGAAATAATTATTCATACAAGTGCTCATGTTTCAGTAAAAATTTTTTTCTCATAAACATCAATGAAGAAGCTTCAGTGTGAATTTGGAGAATTCTTTAACTTTTTTGTAGAGTTTGCTTACTAGCATTTTATTTTTAAACCATCTACTGTCAAGTGAAATGACATTATTTCTGAATTATTAGTGTGTCTATCTGAATAGAGAAATAGATATTAAAATAAAATATCACAAATTTGAACCAGAGGACATGATTATTAATGTACATGATTTATATAGAATAATAGATGCTCAGTAATGATTAAAAGTGAATTGAATCCTTGGAATATGGTTATTTGTTAATATCCCAATATAAGTAAAATTAACACCAGCCCAGAGAGGTCAAGTATCTTACTCTGAAAAGAATGATCATCTAAAATTTTTGCATTGACACTTTTAATGCCAATAACAACATGAAATATGAAATATTTTCCAATTCTCCCACAAATCCTAGCACTAAATTCACATTTTAGGAGCATTCTGAATGTTGGTAGCATTGTAAACTAGCAAAATCATTAAAATGCCAGTTGCTATTCTGCTACGAAAAGAATTTAAAAATTGGGGAACTTCTGGGTTTTAATATTTTTTAATTTCAAAACTGCCACATACTAGAGAATTTAAAAAAAACCCTCTCATTTTCTACAACAAATTTAATTATCACGTAATTGCATTTAGCCTTTTAATGGACATATAGCTTAGATACAATATAGTCAAAAGAGAAGGATGTTTGCTAAGACTGAGCTTTAGCTATAATTGCAGATAGAGTGATACGAGTAAACAATTCTTCTCTTCCTCTAAGGTGCAATTAACACTGTAATTTTATACAAAAATTCTTTAAGTTGGAATTTTTCACTTTCTATAAGCTGAATGCTGTGTCTGATGTTGAATAAACCATGCTTTTTAAAAAGCAGATAGTAACTTAGCTAAAAAATAATTACTGAATTTTATCTGTTTTCTTTAGATTCACTGAATTTACACTATTTTTAAACTCTGACATTTCTGTACATGTCAAAATCAACTCAGTATTATAATTAAGAAAGAATAAAACTAGAATTTTATGGATTAATTTAAAACCATACTTAGGAAATCACTTCTTCTAAACACAACAAGGACTCTGGAACTTTTTCTCATGAAAAGGTGAGAAAAGTAAATACAATTTTAAAAGTCTAATTTATTATAATTTTCTAATGGAAAGTATTGGATATTATTAAAAAGACAGACTAAAATAATTGCTTCTCTTCTCATGTCCCATACCTTGCTATGAATTCTTACTCTAACAGTATGCATAATCTTTGATGAAACTACAAAGAAGCTGAAATCATTTGCAAATACTGTGTTTGTGCCTACATGCATTTCTTCTATATCTATCCCTTTCATAAGATTATTAAAGAGGCCTGTGACTCAAAAAATATAAAAAAACGAAAAGCTTAAGAATATTTCATAAATCTTCCTAACCCTCACTGAAAAATTTCTATGATATCGCCTTCTGCAAAGAGAATGTAGTTTTTTTCTGGGAAATCCCTTTGACTTACAGACATTTGATTTGCTTAAAAATATTTTAGATATTATAGTTATGTATAATTTTAGATAATTATAATTTAAGCATTACACATTCTTAAATATCTTTAAAATACTATTCATGAATTTACAATTATATAAAGATAAATTTATTCTGATCCTCAAATCCTTAAATCTTCATTTCTTCCTATGGATCTACAAATTAACACAAATTTGGAATTTCAAATGTTTCTGTTTATAGGCAAAAAAGAAAATCCATACAATGTATTGTTAAACCTTCCAATACTTTTGAGTATTCTAGGAGAAACATGAGTGTAAAGGAGGATAGGAATAACAAAAATTTCTATATTACTAAATATATTAAAGTAAAAACATTGAGTATTTTACTTTGTAACAAGGTTAGCTAGTACATCTGTTAATGGTGACAGAGGATGTCTAGACAGGATAACTAAGCTTGTCAAGTCAACTACAAAATCCTATCACACTCTGTGAATAGAGAGACTAATGCCTCTGCTCCTTGCTGTTTAGTAGCACAATGAGAGTTCAGTAATAATGGAGTCCCATCTTTGCTCCAATGTATGTCTCAGAAGAGCTATGATAAATGACCACATATCTGGAATTCGTCAGGTAGAATGAAATATATAAATCAAACACCTACGATGCCTCAGTTATCAACAGTATATAAAAAATTCCCTTCTCTGAAGCACTTAAAATAATCACTGATAGTGGGAACTCAAATGTAAGAAACAATATCATATGAAACATGGACACTATAAAGTAATAAAAAAATGAAAAAAGTAGCTTATTGAAATTTTAACCATTATAAGCTATACACAGCATGAATACGAAGATGGGTTGATATCTGAAAATTCAAAAATGAAATACTAGTTTTAACTAACAGTTTTTTAGGCTTTAGAGTGACACAAATTGTTAAGATGTATAAACATTCCTCATACATCTGGAAGTAATGTGGCAAAATGGTAAGACCCCAGGATGGGGAATGACTAGGAACAGATTATAATCTTGGACCCATTGCCAATCACCAGTTCATCAGTGTAGCTTTGATCAATTCTTGATACATCTCTTCATTATGGAATTTTATTTGTAAAGTGGTAAGATTGCTCAATGTAACTCCAGCTGTTGTAGTTCATGATTTTGTATTATTTCAATGGGGTATTAATATTTTCTCCACATTTTCAAAAAACAGAAAACTACAATGTCTTTCTCTCTTGTTCTATTATCTAACTTCCAGCATTTTAAAATTTGTCGACTTGCTAAAACTATAGATGTTAGGGGAGAAAATATCACCAGTGCATTTTACATTATTATTTATTATTGTGGTTTTTTTCCAATGAAAAAATGTATTCCTTGCATGTTCATCCTATTTTTGGAGGCATGCAAGTGTAAGCAACTCTGATATAATACTTACATGCTCTCTTCCTTCCACACACATATACAGTATATCTACACGAAGAATAAATGTTTAGAGTATTTTTGACTACACAGAAATGCCCAAATTCTGGGTCATTTTCCCAGAATAAAATACATTTCAAGTTGCAAGGGCAGAAATGTGTCAAATTGTTTTCCTTTTGCTCTTGTATGATTCTCTTAGACAATAAGGGTTATACTACCACATATGAACAATACAAATAACAGATAACATCTATCCAGCATGAGAAGCAGTAAACAAAAGTAAATCACAAATTAAAACACCACATTTCCTTTATAGGGTTTTAAAGAAAATAACTTGTGTTTTGGTACAGATCATTGAAATGGAATATCGACATAGGCAGGATAGGTAATTTGTACATATAATCACTCAAATCTCACTGCAGCCAAAGCCACAAGACCATCTCTTGTTTTAGCATGCTGATTTTCACTGAACTGTCAAAAACAAAGCTCAGGATTACCAACCCCAGACATCACTTTCAGTGTTAAAATTGCCAAGTACCAGAGTAACACTGAAAATACTAGTCAGATACTTGGGCGATAAGAAAGTTAGGCTCTTGATGAAAGAATCTGTCATTTTACCTTGCCCTGTTGTGTTTCACAGGAGTAGTTTTTAAAATGTATTTCTATTCTGAGAGGGAGCACTGTTTTCCTTATGAGACACTTCTGAGAATACAGTCATCGTGAAAAGCAGCCCGTGTAAGTAAGGCTTCTCTGGAGGAATAACAAAATCATTCCTTGAGGGGTCATGTTGTTTATTCCAAGTGATCTCCAATAAGTTTATCCATAGTTCTCATCATTCCAATTACACTGATGGCAACAGTATCTATCTTGAAAGGTTTGATGTGGCATAACTGCTAAATTCAATATCAATTTTTTGGCAGTTTCTTTCCTTTTTCCTGTAAAAAGTGTTTACCAAATTTAAAATTTGTTTAAAAATATAATACTTAAGGGAACTATATGCTACTAAAGGAAAAAGAAAATCAAAGAACTTATGCATGGCTAGACATCAGTCTGCTTTTATTATTTCCTCTACACTTTCTCCACAAATCCCAGGAAAAAAGGGGTAACAATGTTCTCCCTCAACGAGGAATATCTTGCAAGTCGAGCCTTGGATGATAAACACATTGAAGTTTTTAAAGTCTGTATACTATTATAAATAACCACACATGAATCAGCAGAATGGGAAAGCAGGGTTAAAACCACAAGTTCTGAACTGTTTTGTATGAGCTGCTTCACTCGCTCTCTCTCTAAAGTTTAAAGAGAAGGCTAGAATGACAACTTATTTATGGATTTGTGGGAAAAAAAAGAAATGGATAAATTAGACACTTTTACTGATAGAGCTCTAAATATTTATGAACAGTTATTCATAAATATTCATAAGCGTTCAAGAAAAGCAAAGCCCTGGAAGATAAAGAAGCTTAAACCTTTGAAACCACAACATGATACAGTAACAGGAAATGAATCACCTGGCCTAATATGCACATACTAAATATGCATCTAATAAAAAAGTAAATAAAACTGAAATCCTTTCCTACTTAGTGACAGTTAAAATAATGCTGCTTCTGAAGAATACACAAATTAATTTACTTGGTTTAGTAAAGATTTAAGTTACACAATTTTTTCCTATAATGTGTTTCACAACCACAGTATACTGTTAAAGTAAATGTGTAAGTATCATCTACATAATAATTTAGGTAACATGAAATTATTAAATTCATGTTTTTCACTTTTTTTGAATTGCATCTAATTAAGGTTATGCTTAATAGTTCCATAAAAAGTGATATTTTGCATATCTTAGTATTCCAACTGTTCTTGTCAACATTTAAGGAAGGAAAGTACAAGTAACTGATTTGAGCATTTTTTATGGAAACCTTATACTTTAAAATACAGGTGACTAGAGACGATCCTTACGTAGCCCCTATCACCTGGTTGCAATCGTTATTATAGATTTTATTGTGAAACAGGAAAACAAAAGAGCAACAAATGCCACTTACTCTTTGTTCCTGTTCAAATAATTTAATAACTTGAACTCTAATTGTTTTTCATTCTCCATGTGTGTAAGTTACACATTTTTTATAATAGAGACAATTCATATTTGTATAAAAGAGAATGTGATGTGTTTTGCTAGGATTCAAAATTGCTAACAAAACCCAAAAAGTTAATGCACTTAATAGTATCCAAAGGCATACAGATTAGAAATTTATTATGATAGTAACATTTTTTTCTCACCTTGAAGTCATTTAATTTCTGGTTCTGTTTTGATCTTCTTATATCATTATTTCGATGCCCCCAAACTACATTCATGGGCTCTTTAAAACTGTCCAAGAAATGTAGCAGAGAGGGAAAGATTGGCTTACTTTTAGAATGAATAATTTAAAATATGCCTATAAAGCAGTTTGTGAAGTCTAAAATGTTATGGTCTCTCAGCTTTCAACATAAAAGAGGGAAAAGATAAATAACGTAGCATGAACATTTATAGTTCCTCAGTTAACTTCCCAACCCCAAGAATGTGTTATCTTTATTTATACACTGCTTTTATTTTCTCAAATTAATGGTAACTTGAGGGACAAGCCAGATATTAAAAATATTAGAAGATTTAGTTGAGTGGTAAAAAACCGGGTCATCAGGGGGAGGTGGGACCCCTAAGTGAGCCCCACTGAGGTGTTGTAAGTGGGAGATGGCACAGCAACCTGGACAGAACGTGGGCTGCGGACTCAAACTCTGGCTTTGCTTTGCGGCAGTTTTGTGACCATCGGCATTCCGTTCAACTCCCTGACTTTCTATGAAACAGGTAATAATCCCTTCCTTACAGCTGCACATGTGTGGTTACTGTAATCATGTGGTACTGAATGCACAGTAGGTACTCAGTAAGTGCTGTCTGAATGTAGAGCAAAGTGGTTAAGAGCAAGGTCTTTGGAGTGAGACTCAAATCTAATTCCTTGTTCTACCACTTACCAAATAAATGACTGATAAAAGGTCAAGTTCTTAATCTTCCCAAAGCCTTAACTTTCTCAGTTGGAAAATTAAGATATTAATAGTTACCTCTCAGGTTGTTGTAAGAATGTGAGATAAATATATAGCACTCTTAGTCACGTGTGACATAGGGTAAGTGCTCAATAAAGTCTATCTAACATAAAAATGTTAATAGTATTTTATATCTCTGTTCATGTGCTTTATGAACATATGTTTTACAAACATATGCTGGAAAATTATATACTGGTCCCCTATAGTTAGGGTGACCAACCATTCCACTTTGCCTGGAACTGTCCAGTTCTAGCACTGAAAATCTTGCATCTCGGGAAACCTCTCAGTCTTCCACAAACCGGGACCATTAGTTGTCCTACAAGTTTGTCTACAGTTCATTAAAAAGAAGCTCTCACAAGGAGCCCCTTAGCCTATACTGTCAGCAGGGCATGGCTTGTCCCCGTCTTCATCTATCCAGGGAGGACTCAAGAGAACTTCATTCTCCAATACAATCCACCCCAGAAAAATCAGCTCATAGCAGCAGGGTTTCTATGCAAATGAAAACTGTTTCTTTCTTATGGGGTATGTGAACCTAGAATTTGACTTTAAAAGAAATTTCTTGAATTTGCTTCTATCTTTTCTGGGCTTCTCGAACTTTTTGTGACTAAGCAATAGTCCCTTAAATCGCAGGAGAGAGAGATGCAGCATCCTCTGCTGCTCTCTGCCTGGCTTGCATGCATTTTCAGGATGTGCCTCTTTGGCTGTTTTCAGTCCTGTGGTCCATGCTCTGAAGCATATCCATGTCCTATGCGCAAAGAAGACGTGGCAGAGTGATGACACATCTCAGCCAGAACACAATGACCTTGCAGAAATTTAACAACTGGTCATGCTCTGCAGCTTCACAGAGATTTTAGGTTGTACAACTTATGAATTTTATTTTGTTTTGATTAGCTAGTTATAGCTTTTGGCTAGTAAAAATATATATGGGAGATCTCTCTAGATGAAGAATTATTGCATTTTTCTTTCTTTTGGCTAAATTAATTCGGTAATGACCCATTTCTAATATAACATCTTAATTTTTTTATCACACTAAAATTTATCATGCAAATCCAACTAAATGCTTCTGAGTCTAAGCATAAATACATTGGCTATTTTTGAACCACTGGATCTAAAGTTGTGTTTCTGAAACCTGAATTAAAAATGCAGGATGGCCAGCAATCAAGGCAAAATCTAAGGACAAGACATCTTGATCTTATTGAATAACATTTTATTTTTTATTAATATCTACGTATTGCCTAGGGTGTCAGATACTTTGCCAGAATACGTGTTTATCAGAATATAAATTTATTTTTATAAATTCAAATTAAATAAATAATTGAATATTACCTCCCATTTTTACTCTGTAATACTGAGATATACAACACATACCTTAATATACTAGAATTAGGGATAATATATTTGGGATCTGTGCCTATTAAAATAGGATATACTAAAGTATAGTGGAAGGAGGTCAAAAAGTGAGATACCTGGGGTTAGTCTACCATTCATCAGCAGTGTAAATGAGTACATCTCTTAATCTCGCTGAATCTGAGTTTTATCATTCATAAAAAAAGGGATGATGCTACTCTCAGGACTAATTTTTAGGATTACTATATCCAAAAAATTAATTCAATCATTATTCCATAAATAGTAAGTAAATGTACATTTATTACACTATACAGAATTATTTAATTAATTATTTTTAATAATATTATTCAGTTAAAAACTCGTGTTCAAATCTTTAGTTATCAGGCAAACAGTAATATGGAATAGAAAATGATATGGGTAGCACTTGAGAGCAGGGCAAGTTATGCATCTCCTTGAAACTCAAGTCCAAAGACCAAAAATCAACTGTGATCCAAAAGATAATAAGGACAGAGGTCACCACCATGCCCAGCATAGCAGGTTGAGTGGTTTTCCTCGTCTGTCGCTCAGGAAGACAGAACTGGTGGGTGTTAGAACAATACTTAGGCTGAAAGAAGTGACATGTAGGCTGCTGTTTTCCAGATGCATGACTGCGGGGGGGGTGGGGGGTGGGAGGGGACATTCTATAATATTGCTGCTATCAAAAGGGAAAATCCAGTGATTTTCTCTTCCTTTGTAGCAGATACTACCCTGAATAGAAAGTCAGAATTGAGCAGGGGAATGCAAACAAACAAAAACATATAAGAAATATGTTATTTTTCAAAAGGAATTGTCATGTAGATCAATTTTGAGACAAAAGCACTCATAATTTTAATCTTTTTCTCTTCGATGTGAATAATACAAAATTCTAAACACCAAATGCCCTACAAAATCATTGCAGGGAGAAAACTACCTTTATGGTAAATAATTTTGCTCATTATTTAATAAATACAGTTATAGAATTCACATATTACGAAAGAAAAGGAATAATATTAAATGGTTAAAAGTTACATTAATATTTACCTTTTGTGGAAGAGTTATATTTTTCTTGTTCTTCAATGAATTAAATGCACATAATGATGGAAACAAAAGAAAGAAATCAGCAAATTTATAGTTAGACATGGAAATGTGAATCAGCACAATGGCATGAATAATAAAAATGTACAACATATGATGTGACATGACAAATCGCAATGACAAACCATAAGGAAGTCTCAAATATGGTACTAAAATTAATCAAAGAAAGAATGAATACGATTTAAAGGTTTAAAATAAAAACAAACACTGAGAAATTAATGTTTGGCATTGAAAAATACATTGTGTGGCATTTTTTCTTGCCTTTTAAGAACTGCAAAATATTTCAGCACTGATTTTTCCTAAAACATTCTGATTTTAATCCATTATGAGTTTTTATTGGAAGTATATTAAAAAGCATCCTTAATATTCATAACAAACATTTTTATCATATCAAAAATGATGGCATTTCAGATAATTTGAAATTTCACAAAATTCATGAAAAATGGAATTCCAGTTTTTACTAGGTAGTAGGCATTTTCTTTTCATTGTGAAAATATTCAGTAACATTTCCACAAGGAAAAAATTACCCTAATTTAAGTAATCCTTTCCTCCTTTTCCAATTAATTATATTAAAGTATCGCAAAGTCAAATTTTTCTTTGGAGGCTATAATTATTAGACATTTCATAAAGCTTTATATCTACCTCCTTATTTGTTCACTACTTATTGAAAAATAATGGCCTATCTAGATATTTCTGAAGGGGAGTGTCATCAGAGTTTTACGTCACAGATAAAATAACAGAACACACAAAATATAGCTGGCACACCAAGTGTTAGTTTACAAATAATTTTTAAATACTTCTTTAAAAGATATCCAGTTGAGCACAAAAAAATTACTTGTTTTGGTTTCAGAAAACCATACAACATTTTTGTGCAAACAGTTACACTGCTTTCAGCTTCACTCTCCACAAGGGCCATGTTGGAATACAACTTTGGAATATAACCAGAGAATTTTCTTAGAAGTCTTTGCTCAATTGTCACAAACCATTAATTACCTAAATTGTAAGGCTACTTTTTTGCCTACTTTATCTCAAAATCTGTGTTGTAATCACTCCTCTTCTTTTCTTCTAAGTATACTTTAATGTAATCAGATTCCACATAGCAAACAGGCTAGGATTCCTAATTTTTAGAAGAAACTTTAAAAAACTTTTTCAAAAATTTAAGTAAAAATGTCTTTTCAAAGGATGTGTTTGCCTTTAAAAGAGCACATATTGGTTCTATGGTACAAAGAGTAATAAAACTGAATTACAGAAAACAAAACAAAACAAAACATGCACCCAGTCAAATAATCTAATCATCCTGGCACAAATCCTAAAAACAATCAAGTAGATAACTGTATCCAGAAACCATACGAATAAAATTATTTTATAAGTTCATCACGAATTTACATCACTATCCAGGAATCTAAACCATTTGAAATATTTGTTCTTACCAACAACTGCTTATCATCAACTCAGTTCTTTTTTTCAAAAAAAAAAACCCCAAAAAATTACCCTTTGTTAAAAATAAAAAAACAACAGCAACAAAAAAGACAACTGGAAAGAAGGAAGTAGAGGCTTAATTGCAAATGAACTGCATTCAACATTAACTTCATAGAAGACTGAACTGTTTAAAAAATACCATCAAAAGAAAAAACCATAATTCTATAGTCCTATGAAAAACAATGAAATCGATCATAAATTTAACGTGCAAAATTCTGGCTCATCTATGCATCAAATGAAAAGTCGACTTTAAAAACATATTTTAGGACACACAAAGATGTCATGCCTTTTCAGTTTGAAATAGATTCATGATACGATGATGGCAGACACTACTAACATCGTCCCAAAGTCCCAGAGCACATAATAAAATCAAAAGTAAACCAGATCTGTTTTAATTATGGAAGAACACTTAGATACAATAACATGTTTGTTTTCATATTTTAAAAAGGTATTATGTACATAACCCTTAAGACCATAAATTTCAGGAACCTCAAATAACAAAAAGTGTTGACTAGTGTATTTATATTAAATTTCAAAATAACTCCATCAATTTCATCCTCAGTCATTCCTTTCTTCCCACCTCAATTCAATCCTTACAAATTGATGATTTCTCTGAAAGACAACTGTGAATATGAATATCATAAACAGTAATGTTGATATTAACAATGGAACACAGCTTTTTAAAAAAACCCAAATCCAGCATACAATCCAACTGACTTCATAGAAGCAATTCTTATTTCTATAGAAATAACATAACTACAATCTCACCATATGAGTTATATGCAGTACCCTTATATGCTTTTGAACCTATAGAGTGTTTTAGCAACTGGAGGAAATGCAAAGAATTTTAGGAACACGTGACTTTTCAGATATTGATCTTTAGCAAAATATGGCCCCTGAATCTGTAGTAAAATTCCAGAATTTATGGTTCTTTTAGTTGTGCAACAGGAGTTCATGAATGGATACTTTAAATAAACACCAAATTTTATTTAAAGCCGTTTTATCTGGGCTATTGTTAATTAGAGTCCTAAAAACATTAATTATGAATTATCTTCTCAAAATGTTCCCAAGAGAGAAAAGAAAGTTTGTGAAACACATGAATTGAGAATTCCAATGAGTTAATTGCTATTTTAGAAAAGAAAGTCAGAGTTTCACATGGCATCATAGATTCCTTATTAACTAAATGAATACTCTTATAACAACCCCGAATATTGAAGCATGACATATCAATGAGACATATAATTTTTAAAAATAGTACACATCCAGAGTTTACCATAACAGCGTTCCTCTATTAGTAGTTGGTATTAATTTTTCTAAAATCAAGTATTCTCTTTATACCCTCTGTCATATCAGTCTTTGAAACAATGTATTTATCTTCTTAGATAATTTCTGTGATATTTTTGTGATACATTTCTGTGATACACTCAGTAAGTTACTTCAATTAAGTAAATCACGTATGTAGCTCCCTCAATATAGAATGAAATACAAGTTTCACATCAGCAACAACCAAAACTGTTGAAAAAAATATTCAAAATGTTAACCTTTTAGTTGTTTTATGGGGATGAAGATTCTGAACACACGTTTTAAACAGAAGTCCACTGTATTTATATTACAATCCCAAATTAAAAATTATTTCAGTAAGTTACTTAATGGATCTCTGATAATATTTGTGTGATAACATATACTGATAAATCTTTCACCTACTAAGAAATAGGATAGACCTGGGGTCCCATGAAAAAAAAAGTAACTATTTTAACCTAGTATTGAAATAATATAGCCCAGATAGTTTAGGAAATTTAATTTCCTTTATCAAAACTCTCCTCTCTCTCTCTCTCTGTTTCTCTCATTCTCTCTCTCTTATTCTCGTTCTACAAAAATAAACACAATGTGTATGTGCTTATATAAGAGAACCTGTAAGTAACAATGAACTGTTAAAAAAAAAACCCAAATCACTAAAATGTGTGTTCTAAGTTATTCTTTCTTCATAAAACTTGTATAAAAAACCAGGCTATTGCAAGTAAGTTAAAATAAAAAATACTGGTAAAGACTTCAATATGATCAAATGCTTATTTAAAAATATTTTTAAAACAAGCTTAAATAAACCTTCTTCTAACACATAAAATGCCATATTTTACTGAGATTTTAAAAACTGTATTTTCTTTGTCTCTTTGAAAAAAGGTGTTTCTAGGGTTCAATTCGTTCTCCTAATTGACAATCTAAAATTCATTCATTCGCTCACTCAGCAAAAACAGTATTTGCCATGAACCACTATAACTTGGTTCTGGGAATAAAATTCTAAGACACAAAATCTTAGGATTCAGTAAACTACATAAATTAAAGTAGTATTCATTTAATAAAAGGTACATAAAAAGAGGTGGTTCTCAAATCCAAGGTTTTTGGACAATGATCCCTCTTTATCGGATACCTTGTTCTATACTGCCGCTTCTCACTGGCACCTGTGGGAGCTGTCGTCCCCTCCGATTGCTGAAGGGTGTGTCTGCAGGAGGAGGATGGGTTGGACTTGCTTGTCTGTGCATTCTGTGGGCAAAAAACAAAGGGGGAATGAAATGGTGAAACTCCAAGAGGGCCTGACAAATATCTTTCCCCTCTTCCTGTTACTATTAAAACAGACATAAACCTCCTAACTCAACCTTTGGAAACAAAAATGCTTTTGATGATACATATAAAAGAAATGCTATAAAAAGGGGCTAAAAGAGACATGGTAAATGTCTGTCACACATCATTCTGCATAATGAATTCCTTAATTGAGTAAAATGAGACTCACTTCTTTGAATTAATTTACTATGAAGTTGTGGCTTTCCATTAAGTTATCCATTTTTGGCAGTGCTGGACCAAATATATCTACTTACAGCCTCTGAATCCTAACAATGTAGATAAATTAGTTTAAAAAGGCTGTTGCCTAAATTGCTACTATTAACTCAATAATTATATCTAGAATTATTTATAAGTGATTAGAATACTTCTAGCTGTAGACTTCTATAAAAGTTACCATTCACTTGTTGTTTATTTTTAAACAGGAAAAACCTCGACAGATACTTAAAAAAAATAACCTCGGGTACATTCTATAAAATAGACTGGTGCAAGGATAGAAATTACAAATATAAATTTGAGAAGTGTGCAGATACATTACTACTGCACAGGAGCAAGCTGACCTCCATCTGCTGGCATTCAATTTTTTTTAAACTAAAAAACTTTCAAACACTAAGATTTTATTGAGCACATACAAAAGATTTTTGTAAAGAAATTTCTCTTATACTTTTTAAAGCAAATACACACTTAATTTTCCAGGTAATTTCTCATAAAGAATTTTACATCATTAAAAGAGATATATAGATATATATGAATATGCCACAAACAGATGGAAGGACATAACACAGCCAAATTTAATTTTCAATGATAGCTAATTGGTAGGAGCTATAGACTATTATCAGCACAGTGAAGATAGATGCAAGTAATAGAGGATATGGGAGAGGTTGAAGTGCCACAAAGAAAGGATTAAAAATTATGGTGTCATAATGAGTGAAAGCATCAAGTGCTCAGGAAAGTACAACACCACACCAACACCCGGAGGCAGAACATGAATGCTGGGCTGGACACTGAATAGCGACCTTGTCAGAAGTGGAGAAGGTGGCGCCGACCCTCCGGGGGCAAGGTGGTGGGTAGAACACAGTGTTCTGACACTAGAGTGCTCACTCGACCTTGAGCGAGCGGGATGTTTTCCCCTAAGGACTGGCTGATCAGTCGCTCTTAGGGCTGCGTATCCCCTTCTAGAAAGGCATGGTGGGAGAACCCTAAAACATTAGGGCCAAAAAAGATCTTCAGTCAGCAGGTTCACATTAAGTTCGATACCAACACATTTGTCCAAGGAAAACCTGGTTACTCTTACAAAGCAGCAACTTTAAAAACAAGAAGAAACCCATCATCATGCAATCACTGAAATGGAATTCAAAGGAAACTGACAAGTTATTTCAAATGTACATGCCATGTGGTTTTTAGAGGGCTAATCCAGATTCCTCCAATGTAACAAACCTCTTGTTAAATTGTACAAGGAAAGAGACTTCTGTCTCTTGGTTTTTACTGAGCTGCATCTCTAGTGCCTAGAAAACAGCTGTACAGAGAGCAAGAACTCAATACAGATACCTTGATTGAATGAATAAATATGATTAGAATAATGAATACAGCGATACTTCAAGCACTTGCCTTCAAGAAGAAATAGTGCACTGTAGGACTCTGTATATTTTTACAATGTTCATAATTTTAATCTGCAATAGGAAGTTTATTCCAAGTAGGCTGCAAAAGGAAGATGTCTTTGGAGATTAATTTAAGCAGACCAACAGATTAAAATGGTACAATAAGATGGAATATGTTTCATTATTGAGCTAAATACAAATGGCTGATGTATGGATAATAACATATCTTCTAAGATTAAAAAAAAATCTGAAAAGATATTTGTCCATATATTGACAGTTACCTTAATATAGGGTTCAAAATTATTATGAAGCCAATTTATGAATTAAGGTTTAAGAATTAAAAACTGATATGTACCTTGTTTAAAACAGATACATGCTTTTACATTTTTTAAAAAACCATTTACAGTATGTATTTTAAATAAAATGGATGTTTAAAATACCCAACGTGGGTTATTTTTTACAGTGACAGAAGAGATAATACTTCATCCTCTTTGAAACGATGCTGTAAATCCACTTATCAAGTGATTTGAAGTATTAAAGAATATATATTGATCACCAGAAGTACATTAATTATTGAGTATTTCATTCATTTTACTTAAAAGAAAAATTGTCAGTCTGAATTTGTATTCAAATTGAATACAAATTCAGACTGACAATTTTTCTTTTAAGTAAAACGATTTTCACAGCTGTAATTATTTTAATTCAGGGTATCTCTTCTATTTCAGAACAATAAAATGGGAAAAAGGTACAACTTAGAATTGTAATAAAGGTGCATTTTTATCTTCTTGACCTATGGGTTAATGTTTTATCAGGCCCTAATGCAAACCCCAAAACCTGGACTATTGTCTCAATTTCCAAATTAAAAGAAAAAAGAACTAATAGTACATACTAAGACTGTTCATTCATTCTCAATTGACTTTTCACATAACTCAATCCTATAGAATTAATTTATATGGAAAGAACTGCATGATCAAGTCCTTTCCTTTGGTAAAGAAAGAGTTTTTGTCTATTTCTCTTTACAAGCCATTATCATGAGAATAAACTTCAAGCCATCCTTGTTCAAAATACGCTTTCTTAGTGTGGTCTAAAAGTGAATATAGTTTTCACCCTAGTACTGAGAAATTTCATTTGAATTTCACTGAAATTTTACTTCATTCCTTAATGCAATTCATAAGCACTAAAAGGACTACTTGAAATATGAATAATTTGGGCGCCTGAGTGGCTCAGTGGGTTAAGGCCTCTGCTTTCGGCTCAGGTCATGATCTCAGGGTCCTGGGATCGAGGCCCGCATGGGCCTCCCTGCTCAGCAGGGAGCCTGCTTCCCTCTCTCTGCCTGCCTCTCTGCCTCCTTGTGATCTCTCTCCCTCTGTGAAATAAATAAATAAAATCTTTAAAAAAAAAAAAAAGAAATATGAATAATTTAGGTAGACCTTATATGGCACCAAACTGAATGGTAAAGATATAAAAAGCAATTCTGGAGACAAATAAATGGCTTTCTAGGTGAGTATTATACAGATCCAGATTCCATGACTTAGTGTTCCCATCACTAAAGCCACAGGCTTGCAGGATCTGAGGACAGCTTGCATAGTGCTTAAGGTGCATCATTTAGCACCAGATATGTTTTTTCTTTGACATTAACTAAAAGTCCCTCGATGACAAAACAGTCCCTGCTCCCAGCTGAACTTTAACAAATCCAAAAGCACAGACCAAAGGGGCGGCATCAAAAACCACTCTACCTGAGGAAGAGAGAGGAGGGTGGCAGTACATTGGAATTCCAGGAAGGAAAACTGAGGAGAGTGAAAATGCAGAACGTTGAGAAGAGCAAGGTTTGAAGATGAGAGATACTGGAACCAAGTGCAGTTCATTTGACTAGAGGGAAGGTGAATCAATCAAGAAATTCTGAGGTACAGGAGTGAAATGTTGAGAATCTAGGCTGTCCAGCCTCAATGTTTTCAATGGAATGGGATGAGCTAAGAACGTAAGGGTGCAAGAATGGAAGAGATGGGGAACGACCATATTAGAGAATGGAATAGGGAGTGCATGGGGGATAAATAAAACAACAGTCACAACTATTCTTTACTGAGCATCAATATGGAGCCAGGCCCTGAATGTCTGTGTATATATGGACACATGCATACAGATGTATGTTCTTTTTTTTTATATTCTCATAACAACTCTGAGAAATATCATTATTCCTATTCTATAGACAGAAAAACTGAGGATCATAGAGTGACTTGTAAAAAGACAAAGAGCTAACGTGTGGTAAAGGCAGGATCCACACAGATCTACTGAGTGCCAACAACTTGCTTCTTGTGCTGCCTATTGAGATAGGCTCTCTTTCCATATCACAAGACGAAAAATGGCAAATCCTTGGGTATACTGTTAATCTTGTAAGCAAAATCTAAATATATATACAAATATAAAACTGTTTGACAAGATTGAACAGAATTGTCTCCTGAGAGTTTGTAGGAATAAAATGTATGGGAAATGGCATTTAATGAATGCCTACTCCAATTTATAGTTCTATAAATAGCACATAATTTTTAAAAATATAATACTTTTAGAGCAAAATTCTAATTCAAACCCAAGTATGTCGGAAGCTAGCTCACCATCTCCAAGTGTGTATCTAAGCCTTTACCACTGAGTCCAATCTATGCCTAAGACTAGTGTTTTAACTTGACCTTAAGTAAAACACAATTCTCACCAAAATCTGAGGTTGTTAGTCAGACATATCTATTGTTGCAATAGTAAATGTCTTCTAATGCATCTTAAAAATATAATTTTTTATGGCTTATTAAAGGATGGATATGCAAGTGTAATTTAAGCTCAACTGTTCAAAATAGTTCCTTCTGTAATGGCTATTACAGGCCTACACATTCTCTTTCCAATAGCACCATCGTGATATAAAACGCATATATGTTGGGAAGCTTTCCTCTTAAATTGGTTAATTCTAAATACTAGTCCTGACAAAACATCCCCTAGGTAGGTTGCAGATTTTACGTTCCACAAAAAGATAAGTCACTAGAGTAGAAAGGAGAAATGCTAGTAGGTCATACAACTGAATTCACATGACAGTGAAGAGTCAGACTTTTACTATGGAGCTTCCCAAGACAACGTAAAGCACTGCTTTGAATGCTAGGCACAAAAGTCAGACATGAGTTCTACTTGTCTTCTGCCTATAACTGGTCACCGTATCTTTCAAAATATTTTCTTACAACACTATTCTCCATAAGGCCAAATTTGTTAAGGCCAACAAAGGGCCTTCAAAATGATTACCATAAAATAGCAAATTTTGCCAGAAGCCAAGGGATGACTATGTGATATGAATCCTTTGAGTGTGTTGTTAACTTCCCAAAGACCTAGAATCAGTGTCCAAAGCATTCATACTGTAACTTCAATTCACCTATAGTTAGATGTCAACTCATGGTATCTTCTAAAGAAATAAGAGCTAACACAAACCTAGAAAATCCAGGCCAGTTCTTCTTTTATAACTAGTTATTCAACAATTCACTTAAAAACCAGGCATATAATATACCTTCTAATACAAATCAATGGAGAGCTTTAGTTATGATCAAGCAAATCTACACACTTAAAAGGTTTGCATTTTCTATATTAAAACCTATTAGCAAAGTAAATAAAACAAGAGTAATATGAATTTTGTCCTTAAGCAGCAAACATTTGAGACTGGGAATCAATCAAATTCTTGGTATTCTTTCTGTAGAGATGGAGGATTTGTGTTTATCTACAGATAGTTTCAGTGTTGTAGAGGAAATGCCCAAATACTACCCATTTGTAGTTAAGTACCATCAGTTGATTCTAGAATCATCTAGCATTTTATAAAACAGTATCCTATTGTTAAAAAGACTTCTTCATTGATATATCCTAAATAAAACTGCACATGGTAGTCACTCAACTAGTAACTGCTAAATGAATTAAAGCCTGAATGAAATAAAAAGAATAAGACTTGGAGGAAAAATTTCAATCATGTCGAAGTAGTTGAAATTATGTCTGTCTTTGAGGCAGAGGGATAGTTAATGGTTGAAGATTAAAAACTTGTCTACAGAACTTAAATCATTTATAATTCTAGTAAAGAAACTGCAGTTAAGTGAGTCGACATTAAAGAATATGTAAATGGATATTTAAACCATTTGAAACATTTAATACTGTTTCATTACAGGCTATCTATCTATCTATCTATCTATCTATCTATCATCTAAAGTGCTAAAACTTTGTTCTTCATTTCCTTTTTCAAAGCCTAGCTCCTTTGTAAAACTGAATTTCTATTCTGCACTTTTTGAATTCTCTGAATCCTCATCCTATTGTAAATTAGAGTCCCTAAACAGTCAATATCTCCATAGAACTAGGAGTAAGTTCCATCTTCTCTTTATCCACACCCCTTCATGTAACTAATAGCTACTCATTTTTCTGATCTCAACTAAGAAGTAATATCTCCTGAGAAGCTTTCCTCTTTTTCTGTTCCCTAATTTATTCCTTAAACTTAGCACACAACTTGGCACATATCTTTTAAATGAATAACTGAATTGTCCAGAGTTTATCTCAATTAAGCCTACTGCGACAGCCTAGTGGTGTTTCACATCTGCCCTTGGATCTTCCAATCCACCTTACAAATGTTGTTATAGTGATCTATAAATAATTCTGGAACTCAAAGCCAATCATCACCCTCTCCTGTCTCAAGCCCATCAATGGCCCATGGATGTATAAAGCAGAAGCTGAAATTCTGTTAAACGGTCCACAAGGTCATGTGTAATGTAACATCTAGGGATTTTTCCAGCTTTATTTTCAACATTCTCTCCTATCTCCTGCAAGAACTCTCCCTCTCAAAATATGGATCCCCCAAATCAAGAGTAAATTTTAAGCCTCAGTGTTTTCTCATATTTTTTCTTTCTCATAAAATATTTTCTTCACATCTACTTTTATATATCTGGATTTCGCTCAGGTGACACCTTTTATGAGATAACTCTTTTCTGCACTCTACTCTTTTTCCTGTGTTTTCACTGTATCTTGTGCATACCTTTATAGTAATAGCTATAAGACTTCCATGCATTCATTCATTTATATCTGTGTCTCCCTGTATGTTCTCAATGCTTTTTTGGATGAATGAATAATATGTTAATGGGACATGAGGTGTTTTTTACGACTATGTAAAATAATGTGTTAATATCTTACACCAAAAATTAATAAAATAAAAATTATAAAGTTGGATGAATTGTAAAGAAAAGTTAGTAATTCCTTTAATTTTTATATTAACTCAACAAATATCTTTCATATACAAGTAGAATCTTAGATTTAGTTGCAGTAAAGAGATTTAAAAGATGATATCATTCAGATAAACAACACTCAAAATATTTGCACATTCCAAGTATTACATTCACTGATAACATTTAAATAATCTCAGAAACAAAATATTAATGTCCTAATACTTAAATAGTAAAGAGGACAGATTTGATCCTCTTTCATAATCAGCATGGTCACTAAGAGACATATATGAGATTTTTCTTAAACCCTAAGATTTAAGGGCCACCTTCAAATTATCCTTCTCTTGTTTCTTGAGGCTATTCCCATATAGGAGATCGACTTACATGAATGTCTTTAAACATCACAGGCTATGTTTAAAAACTGATCATGTAAAATGAGAGTTACGGCACCCCTGAATTTATCAGTTGAAATAGAAGATGGCCACACAGCACAACACCAAGCCTACCTTTCTGCATCAGAGGCAGTGCCTTTCCTAGTCTGTTTTTGGATGCTAGATCTTTCAGACTTTCTGGAGTGCCTGTGGAATGAAATGTTAAAGAAATACAAAATATATGATGAATAAAGCTACAGTAATATCATACAATGATAAAAACAATAGACATGAGAAATGACAACTATCTTACTTGGATGGTTTTGTCAGTCAGTGCTTTTTAAAATAAAAACATACAATAATAAATAAAAATCAGAACTGGTGCTGGGTGGAAGGCATAAGTTGCCCAACAGGAGACACAAGAAGCCAGGATTCCCTTACTCAAGACAGGTCTGTCTGCAGGATGATTTGGTATGGACCCCTGCTGAGCAACTTTGCCTCTTCTAATGAATAATCAAGTCCAGGGGAGAAATGTAGCGAGGATGGATGTGATGACAGCAATGCTTTGGGTGCTGAAAGACTACAAAGGGGGGACATGCCCTCCGCGTTTACAAGTTGAAACAGGGTGCTGCAAGGACTTTTGTTATTCTTCTCCCACAAAATATGAGAAGAAAAATACCACAGTGGAATATGCGTCACATAATCATTTTAAATCAAGTATTAAAATTATTTCCAAAGTTATCATAAACATGCTTTGGTTTAGATCATGTATATTTTTTATCATTTTAAAAAGCTAATTACATATCACAAATCAAAGAATAAAGTTCTCAATTTACTCTATGTTCCAGACACACACACACACACACACACACACACACACACACACACTCTGAACATTTGGAACTTGAAATGCGTTTTCCCAAAGAAATGTTTCTATAGAGAGCTTACCTCCCTAAGCAGCAGCTTAAACATGCCTATTTGACCTAAAATGTGTCTTGCCTATTATATATTTGAAATAAATATAAAATATTGTGGTCAAGAAATGAAAAGTTTTAAAAAATCCCAGAGAAATCTTCGAAAGTAACATGCATTTTAATCTTGATAATTGTATAATTGTATATTTTTCTCTCAATAGTTGATTCTTTACAATTCATGCTTATTTTTCTTTCCTGATATCCCTTCCTTCCAACAACAGAGAGACAACTGTCTGTCATTCCCTACTAATGCCAGATAATCAGAATGCCTCATATACGCCAGGCCCTGCTGTCCCCACTAGCAATACGTGTCCAAGTATGAAGTCCACCTTTCCAGGGTGTACAGACTTCTGGGGCTGCTCCTCTTTTCCCATCTCTTTTGCTATTGCCAAAAACTGGGTTCACCCTGTGTTGCCCTTCCAATTCAGGGCTTCAGCTGTGTGTTCTCAGGCCTTCTGTCACCAGGATGTCTCACTTCTGAGATAAAGGTTGATGCAGAGGAGAGAAACATCACTTGCTTACCACTTTCCTTGAATTCTTGAAAAAGAGGATATATTGAAGGATAACTCTAGGTCAGGTACTGAGGGAGGCACTGACTTATTAACCTTCCTGACAATCCTTTTAGGCATCATCTTTATTTCAAAGATGAGGAAACAGACTCAGGACAAGGCCACTCAGTCAGTAAGAAGTAGAGCTGGGATAAGAATGTAAATATCTCTGGCTCCTAACCTGTTTCTGTCATGTACTGTCAGTAGAGAGAAGGGATGCAGTTGGTTCTGATGTATTCCCTTGAAGCTGCTCAAGAAGGGAAGAAACTATGAAATATGGGGTAGGCCTTGAAAAGCACTAAGAGACAATCTCGCATATTAAAGGAATATCTCTTGATAGTCTTATTTACTTTGTTGATCCTGCGATGAGGACAGGGCACTGTAGTGTGTAGAAGAGTAGAGAAGTACATGGCACATGTCTGAAATTGATGGAAGATGGCTGCTGGGAAGGAAAGCCAGTTCCTAAGGCAAATGGAAGGCAAGCGTATATATAGCAGGAGCAACTGCTGGAGGCCCAGTAGGCATTTGAGCTCAAAATAAAAATATACCATTATAGGAAACTGATGCTTTGTCCCAAGAATGCCAGGGACTGAGAGGACAAATGTTCTTTTTCTCATATTCAGCAGAGTGAGAACAGAAAGAGACCAGAGTTTTAGGCCAATTCATGAAACTCCCTGTCATAAAGGTTTCATTTATTCAATCAACAAATATTTGTTGAACATGTATATATGCCACACTGTTCTAGGTGCTTGGCATGTGTCTCTAAGGAAAAAAAAAGATTTCTGCCTATGTCTGCCTTTAAGCAATTGACATTTTATCTGTGGGAGACAAATACACAGCAACAACAAAAAGCCCTCAACAGGTAAATTACATAGTATAATCGAAGGTGGCAAATGCTAGCAACAACAAAAAGTACACCATGGCCAAGAGGATCATAAATGCGTGTGAGGGTGGGGTTTGGGGGCAGATGCAGATTGCCATTTTCAGTAGGGTGATCAGGGAAGAATTCACTGAATAGGTGACAAAAGGCGAGGAGGGAATTAACCACCTATATATCTCATGGAAAATGTATCTCAGGAAGATCAAACACCAAGTGCATAGGCCCTAAGGCAGATGTGTGCCTGGTATGTTCAAGCAAAGTAAGGAGACCAGAAAGGGAAGTGCTGAGAGGAAAGAGTCAGACGACAAGACTGATGATAGGTGGGGGGTGGGGAATAGGGGGATAGGGAGTGGTGGGGGAGCAACAGACACGTAGAGCCCCGTAGATTCTTGTACAAACTTTCTACTACAGCACAACGAAAGGGTTTATGGGCGTGTTGCTGAACTTGTGTGCTTTCGTTTCTATCCCTACTAATTTCTATTCTCTTTCTAGATTCAACTGAGATTCTACTTCTGCAAAACTTTCAACTCTCCCTCCTCTCCTCATCCCTACAATATAATACACTCATATGCTAGACTGATTATTGCAATAATCCATAACAAGGGTGATGACAACAATGACGATGCGGATACCAAGGACAGCTAACATTTACTGAGAGCTTGCTGTGTGCTTGTATGATGGTTTTACCTGCACTAACCCATCTAATCTCACCAATCTCGTGAGGTGGGGACTGCTTTTTTTTTAATCCCTTTTAAAAATAAAAAGATTGAGTACAATAATTAAAAATGGAGCTTCAAAAAATTAGAAAATAATTTTCTCTAATTCACAAAGTCATTACATGTGAAACCATGAGGTGAAAGAAGACTCCACCGTCTGCACAGCAGTGAGCACAGGCATCCGTGGCAGAAAAGATGCTTGGAGCCCAGTAGTTCAAGGCATGGACTATGGACTCAGCCCATCTGGGTTTAACTACCTGCTTCTATCTAGAGAGGTGATTTTAATCAAGTTACTTAATCACTCTGTGCCTCGGTTTTGAGTTTTTTGTTCTGATCTGTGAAGTGGAGATGATACTATCCCTCACAGGTTTGCCAATTCTATTTCAATATCGCTCAGTATTTGTGTTATAGTTGTTGAGACATTACAGAGAACAAGGGTTTGTAGTAGTTTTGGCATTACTCAGAACCACCTAGCACTAAGTGCTATGAAAGTATTATTTAAACGGATAAAAACACATATTTGTTTCTTAAAGGTAAAGACTTTTGTCTATACGAGTGCCGAGCTCAATCAGTGTTCCGTGACTGGATGACAAGAACTCATGAGAGTTCATACATCTAAATCTGTATTTCTGTTTTTAACCCTCTTGTTAAGAATGACCCTCTTTTTCTCTCCAAATGCTATAGAGACTTACACTTACTGAAGATTCATCTAAAGATTTCTACAAAGGATAGGTCTTTATAATTCTTTGTAACCACCTAAAAGGATCTTCAAAATGAGTTAAAATAAAATACACTTAATTATAATAATCCAGTGTAAAGCAAGAATACAGAATAGAAAATTCTAAAGTCTTTTCCACCCCAAATCCTGTTATAGCCATGAATATATTATATATTTTAAACACAGCTATTTCTTAGAATAGAGGCTTCTGATATGTGAAATAGGTATGATTAGAGCAATCAACCTATACTTATGTACTACTATAGTACTAAAACTATTGATAATATGATCATAAAATGGATCATAGTGAAATGAACTATATTCTACCTTACACTACTCTAAGTTCGTTGTGATCAGGAATGGCATCTGTCTGAGTTATCAGTGTAACATCAACTCCTAGCACATGGTGGCTGCTCATAAGTATTTACTAAATGCATGGTTAAAAAAGTAATTATCTTGAGTATTATTCTGTAATTTGAGAGTTTAAAAAATTACAATAAGTAAAAAAATAACTAGGGTTATGAAATTCACTGTACATCAAATTAAGTAAATTTAGAAATAGAACTTTTCATTGTTTTCTGGGCTTCAGTAAAACACAAAATCTCATTAAAAATGGCATTTGGAAAAAAAATGGCATTTGGTTATTGCCTTATGCATCATGAAGTGTCAGTCATTATTATTGGCCCAATATATGCTTATCATGTTGCAATAAAGCAACATAGACACAATTTTAGTCTTAAACGGACACTAGGATTCAGCTAGTCCACCAAATACCTAAATTTACAGTTGAGGAAACAGAGTCCCATAAGGTTTAAGTGGCTTATCCAAGGTAGTGGGGGCCTAAATTAGTTGGTGAGGACACCACCGTCATGTCCTCATGTCCTGAGGCTCTCTGCCCACTGTGCCATCCAGTGACTTGAATGATTTGACATTTACTGGAGGGACCCCTGGAGATAAGTGAATAAAACAGAGTTATAGTGCTTCCATTCTGTCTTACTTATTTTGGGTTTTAACATGTTTTGTTCTATTAAAAATTTTTATCGCTTTATTATTCATAAAGAATGTTTCTTTGGTCTAGACATGCACGAATCAGAAATACTGAGCTTTCCTTTCACTTCACAACTTAATCGTTGTATGGTTTTGGACTTATGATCCTTAGTTCACAGAGCACAAATAGAATTCTTTAAAAATTATAAAGCTGCATTCAAATGGAGGTATAACAATTACTTTATTATTAAATCAGAGCAAAAGTAAGTAATAATCAGAGGAGTGTTCTTAATTAATTTCTAATTTTTTGAAGCTCCATTTTTAATTATTGTACTCTCTATTAATTTAAATGTTAAGATTCATAAGATGTACTAATGAAGAGAGGTAATTGTTAAAATCTATTTCTGTGCTTTCTTTTCCTCTTCAGTAACTAAATTCAATTAGAGCAATTCCCTGAAGACATTGATAAATACAGCTTTTCTGAAGGTATTACAATTCTATTAAAGTCTAAAATTAATATGTTAATAAAATAGTAGTATTACTTAAGGCTATTTTATTTTAAAGATTTATTTTTTTATTTAAGAGAGTGCTGTGGGGGGGGGGCGAGAGAAAGAGAGTCTTAAGCACACTCAGCGCTGGGCGGGGAGCCCAGCGGAGGGCTCCATTTCATGACCTGGAGATCATGAATCTGAATCCCTGAACCGAAACCAAGAGTCAAGACACTTAACCGACTGTGCCACCCAGGTGCCCTTATTTAAGGCTATTTTATAATAAAATGAAAATACAGTATGTTCTGTTTTGGGGAAAATGTAACAAAAATACACCACTTTTTGGGCACCTGGGTGGCTCAGTGGGTTAAAGCCGCTGCCTTCGGCTCAGGTCATGATCCCAGGGTCCTGGGATCGAGGCCCACATCGGGCTCTCTGCTTAGCGGGGAGCCTGCTTCCTCCTCTCTCCTCTCTCTCTGCCTGCCTCTCTGCCTACTTGTAATCTCTCTCTCTGTGTCAAATGAATAAATAAAATATTAAAAAAAAATACACCACTTTTTTTGTTTGTTTTTAAATCCACAATGTTTTAATTTAATTAGAATTAACACTGGTATCATAAGAAAATATCTGTATATATGCTGGCTAACTACCTAGATGGCTTAATGTGGAATGCAAATCTCTATCTTGTCTCTTCATAAGTTTAGGAAGAAAACATTATATTTGAATCGATTCTACCTAAGTAGATATAGATAAGTAGTAGATAAATGTCCCTATGCAGTGAAGATGGCTGCATGCAATTACGATGCATGCACCCTTTTGTACAGTATTGGTATTTATGTATATGACTATAGCCATCAAACAGACTTAAGTATTTTAGTGGATGAGTATATTTCACTCATTCAAATAAAGAACATTTTCAAAAAGCACAGATAACAAAAGATGTTATCAAGCAAATAAAAATGGTAAGTAATATACTGAATTTATAAATGGTTCTACATTAACTCTGCATCGCTCTGGCAATTGCCATGAACTATGGAAGTAAAAAAGTAGGTGACCTCTTTATTCCAGAAATATTTTTAATGGAGAAAGAATATTCATTCAGTTTGAATCAAAGGAAACCACCTGACACTTTTGGTCAGAGATTCCAATGGGCAATTAGCTGCTACTAAGTGATAAGTGTGGGAAACTATACAAACATGATTATTTACAAAAGAAATAAGACCTACTTTAGTGACTCAGGAATTAATCTTTAACACAGTGGGATGCTTTACTTATTCCAATAATTTACTTGTTGCCAACAATTTAAAGTCCTGGAAAATAGGGTTATTTCATCACATATTTTTAGTATTTATTTAAGTCACACACCCTAAAGATGATGTCATGCAAAAATATTCTCAATCACATACTGGGGTTTGTAACTTCAAGCTAATGAAGCGTTAAAATACATCTCAAAAATTACCAAATAAGAATATATCACATTTTCTTGAAAAAGCATTTATGCCAAGAATAGTTTAAAATAGAATTTTAAACTCTATTTAGAGTTAATAATCATTATGATTATTTATACTAGCCTTTCACATTTAAGAATGATTGATTCAACTGTGTACTAAACTCAGAACCTTGATGCTTCAGGGATATATTAAAATACATTTTTTTCTAACTCAAACACAAAACTTTTGATTAATTTGAAGCCACAGGAAGATGCAAATTTTATTAAATTCACAAACAGAATTATGTATACTCAGGTTCATAAAAGGTACTTTTTACATATTAAAATAATGCCATTTACAAAGAGGTATTTTGTTATTGGAATGATTACGTTTTAAACTGTCTTCACATTTTTAGTAATAAAACTGCAGGGAAATTTTCCTTACAATTTTAAAGTCAGAATCACTTCCTGGGGTTCTAAATTTATGTATTTTTTCCTCATCATTGTTTGTTTTAAATATTCTACAAATTCTAGGAAATCTTCCTAGATCTAGAAAAATCTGCTTCCATATTAATTCCAAATAAATCTATTATACAACTTGAGATGATATCAAGATTGTTTAAAACTGAAATTAAATTGTGGGAAAATGGTATGTTGGAAATCATGTGTGTATGTGTGTGTGTGTGTGCATGTGCACACATAACCACATGTATAGTTACGCTGTAAGAAATAAGGGGACAACTAAATGCTTTCAAACGTACGAGAGAACCGTCTTAAGCAAAATTTTTTGTATTACTTTTATTTTCAAAATCAAATATGACCTTGATTCAAGACATCCAAAGGCTGATTATATAAACTGTCACTGATTTTATAATATTTTCCTAATTACCAATGACATAGGGGAAAAGTCAAATGATGCCCAAATAATCATGAGCATTCACTGTCTGCAAATCTGATGTTATCTTCCCTTCATTTGGAAATTGGTAGAAACTTCTGAAAAAGTAAATAAAGCTGATAAGAGGTAAAATGCAAGAGTTAAGTTTTGCCAACTCGCTGACATGGTTACCTATGAATATATAGCATCTGTTGATTTAGCTATTTCTCTATCATATTTATGGGCACATATTATTCCTATATTTTAGTAAAAGTTTATTGAAAATAACTTTCTGTTCCCTATAGTAATAAATCATAGTATCAAGCCATTTAAAAAATATATATTTTGGTTGAACATAGATCTTATTTACAAATAAGTCATAATAAAAAATAAAATGTATATTCAGAATTATGTATTAGTAAAATTTCCTTAGTGATCTTATCTAAAATGACCATTTCTGCTCCTAAAATTTACCCATAAAGTTATATATACAAACTACTAAATCAAACAGCATAATTAATTCATATGTCATTAAATTCATTTTCAACTAATTTCCATCTCATATATATAAAAAACTGAAATTATTATTTGGACTTCCATTTTGCTTAATTTGTGTCCTGATAAACTTATATTTATATTCATTATAAAGACCATTATATTTAATCATCTTGTACTCAAACAATCATTACATGAGATGAAATTCACTGACTCATTTGTTTGGAATAAATTCAGGCTTTCTAGAATTGTGTTTTATAAAAGGAAATTCTAAGTTCCTTGATGACCAGAACCTTGCTTTTCTTAAACACTGCTGTGTCTCTAGCCATAAGAAGAGTACACATCGCAGGGCACAATAAATATTTGTTGAATGAATGAGTAGCAATGTGGATATAAGTTTTTAATTTATATGATTACTTTTATATTCTTATTTGAAAATACTTTAAATTTAGAATAATTTTTAGATTGGAGATTTTACTAATTGTTCTACTCTCCAAAATTCTACCCTAGAAACCAGAAGGAATTAGTTTTAAATTTCAAATAAGAAGTCATCATAATAGGTAAATTTCTCAAAGATCAAAACATGATAAAATATTCTTAAAGTCTTTATAAACTACCAGTTTGTGGTCTTTTCCAACATTGGTAAAACGACTTAATTTTCTCTGAGTGACGAGGCTTAGTTTTTCTTCCAAACTGAAATCCTGAAGTCATCTTGATGATTTACAGACACAGAAAAAAAATTACATCACTCTTAACTAAGACTGCAATTATTCTGCTATCTATATTCACACATACTGGAAATGAACAAAAGGAACCTTTTGTAAATGCTTTACTAGTTGTTCTGTTTCTGAGCTACCAAATATACTTCTCTACTTAATCAATTGTACCAATATGCTGACTGAATTTCTGCTTCAACTAGAAGAGAAGCATGCCAAACATCCAATAACCTTTTGTGACCAGTCAGAAAAAGATATTTAAAGCCAATGACCACATGTAAGAAGCACAGTAAAACAGGGGAACTGGGTTAGCTACGCCTGTGAGAAGGACAACACAGCATTTCTGACAATTATCAGCATGAGGCACATTCAAAGGACTGATGCTATTTTTAAAGACCTACCTTGTAGACTGACACTAGCCTTCGACAATATTTGGTTTAAAAACACCATATTCATACAATATTTAAGAACCAGTTATTTCACTTCCAATCAGACATTTTTATGTTCCGCCAAACCTAAACTTCATTATTAACAACTTTATGTAGTAAAAAAAACAAGACAACTGAGATTAAACTATCAACCAATATAACAAAGAAAAGGCTTCTGTGACAGATTTTAATGTATCTTAAAGCACCTGAAAATTTTTATTTATTCATGTTTAAACAAAGACAATATTTAAATATGTTTCTAGAAAACCAAAACACTGAAACGAATGCTCATTTAAAACAGAACTCTTCCACTGGATCTGACTTTCTTGTGTTTAAACTGTGCCATCTGCATGCCACCCTCATTTCAGTAACACACTAGGTGATTTATTAGAGGTGGGATGCATTTAGTCATAGAATCACAACACATATGGTTCTGGCTCCTGAAAGGAAGCATATAATAACCAACGTTTCTCTTGGTTATCCTTCACTTGGTGGCCTATCAGCCTGTCGAAGCCACTTGTCTGTGAGGAGGAGTTGGCTAGTACCTGTCATTCTCCGGAGACGCATGCTGGATTTGAATCCTGGGGCTAGGAGGTCGTCTCCTATCTAGGGAGGGGGACCATCTACCCCTGTTTGCCCAATGAACAAGACAGGAAAAAACAGGACATTTAGTAACTCCTAAAATAAAAGAATATATGGAACAATAGGACTGGAAAACACCCCAAAGAGGCAAAGTGTCGATTCTTTGCTTCATAATTTACTCTTGATTTTGATAAGTCTTGAACAGATAAATTATAATATTGTAGGAAAATAAATTTTGTCACCCTATCAATGAATAGAAAAACAATTTATTTGGGAAGATGTTTGTAATCTATTGTGTGTAATTTTGTTCTTTTAAAATGTGTTTGTGTGTGTATACATATCTACACACGCACACACACACACATACAATATATAACTTTAAGTTAAAAAAATGCACCCTTAAGAACTTGGCTTATGTTTGAATAAAATAGGTTTAATAAGTTACCAATGCTTATTTGACACTAGGAATTGGAATTTTACTGGATAAAGTGGCAAAGATGAGGTGTGTGAATTTAATACAAAGCAGAAACAGAGTTGTTTTCTATTTCTGTGCTTACAATAATACCTTTTTGTGATTAACAGCTAAATGAAAGTTTGACTCTTGGTTTATTCTTTTGTTAAACTACCTTGAGATTCTCTCTGTGTACAACCACATATAATTATAAGCACCTAGTTTAAAACTGAGAAGAGGCAATAAAGGACTGAACAGACCAGATTTGGAAATTTTTATATATTAGAAATGAACACTTTGAACAGGATAATTCCTCTGAATATTGGCTTCCTTGTATGCAACAAGGGATACTGAATGGTCTCTAAGGACTCATATAGCTATTAGAGTTAAAATTATCCAGACTAGTCCTAATGTTTCAAAAACACAAAAGCCACCTTCTTTGCCATTTCATTTAGCTGACTGGATTTATTATTTGGACAAAAGCAGCAAAGGGCTGTCAACATGTGACCAGGCTATCTGAGATCAGCAGGTACTTAATTGTGAAAGTCCCCTGGAAGACTGCTTCATCAGTCAGCCTTAGAAAGACAAACTTGCCATGATTCAAGTAGGGATTTAAGGAAACTGTGAAGCAGATAAAAGTATCAATAGCAGAATTTGGGGAGAAAACTCTGGACTTGTACTCTTCTAAGTGTTACATGTTTGTGAAATTAAAAATAGTTTGCATTAATTTTAAATTACCTAATAATTTTAGATCATTTAAAATTGGTCAGTTGGTCAGTCCAATCTGAATGCTTTAAAATTTATTGCACTTTATTGGCTTTTGTTCTGCAGATACAATAAAGAAAAAATAGTTCTAAAATAATTGAAAGCAATCACAACCACAGTATCTTCTACATTAAGTTGTGCTTAGTCGTGTTAATACTGACAGAGCTGGAAGTGTTTACAGTATGTGAAAACACAAAAATACAGTTAGTGTGTTTTTTTTTTTTATAAAGTAGCAAGTCATGTTAGCTTGACAGGATCATGAATAACCTTGCTTCTTGAGGCAAAATTCCAGTCCTTGTGTTTATTTAAATAAAAAAGTAAAGGAAAATGCTGTAGTTATGAAACATGCAGTGAAAGCTACGAGAGGGAAAGGGTGTACATTTGGAAACAGGCAACTGTGAACGCAAGCTATTAAAAAGTAATTTTTGATGAAATATGTAGCATAATACACGTATTATCTGTATACTCAAAGTCCTTCTGAATATGCTGATATATGGTACCAATATATGAAATTCATTTGCATTTCTCTCATATACTTAATATGGGAGCAAGATCAATTTACACTCAATTTTTGTCCAAAGACTAGATATTACATAGGTTTGACTATAACATATTTGTTAGTTTCAAATATACTAGTACATTTTATATGCTTTTATTTTATTTTTTTATAGAAAGAATACTTCAATTTATGGGCTTATAAGTAATGTTTTCTTTTTTTTATTTTTATTTATTTATTTATTTTTTATTCTTTGCCCCAGGGGTACAGGTCTGTGAATCATCAGGCTTACATCTTTCACAGGATTCACCAAAGCACAAATCCTCCCCAATGTCCATAACCCACCCACCCTATCCCTACCCTCCCACCCCCCAGTAACCCTCAGTTTGTTTTGTGAGATTAGGAGTCTCTTATGGTTTTTTTTGTTTTGTTTTGTTTTTTAAAGATTTTATTTATTTATTTCACAGCGGGAGAGAGATCACAAGGAGGCAGAGAGACAGGCAGAGAGAGAGGGGGAAGCAGGCTCCCTGCTGAGCAGAGAGCCCGATGTGGGCCTTGATCCCAGGACCCTGAGATCATGACCTGAGCCGAAAGCAGAGCCACCCAGGCGCCCATCTCTTATGGTTTTAAATTATGTGAAACATCTTTCTGTCCTATGACACAGAAGAAAAAGCCAACACTAGACTTTTTATCCCCTTGTTATTGAGCCAAATACACAGGGTTCAGCTTCCATTTTCATCTTGGAAGGTAGCATGGCAGGCTATGTTGGAGTTATTAATCATGAAGTTGAACCAGCTCCTTCTTGATTTCTCTTTCCCAAATAGCCTGCCTAGAAATTACTGGTTAGTTACAGTATTAGTATTTCAATACCAGGTATCCCATACTCATTAATTAAGACCCTCTATTTGCTCAGAGCTTATCCCTTTCCCTGTGATCACAGCAGCAGAAGAAAGGTGACTCTGATGGTTAAGGGGTTGAATTAACAGGCTGTAAGCTCCTTGCATAAGAAACTAGAGTGTTTGGGGTTTTTTAGTTTTGACAGTTACAGGAAAGGTAATCAATATATATTTGTGAATGTCCAAGTAGATGATAAATTATTACAGGTAAGAAATAATGAGAACCTTAACTAAGAGATGAACAGTGGTGAGGGGACCCATTGACGTGATATAAAGGAATTAGAACTGACAGGATTGGTAAGTAATTAAATGGTTCTTACGTCATGTCTTCCCCCCCAGCACTGACAGGCTGTAAAACATATGTGTGTGTTTAAGTGTGCAATTAATATTTACACTTGCATATATACACCTTTCAATGGAGCATATCTCTTGGCAGAACATGGCTAAGCAGTTCAATTTTCTAAAAGAGAGATTATATGGAAATGTAAACCGTTCACTCCATAAATAGCACAAGAAAGAAATATTTGTGAACTACTCTATTAGAAACCAAATCTGAACAAATAAGACAACTGATTATATAGTATGTCTTTTTATTGTCTCATCCCACTATTTATTTTAGTCCTTTAAAAAATTGGTGATGGGGATTAAGGAGGGCACCTGTGATGAGCACTGGGTGTTCTATGTGGTGAATCACTAAATTCTACTTCTGAAACTAATATTACCCTGTATGTTAACTAACTGGAATTTAAATAAAAACTTGAAACAAAAATTAATAAGTAGAAAAAAACCCTCTCCAATAATTGTTTTAAAGTAAAACTAGTATATATACTTATACTCTGAAACAAAGTTTATTTAATTCAATTTATAGTTATGAAGTTTTAGATAGGTATCTCCTTTCACTTAGTCCTTGTGTTTCCATACAGAGGGAAATTCATTCAAGCAATGCTCCTGGTCTCCTTCTACAATCTACCCCAGGAAAGGAGGACTGGCTTATTTTTTAAATTTTAATTTATTTTTAAAGATTGTATTTATTTATTTATTTGAGAGAGAGAGACTGCACACAAGCAAGGGGAGAGGTAGAGGCAGGGGAGAAGCAGGCTCCCTGCTGAGCCAAGAGCCTGAAGGCGGGTTGATCCCAAGACCCTGAGATCATGACCTGAGCTCAAGGCAGACCATCCAAGCCACCCAGGCACCCCAGGAGGACTGGCTTATAAGATTAGTGACTTTGTTGAACGACTAGGCACGGGTGACTTAGTCCTTTCTGGATTACTCCTTCCAAATCAAGCTACCTGCAAACAGCAAATGCTATGGGACATAAACCTACAAAACAGCTCTAAGATGTGAGGCCTGGGACTGAATATGTGTTGTGGTTCAGTGAATCTGACTGATTCTGGGTGAGTTATTAGCAAGCCTGTAGACCTAAGGTCATAGCTTCTAAACTTGCCCGTTGTGTTTATGGTGATAATTAGATCTCCCATCTTCTGGTTCCTGGGTGTAGCTCACAATTAAACCCAAATTTGGGAACAGATTTTTTAAATCTCCAAATTGAGCATTTACTAAGTACAAAATAGTAATCCTATCACAAGAGATGGCAAGGACAAATAAGGTATGATCTCCTCCAGGAATAAAATATGGCAGAAAAAAACAAACACACTACTAAGTAAAATAAAATGCTTTAATTGAAATATGTAATATTTTGTGGGCCCAGAAAAGAAAGTGAATAATTCCGACCCGCAAAAGGTATGGGAGAGTGGGTAATATTAAAAGGTTTTATATAAAAGCTATAGTTATCCAACCTGCATTTTTGAAGAATGAATTAAAATTTTTAAGCAGACAACAAAGGAGAGATGGCATTTTAATTTTAATGGAAACAAAACTTGAGACAAAAAGGAATAAAAACTATTAATAAAGCTTATGAAATAATCAGTGGGGCAAGACTGACAAGGGAAGGGCTCTAATATAATTCAATATAATCAAGGTAAGGGATCTGTTTGGGAGATTCTCAAAAGAGAATTCTCAAAAGAGCAGGAAAAATGTTTCCAGATAATGTGCCTAGTTTTATGTCAAAGCCATCTAATGAGAGCAAAATTTAGGGTAAAAAGTATTTTGCTATAAAAGGGTGTAAGGGGAGATGATGAATTTAATTCGGACATTTTAATGTACACAAATGACAATCATTTAGAAGTTCAGACCTAGTGCTCAAGGGAAAGTTCTGGCCTGGTCAATTACAGTGGAGCATTGTCTTCACATGTATCAGAATGGAAATTTTTGATAGAAATACCATTTCAGGGGTAGAATGGATGGGGCAAAGGAAAGCTATAGCTGGAGCTAGGACAAACACCTCTCTTTGTGGGGTGGGATAGGTAGAAAAGACTGCAAGAGGAGCCTGTGTCCTAACTGAGGCATAAGAAAGAAAATTTGCAGGTGGTACCAAATAGAGGAGAGGTTCAGGTGACAGGGTGGTTAACGCCAAATGTTGCCAGACACTGCTGGATAATTAGGGAGCCGATGCAGTTCAGAGATGAACTTTGGCACAGGGGTAGAGCCAGGTAAGGAGAAGAAGTCAGACTGCAGAATTTACGAGGAGGTAAAAACTGGAGGCAGTGAGTAGACCACCCTTTCACGAACCTTCAATAAGGCTATGATTTCTATGAAAGGTCAAGGAAGATAAAACATCCAAGAAAAGTTAACTCTTCTCCAGTGGCTCTAGAAATAAATGTTTCTGAACATTTAAGTAATAATTTGTTTTAAAACCTGGGAAAGAAAAGGTGAATGGCAGGCCTGTAACTTACTTCTTTCCAAACGGTAGGGGGGCGGGGGAGAGTGGGGCGTGGAGTGGGGGGATGGGCGAATGAATGACCTGAAGCAGACCCTGAAAAAAGATGGAGGGACCAGACTTCCTCGTAAACATTCAGTGGTATTTGCTAGTGAAAATATAAAGGAGAATCCTCTTTTAGACATCTTCAGTAGGAAATAGTCTTTCTAGACATTTTATTGCAAATAAACCCTAAATTTCTTGATTTATGAAGCATGACTAGATAGAGCAATGGGCTAATCTATACTTGTTTTTGTTATTTGTGTAATCAACAGAACATATAATGAAGGCACTCAAAAACTTAAATGGCTTCCTTTGGAAACAGTGTTTCTCCATGCATGATTTAACCTGGACCAAACCACCCTAATAAGGGAGGAAAAATGGATCCGGTGGTTTGTGACTTCTTGAAGAAAAGAATATGTCATCTGTGCCCGGTGCTCCTTTATCTTTGAATCATTAGTAAACTACGGTATTGGATATTGAGTCTACCTTGACAATTTCATCTTTGCATTGACACAAAACTTCATTTTTTTTAAAAGTTAGTGAAGATACTTCAGAGAAGGGCATTGGGTTGGTGTAAGAGCATACAAATGTTCATCAAAATGGTTCAGAATCAGCAAATTATTTAACTTTTATAATTCATGAGGCTGTGGAAACACGTTGCTATCTTAAGAATATGAAATTATGTTTAAAAATTTTTTTCTAACATTTTATCTACCATGTATAAATTAGGCATTCACATAAGAAGCTCTCTGGTCAATCAGAGAAATTAAGTAACCTGGAAGAGCCCCTAAGCTTCCCTCTCCCTACTCTGCACATTCTGCCTCGGGACATTAGGTGCATTTTCCAAAGAGAGCAAAGTCACCACTGTGGATACTGTGATGTTCTGCTTCAAAGTGTGCACAAAAGGGCATCTGAGGTCATTATCCTCCAAACCAATAAGAATCTACAATTTGTGTAATTTTCTTGATGAAAACTTATTTTATTTTCTTCTTGGCAACAAGGTTGACTGCAATAAATGAAAGATCATTGATAATATGAATTTCTGCCCTTCTGTCCCCTTTCATTTTTTAAATAAAAAACTTCTTTTTACTCAATATATGCAGTGAATATAGGTTTCAATGATATTTTTCTTCTATGAAAAGTAAGTATACTCACTGAGACTTCACTATGACCAGCATAATACTTGTGGCCAGATTGTCTATAGGCTGATCTATTTTAAGAGTATTATCTGAGAGGTGAAACTCACCAACACATAGATTTGTGAACTCTATGACTTTAGTGTAACAAGGGAACACATATGAGATAGGTTTTAGCATAAGAATAAACCTGTGGTGTCCAATATAGTAGCCACAAGCCACAAATGGCTATTACGAATACAAAAAAAGGAATGCAAAATAATCTATAGTTTTTAATTGATTATATGTCAAAATTATATTTCATCTATATACTGGGTTAAAGTATTAAAATTAATTTCATCTTTTTAATATGGCAACCAGAAAAGTAAAAATTATACATGTGGCTTGCATTATATTTCTATTAGCACCTATATAAATGATACTAAAAATGTTAGGGTGTTGTTATAGTCAGAATATTCTACTGACTTGAGCGATGCTATTCTGTTTTAATATCAACCAGAAACATCTAAGGAAATAAAAATAAGTAAAAAATATAAAAGAATTTTTCTTGCTACTCTTGTATTTACTTTTTTTCTTGGGGCAGATAGTATATAACAAAGAAGAAAAATAAAACAATTTCAACTGTGATTTTAGAAGAACCTATAGCCATTTCAACTAAAATTTCTCTTAAAAATATAAAAAAATAAAACATGTAAGTTCGATTCCACTGTTTTCTATTACAAAATATACAAATACAAAAGAATACTAAATAAAAAGTAATTTCTTCAGTAGAATCATATGCAGAGAATTAAAAATGGATGTGTATACTCATACTTATTATTCAAGTCCAAAAATAAACATCCCATAAATAGATAAATAGATTCAAACTAGAAGGACTGCTAAAGAAAAGTTTAAAGCAGTTCTGAAGAAGAGGAGAGGTGGGTTACACATTAGTGCCACTAAACATTTTCCTTCCAGATTTATAAAGAGGTAGTAAACAAATATCCAGTGAATGACTTCTAATTGAAAAGATGTAACAATTATATCCAAGACTATCAATTATAACCAAGATTACTGGGATAGAAAGTTCCACTATAATGGAAAAATTAGTCCCTCAGAATTAGGAGATAATGCAATACCAAAACTTTGAATACATTTGAATTAAAATCATAATTATTAAATAATCAGTTAAAAGTGTTAAGCAAAATTATGTGTGTGTATATATAATGTGCATTTATTTTTGTAAGGCATCAGAAAATCTAAGATAAACATACCATTTTTTAGTTGTCAAAATATAAACGTACAGCGAACCATGATATCTACCAAAGAGTAGGTTGACTAAACAATGAATATAAATTCACAAGGGAAGTTCCCTACCTAAACAGAATTCTTATCTTAAGTTTGTGGAAGACTGCTGTAAAACCCATAAATACTCTTTATCATCGGAACTGATACAAAAGTGATCCTCCCCTTCAGATAACTCCCTGGACCTTATAACATTATCAGCATACCGAAGGCTCCCTGAGTCCTATGTAAATAAAACCACTGAACAGCAACAGAAGGGGAAAGCAGCAGCCAGAAGACGTTACAAATTACATCGCACCATTTGCAACAACATTCATGGAGATATGTGTATGGGTAGCCTCGGGCTTACCCACACACACATATCTCTCCTTAGACGTGTGTAATAAGGGGAGTGGGGAGATGGAGACAGTTAGCAAAGTGAACATGAATGAATAAACCTGTGAGACTCACATGAAACAAAACGAAGTGATTGAAAAAAAATCACTAGTACAAATGATAGGAAATTAAGAAAGTCTTTATTTTATACCTTTCTCGTTCTGGTGAATGCAAACTAGTATCTGGTCTCAAGCAGTTGGTACTAGCACTCCTAGCCCTGTCAAGGGAGGGCTGCAGTTCACTAGTGCCAGTGCATTGCATCCAGTGGTAGAAGAGAAAGACAAAGAAAACAAAGAAAGGAAGACCATGTTAGAGAGTAAAGCATAAAATAATGTCCCCTTTACATAAAATGCAGAATCACTGTGATTCAGTTCATAAGGGTGTGAGAGAGCTGACAGGATGGCAGTGCAAAATTTTGTTTAGAAAATGAAACTAAACAAAGATTATGCTTGAATTGGTTTGCATAATTTTTTAAAAGGGTCTCAGACTGAAAAAAATGAGACTATATCACACCTACTTATGAAAAAACTGGATACAGAAAGCACTAAAACAAAATGCCTAAAACTTCGTTACCAAGAACAGATGCCACACCAAAACAAAATGAAGGACATTGGAGGAGAAAAAATTTACAACTCAACTACTTTGGTTCACAACACTAGGCAAGGGAAGTGAAAGGCATCACTTCCAAATGGTCTTACCTAACCAATATTTCATCAGTAAATCTCAATACTCTTGAGTGAAAGCATTCATCATGAAGGGGGAAGTCCTGTCTAGTCACTGACTTGGTTTTGGTATGTGCAGGCAGAACTGAGCTTCACACAGTAAAATTATCCAAAAATAAAATAATATAAAATTAATGATCATAATTAAAATCAACAAGTAAAACAACAAATAAATGACAATTAGAATTCTGATATTTGAGTAGCTAGATTTCATTTAGAGAAGTATTTAGAATTTGTAAGTTTTATAGTTAAAGTTATTTTTAGGTATCATTGATTTAATGTTTCTCTGTGCATAATTACTTTCAAGAAGAAATATTAGTGCTTTATTAGAATTTAAATTTGTTATTTTTAGTAGGCCAGGGATTCAGGATTAGTTTATAACAGGGACTCACTGTTATGACTCTTACCTATAAATATTCCAGTGAGAACTGTTCTCTAATAAAGGCATCTTAGGTGGTAATGTTTTACAGTGCCTAACAAAATGTCTGGAACGTGGCAACGCAAACATGCAGGAAACAGAAAAATATATATGAAGCAAATTTTACTAGGGCATGGAAAAAGTAGGAGGCCTATAAAGCTACAAACAAAGACAGCTCTTTTGTTTTTTATCAGAATAACCATAGTAATTATTTAAAGGTAGAATAAGAATTATTAAAATATGGAATCATAGACATCAGTCTTCAAAATTAAGATAAAGACTCAAAATTATAATTTAAATGCCTTAATTTGAAAAAATATCTGTTAATAAAACTCTATGAGTTAATCAGTATTTAAATTCACTCTTTAATCCCTGATTTAATATTATACCTGCTCCTGTAGAAGAAAACAACTCATAGCTAAATGGACTAGCCAAATAATTTATGTATTTTTGGAATTAAAATGTGACTGAGAGAGTTAACATTTAGCAATAAGCAAGAGCTGACCAGCATGGGAAGGAGAAAGCTGGTCACAGGACCAGGCTGCAGTAAGGGAAGGACAGACCCAAAATTCAAGTGACTGCAGTGGAGGAAATCCTTCCCATTTAATAGCTTCTGAATCCAAATTCAACCACAGGTAAAATTTATCACTGGAAATCAAACAAGATGGGCAGTAGATGCAAACTTGAGTATGAATTTTGATTTGGCAGAAAAATGGCAGAAAAAAGCCCAACTCTACCTCAATTATTTTAAAATCTCTGAGGGATTCTGGATGGTCTGTACTACACCAAGGGCAAATTAGATCAAGTTAATCAATTAATTTTTTGACAATCTAATAATGTTTCTGCAAATTTAATTGCTGATTATGAAAGTCCCAAGTCTATTTCAGCTCATATTAAAATACAATAAGTAGGGAAGGGAATATACATTTGCTGAGGACACACTAAACATTCAAACACCCCACTGGTTTACTCATATTTATACTAATGGTCAAATCAAAAGAAATCTCGTAAAGCTTCAGTTTAAAAATATATTAGAGTACCATATTTGAAAACTAACTGAAGAGACAAATTTTACTGAAACTAAGGATTCTGCCTGCTTCAGAGACATTAGTCTTCCTTTCAACTCCTAACCTTAAGCAAATATCTTCAGCAACAGGTGGCTATATAACTTTTTAAAGCAATCTGTTCAAAGTGGTTTGTTTATTCAGGAATACTCGAACAAAGGTTAGCAAAGAGTGTGAAACAGAATGGGAGACAGCATAACATTTATATATAGTATGAAAGCCTAAATTCCTGTCTTGGTTTTGCCACTTAATGGCAATGAACCTGGCTAATTCAAGTCCGGCTTTTTTCTACATTAATATAAAAGAGGAAATAACATCCACTTAATAGGGGTGCTCAGAGAATTAAATGAGGTAACAGGTATAAAGTATGCAGGACATAGTAAGGCAGCTATATATAGAATTTTCTGTACAGCATTACTTTCTCATCATGTTTTTATGAAAAAAGGGTTTAATGGTTAAGTAGATATTTATTATTATAAGTATTAAGTTATAATAATTATAAGTTATAAATATAATTGAATATTTTGTATTAATTATTAAAATAAATAGGCAGAAAATGGATTAAACAACATGAGACAGATTTCTTGAGTATATGACTCTAACATGCTGTGCATACTAAATCTTTAGGGAGGGACTATAATTTGCAAAGTTTCCAAAATCTGTTTGACTCACAGACTCTTTTATTGGCACAGCACCAACTCTTCAGAATCTAATTGTGGAAAAACTAGTTTAGTGGAAAATGTCAATAGACCTGATTTTGAATCCTTGCTCTGTTACTTATCAAATTAAACTTTCTCAGCATCTTTCCTCATCTGTAAAATGAGGGTAAAACATTCGTATCATATAATTACTGCCAGAGAATTGAGATAAAGTACATTAATGACAACACTATGCTTGGTGCTCAATGAATTTTATTTTCCTTGTTTGCTGGAAAGTAGCAAATCCTCAAGTTTTATTCTTAAAATTCCTAAGTGAATATGATATGCTGTATTTTGAAGATAAGATTGTACAAAATGATGAAATTAAGCAGCATATCATATATTGCGTATCCTGATATTTCACATTTATATGCAGAAAATATGGGAAAGAAAAAAATATATTTAGCTGTTCTAGTTAGGCCATTGGTCTAAATTTATTTTATTTTTTTACAGTCATAGTCAAATCAATAGGACTTTGAGAAAAAAAAATTTTGAATTTGTAAACACATTGTTCGTACTGACAAACTATTTGTTAGGAAAAACAACTAATAGTAAGCCTGGGTAGCTGAGTATTATAAAGAATTTGAGATAATTTTTACAATATTTATAATTTTATATTTTTTCCCAGTTCACAATCAAAACTAGTATTTCCTCATTTTTTCCCTGTGGCAATACAGGAAGACATGGAAGTTGTTATCAATAGGATAATTTTATATATATAAGAAGTTGAAACAATTCTTATTAGCATGACCACGTTTGCATAACTGAGCAGAGCCACATGTTCCACGCAGACGAAATAAATTTTGCATTTGTCCTTGCATTGTAGGTGTTCCAGCTATAGCTGTTTCCTTCTCTTTCCTACTATCTTTGCATTGGCCACTATAACTGAAAAAGTTTGCCTGTGTGTTAGTTTGTTTCACTGATTTTCTACTTCCTTACATTCTATTAACTCTAAGTTGACAATAAATGTTTGCAGACTGCATTCTATGAGTAATCTGTAAGAGATTCACTAACTAATTTATTTTGGATATGAAATCCAAGATGTAATGAGCTGTAAATAAAGTATCAGGTTCTAAGCTCCAAATTACAGGAGAATACTACATCCCTTTTTCTTTTCATCTCTAAAGAGGCATCATATTGTTGCACGCTTATATGAGAAAGTGTGTATTGCAACCCTTCTAAACTGGTGGGGGGATGAAGGGAGGGAAGGTTTAGAAGTTAAAGGTCAAATGTTCTCATTCTTTATCAAGAAGGAAGCTGAGGCTCAGCCAGTAGAAAGTGACTGCTATAAGATTTTATCAAAAGCAAACAAAATATAAACAACAGTAGATTCCAAAAGGAAATAAAAAGAGGCTAAAGCAAACATAATCATCAAAACAATAACACTGCCATGCACAGATCAGACCTCTTGTGACTAGACAGGTGTGTGTGTATGCTGCCAGGGGCTGGGCTGGGCACCGCTCACAGTGAGCATTTCGAATTGTAATTGCGGAAATCGGTTCCTCGGTTTTAGGAATGTGTAAACAGTTCCACAGAGGCTCATCAGTCTCTGGATTTTGAAAAAACAAATAGGAAACCAGTCTGCCTGGATTAGAATTAAAATATATTTGGAAACTTTCCACAATCTCCAATAAAACAAAACAAATTTTGAATACTCGGGAAATTAATTTTACATATTTGAAATAATACCTTTAAGGGTGAGAAGAAAGAATAGTAGGATGGAAAGAGAGTCATCACACACAGTTACCAATACCAAACTCCTGTATTTACCTGGTAGTATGTAGGCATTCTGCACTTCGTCCTCGTTTTGCTCTGGGCAGCATAAGAAGCTCACTGCACAGACAGGATGGGTGGTGGATGAAACAGATAAATCATGAGGCATTAAATGACATGGATGATGCCAATGGTATGCCGATGAGAACGTGAAAAGGGAAGAAACCAGATTGTCTGCACTAGCATATTTGCTCAAGAGGTTAAACAAAAATAAACATGACAGTATTTTAAAAAATTTAAACAATAAATTACAAACATCATGGTCAAAGACCTAGCTATTGTTGATTTGCTACCGTATTTCCAAGTGACTTTACAGAATATTAAAACAAATCAAAACTAAACTAAACCTTCCCCAAATAAGACACAGAAATCTATTTCCAATTCCAGATACTTGGATATTTTTAAAACGTCTGAAAGGCCTATACACATGGACTTTCTGATGCTCATTGAAACCCTAAGCTTGAGTCCTCTTGGCTTTTACAGACACTAAAAATGCAATTACCCATGTTTGTTCTTAACCAATCATAAATATACTTGACTAGAATTGTTTTATTTTAAAAACTGGTACTTTTTCTGTGCTCAAATTAATTTTACTTTATTGAATGCCCTGGTCAAGAAGTCCTTTTTTTTTTTTTTTCCATCCTCACCTAAATTCAAAGTGACCCCAGTGGATGTTGACAAAGTGGCCCTCACTCAACTCAGGCTGAGCAGCGCGGAATCCTATTCCTCAGAGCAATTCTTAGCTCAGTCCCCAATATGACTTCACTCTTGAAGATCATGGCACCACTTCCCACAGTAGGATGACAATAAAGGATTAAGAAGCTCTATTGAGTTCTGTGTCCTTGACTACACAGCAAAAAGTCAATCATTAAGCACCACTGACATTTCCCTACTCCTTCCTGAAAGTTTCTCCTCTCCTAAAAATCCAGAAGAGAATATTCAATAAGGTGGGTATTCTAAAACCTTAAATCAGATCCTGAGCTTGCGGTCTAGCAAATCACACAGGAATGTGGTTAGTTTGAGAAGAAAGTCTATGGGCATGTAAAACAACAGAATTGTAATGTAGATTTTTAGTAATTGTGTCCAGGAAGTACTTGTTTATATGAAAAACTCCATCTCATATATTTTATAATTTATAGACATTTTATGGAAATTAGGTATATACAAATATTATTGAAGTTCTCACAGAAACTCTGCAACATTGCCTTTCAGATGACATATATCCAAAACTGATAACATAAAAACATAATTTTATAATTACATAAATAATATCCCAAAGACTGCAACCCACAAAATACAAAATATTTGAAAATTGCTTATGTAGGCTTCCTTCTATAATTTAGGAACAAATAAGCTATACATTTTAAACTGGCTAAACATATATTTCAATTTGTAAAAAAAAGTATACATCACGACAATATAATGCTAGCCAAATATTTCCTACAGTTGCATTTCTATTAGAATATCCTAACAGCTGTTCCTTGAGAGTTCAGTTTTAAGTGATTAAATACTTTTACTTTCTGACGTATTATGCCAAGATATCTATCATATACTAAAACAGAGCAAATAAAAATTTATAATGTTGAGATCATAATTTGAACAAATACCTGTCTTGTTCTGATAAATACTGACTATCCACATCTCTGGATCTGTGATCAACTGGGCTTCGGGAGGCATCATGGTGTCTGGTTGGAGAACGTGACCTTCTTGTTGGATGGATTTCATCTAAACTCCTAAAATGATTACAAAAATACAAATGCATCAAAGTGTATAATCTTCCCAAATCTGGCAGACAGACTAATGGGGAAGATTTTTCAGTAACTGGCAAAAACTGGCATGGCTTGAAAAGTGTTGGCATCATAACCAAATAGATATTTTATCAATGAGTTAAAGGTATTTATTCTCTATGAGTCCTTTGACTGTGTTACATTTCTCCAACCTTCTCTTGCACCTCTGTCAAAAAAGGACAATTTTCATCTGCATACTTAATTTAAATTTCAGAAGTACATTTCAAGATAAAATACAGCACTACATTACTTATGTTTTATATACTTTTCTAAACACTCAAAGTGCTTCAGAGAGACAATTCAAAAATTCAAAATTTTTATTTTTTTTTCTAAATTCTGAATTTCTTAAAAATACATTGTGCCTCTTAACCTTTTCCTCTTTGCCATTTCTCTCCACAAGTTATTCATTATCATACAATTTTTCCTAAGAGGAGAAAAAAATTAGCCAACAGAATACAAGATAGTTATTCAAAAACTGTGCTTGGGACACAAACTTTTTCCACTTCCTGGAAAAAGTTTCTTGAGATTCAAGAACAGAATGCAGTATAGGTGGGGTAACAAATAAAAAGACATTTTGCTTACAAATGATTCTGAAAAAAAAAATAACTTGACTGATTAAACCATTATTTCATGTCAATAACAGTCTTGTGGCAGCTTACATTGTATTAAAATTAAAAAGTACTGTCAGATACTTGAAGCCCATCTCAAAGCCTACCTCTGTAATGGCACATTTGGTAAACGTGAACGCGGCCTTCCCTGATCATCGCCGCGGTGAGGAGATACTGAACGTGAGCGGTGGTGAGTTGTTCTTTGTTGTTCTGGCACAGTTAATGTTGTAGATTTACTTTCTCTAGCACTAGACCTATAACCTACTGGCAAGAGTACACACAAAAAATCCGTCAGTATTCTTCTATAATGTAAACATTAGTGTGGAAATATCAAATTATATCTAAAGCAGCCACTGACCTACTACACCAAATGCCATGCAATCAGTATTATGAGCTTTTCTCTTCAAAACTATTAAGTATACGTACACAGAGTGTAACATATACATGCATAAAAACAGATTACAGATTTGTTCAAAGGTGCCCATGGAGATCCTGCATATGAATAAAAAAGCTGATGCCTCAGATGTTATGATGAACTGGGATACTATTTTAAATTAAAAAGTGAATGAGTTAGGAATTTTTCATTGACAGTGAACTACAGTTAATAGATAAGTCAATGCATAGAAATCTGGGGTCTCTTTAAATGTTATTTGAATTTTTCTTCCAAAGGATAAACTATTTTAGTTGGATTTCAGATGGCTTTGCAAAAAAGATGAAAATGTTATCATATCAATTTTAATTAACAAAGAAGAGTACTATGCCTTCATTATTACAAATATTCACTGAATTTTCCAAACAACCTATAATACCATAATTTTCAAATGAAAATAGTGTATGGATGGGGGTGACTATGGCAATAATGCAGAGAAAATTAACCCTCCTATAGAAACAATCATCTAATCTACCTCAGACATATGAAACTATTCCACAAATGTGTTGATAACATAATTTAGTTAATACAGTTAACAAAATTGCAATTAAAAATAAATTCTAAATTAATTCTCCCTGAAACAAAAAGGTTTATATATCATCTCTGACTTAGTTAAGATAAAATAAAATAAAATAATAATAATAATAAAAATAAAAAAAAATAAATAAAAAGATAAAACAGTAATCCAATCTCAAATCCAAGTAACAGTTTAATTAATTTTTTTTCCACAAGGGTCATTGTTTGCCATTATTGAAAAGAAAATAAAAAATTCTGTGGCCAAAGGAAAAATAATTATATTTACAACTACATAAAAGTACATGAAACATGAAAACATTAAATTTAACTGGGAAGCCTGAACTTCTCTTCATTTATTTACTTGAAAACTCCTACATTATTTTAAAATATGCCGTAAACATCATTATTAAAGGCAGACTAAAATTCTCCAATAATTTATTTGTTGTGATTGTATGATCTTTTAACTAAGCTTAAAGAATAAGAAATGTCTTTAAACATTTCATAAATGTTGATGAATGACAACTTGAAATGACAATATCAAGACCAGAGATGCCCAACAATTCTGTCATTCTAAGAACATCAGACCAAATAATGTAACCATAAATGTTATAATTTATAATTTCATATATTTCATTTTATAACAAAAAGTCATAGCAATTAAGCTATTATTTTGAGTTCCACATAGGGAAGTTTCTTTGTCATTGTTCAGGTGCATAAATTGTAATATTAAATTTAGAAAGAAACCAAGTAAATTTACATGTGGTGAATTTATTTCACAGTTCATTATAAAAAATCATGGTTATTTTTAAAGATAATTAATCCAAGGCCTGAATTACTTAAACACTTCAGATTACCATTTGTTGTCACTTGATAACTTTTTGCATCAACCATACAATAATTATGGAAGGTAAAGATTGAATTGGGAGCACTATTTCAAGATTTCAATGAGTATTCGAGGTATATAAATAACACTTTCATATTTGACATAATCAACTATTCTGAAATAACTGAGAATTTAGACATCTTACTGTTAGAGGGGTATAAATGATTTTTTCCATGTGTTCTTTGTATTTACATAAAAAATAATATCTTTCTTTTTTTTAAATCCTATCCTAATTTGTATACATAGTTTTTTGATGCTTTTCAAAATAATTTGGTTTTCTCTCTATTATGTTTAATTTATTCTTTACAACACATATTCTCTACCTTTAGAAAAAGGGGGGAGGAAACTGCTATTTTATGACCATTTCAATGTTTTGGTTAATTCAAAGTTAGAGTGTGCTTATCTGTTTGTTTTTTCACTTTCCGAATTTGCAGTAAGGCTCAGAAAAGTTGGGGTTACCACATGTCTTGCCCCATATAAGGGCATTCTGCATATGGTTATTCTTATTCTTCTTAAGCAACTAAAATTATTTATTTTAAATAACAACAAACCTATGATAAATTTAATAACATGTAGCTCTGGTCTACTCAGCTACTTTTAGAACCTTAGATTCCCTCAGTAGAGAAAGGTAGTAGTAAGTACATCAAATGGGAACACAGAATTCTGTGGTCCTAGAAAAGCAAAAGTATTAGAAAGTTTAAGGTTCAGCTGTGGTAGGACTAAAGCTTTTGAACTTCTTCAGGAAACACAGAACTAGAAACTTCAGAGTACACTGAAGATATGTAGAACTAGTATCTACATCTAAACAAATCTCTCTTCATATTGGATGCTAGGAAACACAGTAACAAATTCATAATCAATCTCTAAAAGCATAGGGGAATTTATCCACCTGCCTGTTTATTAACTTATCCCTTCACTTTATTTTTGCTGTCTGCCCTTATTTTACCAATGACTCACCTTCCCTTTTTTTAAAAAAATGTATTGTAAAAAGAAATGTATTATATATTACTGTGTAACTTGCTATATTATATTGTCCACACCTATCGATCTTCAGAAGCTACCATATATCCATTTTGGATCAGTGAAGAGTATACCTGAAAATATAAATTAATTGTATTATCTCTCTTTTTAACTTATGAAGAGACCACTGGAACATAAAATATTACTTATTGGTTATTAATTTGTTACATTCTTATAACAGTCCTGCATCATTACCTTTTAAATGCTAAATAAAAATGAATTAGTACTTGAGAAGAAAATTTAGGTAATGCTTCTGTATGATAAAAGAGATTATATATGTTTACAAAAATCATGATATGGTATATTTCAGTACAGACTATAAATATTTTTAAAACTCAGTGTTTTTTAGTGGTATCCAAACATTAATTCCAATTGTAGTGGGTCCTGTAACTCCCATTTTGGCTGCTGTGTGATCTCTCTGGGAAACAACAGGAAACTCCCCATTTTAGTATTTTAGTATTTATTCAATTGGCCATTTATTCTTTCATCCACTTGCTGTTGCCTCGTCATTAAAAAATATGAAATTTTGGGTGAATAAAACTTGAGAACCACACACAGAAGTAAATTTTGTTTAGATGAGTTGGTAATGACCATATTAAGGCTGATAAATAGCCAAGATTCTTGGTAGAAAGGCTTGATAAATTTCCTACTAGGAATCATCTGATTCCTATTTAAATATGTCAGTGGATTTAATGTACAATCACTCTTCCACTTTCAATTTTATAGAAAACAAATATTCTGTTGAATGTTTTGTTAAAGTTTCTGTGGAGAATGTGTCTAGTTATTATGATACTTTTAAAAACAAACAAAACAGAAAATACAAAATTTTATCCACTAATATTTAAAACTCTTACAGTCTGATATCAGAGAGTATTATCTAAGAATATAGATGTGAACACCACTAGGTTTATTGTTTTTAAGAATATTTGATAATGTCATACAGTGATTAAATACTATATTTTCTCTGAATTATAGGAAGCAAATAAACCTAATTTTAGAGAACTCTCCATAATTTCTCCTAGTTTTAAAGAATTTGTATGTATATCTTCAAATTGTGAATTTAGTCACTAGTGTGGAATCTACTAACTCTCCCAAAATCATTGCCCTCAAATTAAGTGCATCTCCAGCAGAGAAATTACATAAACTAAGGGGTCTTATATCATTAATGTCCTAAAGAAATGCCTTTAATAACTGATACTTATACATCCCAAGATTTTGTCTTTCCTTCTTATTTGATATTTCCTTACATTTTAGTATATGTACTGCTGAAGCAAGCACTGATATTTCCTTACTTTTTATTAGTAAGTCAAGGAAATAGCACAGGATTAGTACCAAGAAAATAAGCCTCTACTACTTGGTTTTACTTACTTTCTGACAAGAGTCAGATGAGAAACAGATTTGAATCACACAGTGCCACAAAAATTTTACTAACTTGACAGTGACAAAAAGATGTTAACTTAAAATGAATACTGAATCTTTCTAAAGCATTTCCTTATTTTAATATGTACATACACATTCTAGGTATAATAAGTGGTAAACACATCACAAAAGCGTTAAAAGTTAAGCCATGCCACATGCAATTTTAAATCCTGTCATGCACCTTTCTCAGTATATTCCATGGAAGGCTACATTATTTTCAGAAACAGAGGAAGAAAAAATCATAGGCATATAATATAAAACATAGGAGAATGGAATTTTTATTTGAGAAAATTAACCATATCCTTTCAAATGAAATTCGTATTTTTGCTTATGCTCAGAGCATTGTAAAAGAATGATTTCAACCTAGCTAGCCGTCTTAGCTTCTAAGAAAGAACCTGACTGAATTAAAAAGGGACTGTTAATGAATAGTTACTAGTCCATTTCAAGCTTTCTTAATAATTTGGAACACAAGTCACCATGGAATAATAGAATACTGATTTCTCTGTGCTACGAATCTCCAGCTCAGTATCCCAAGTCAGTCTGGAAATTGACAGTGAACACAAGCATGAGAAGCACAGTGAAGCAGGGCCATGCTCTTCACCCACGCACCTGGAGGAACTACTCCAATACCATCATCAACCTCATAATCTGAGATGTCACTATCACTGATTCGCTGAGATCCTGCACAACAGTAAGGCAAACAGATACCTCTGTGTCTTATTGGTTTATGAAATGTAAAGGACATGGTCAAATTTTTTTTAAAAGGCTAATGACGTTACTACTGAATACTTTTGAACAAGAATAACACAAAGTAAATGCTGAGCTGATTTTAAAAAAAAAGTTTGTTCTCCAAATATAACGTTTTCTCAGTATTTGTTCCTTTTAATCACTTAAATTTTCAAATTTTCTTTAATTAATGTATTATACTAAAAGCCTACAGTGAAGTGTATACACTGTTTTCTGCCCAATTAGGTGCCCTCCTCCACCATTCAGGGAGGGTAGGAGAATGGGGGAAGGGTGAAAGAGTTTGTTGGTTGGAAATCTATTGAGTTAATATTATTAAAAAGGACATCAAGGCCCTGGATAAAATATTTATGTTTATCCTTCAAAACTAGCCATTATACCACATCAAACATTAACTTTGAGAAAATAACTGATCAGAGAGGTACTAACATGAAATACTCAATCATACGAGGAAAACCTTTTGGTTCTAGATTACCAAAATGTATTTTCTAAGTTTCAGCTGACTTATTATTTAGTCATAACTCAAAATTTAATGGACACATGCAGAAAAGAGTATGCTTTTTCCCAATCACCAGATGAGTAACAACATACTTTATAATGTGTTTTTAAAAATGTTTCTTATGAATAATAATACTAAAAATACCCAGCAACTATAAAGTTATCAAGAACCTTATATGTAGCAACTCATTAAAAATAAAAACAACTCAATGAGTACTGGGCAAAGAATGATAATTCAGAGTTTAAATTTTCAGCTCTAGAATCACTCTACTGTACCATACAGACATTAGGAAAATGTAGAAAATAGTTTTATAAGTCTCTTTATGTAGATAAATAAATTTCCAATATTTTGATCTCTAATAAACATTTGAAAAATATCTGGAATGTCAATTTCTAATTGGATCATTACAACATAACTAATTCTGGTTAACTAAAAATAACTTTAACATACTTTGTAGTTTTTTGCTAGAGCTTTCTCCATGAATGTGTCGCCTTGGCATGAAAGGTGATGGCTGAGGCAGAGGTAGTGAAGATTCATCATGTGTCTGAAGTTTATACCAATGTGGCTCATCATCTAAAAGTGCTGTCTCCAATTCTATGAGGATCTGAAAGGGCAGTTCTTAAATTAAATCAAGTGTCTTGACCAAAACATAATATAAAAGCAAGTGTAATTAGTACATATTACAAAAACTTCAGTAAGTATTTGGCTAATCTTTACAATATACATCACCTCTCCAAGAAATTCACTCTCTTCTTCTTGTACTCTTGGTTGATCCCACACAGTTATTTCTAACATCCGTTCTCTAAAATCTCTACGATGTACATGTGAATAGACAAATGTTTGATTCCATTTTGGCTCTAGGACTTTCTTTACTGTTTTGGTCCTCCTTTTGCTTTTATCACTGAAAAATAAGTATGTCTTGTTACTGGAAAAGTAAAATGAAGTATCTGCTGTCGTCCACTATAGTGATATGTAATACTGCTACTGGGATTTTTTTTTTTTACTATTTTTAATCCATAACTTTTAACCTAAGTCTACAAAGACTGTGGGGTTTAACACTATTCTAATTTTAACTATAATTAAGCAGTAGTTATGATAATAGGCATACATACACAAAGGTACTTTCTAAATGATGGAGAGCTATCCAAGACTAATAGATGTATAAGCAAGGTAATGAAAAAGTTTTAAACTGGTACATTTTTTAAAAAACATGTAAAGCTTGAGGATTTTTTTTTCACGGAGAACATACTTTATTCCCTTACAGAGAATGATTTATTATATTTTAAAACTATATCACAGTTTTGCATATGCATATGTTCGAACTCATCAAAATGTACACGTTAATTATGTGCAATTTTTTGTCTATCAATTTTACCTTAGTAAGGCTTTAAAAATAAATAAAGCTATATCTCACGAGATGATATTGTATCTTTCCTATTAGTAAGGATTTTTGCATATTTTTTCTAAAATTATTCACTACCTTCTATCTGGAAGAAAATACATTTTTACATAGGGATTCCTGGGACGCCCATCTACTCTAGTCGGTAGATCTGTTGCTTGAAGAACATTTACAATCAGCTGGTGTCCCACTTTATCATACCACAACTTCACCTAAGATCAATGAAGAAAGGAATTATTTGCAAAAGTCTTGAGGTATAATTCTAAAAAAAATACTAAAACTATTTTTGAAGAACTTTTAAATTACAAGTATTATTTCTGAAAAGAATTCCAACTTGAAAGCATAACCACTTCTAACTTGACTTTTCTCTTTATGTATTTTAAACATGACTTACAATGGCCAAGCCTATCAGGTTATGAGAATAAAACTGATATAAATTTTATAAAAGTAAGAGAAGAGGGAATATTAAAATAATTATCCTCATCTTTAGCTAAATGCGTTTTATACTATCATATGTGTTGAAATCAGATTTAGTGAATAAGCAATTTACACAAGTGATTTGGTAGAGATCAGGAAACATATTTACTGTGGGCCTCCTTTACACAAGGTACTGCTGTTTTCTATTTTTTTCCTCATTTAATTTTTATAATTAACCTATTACAGGTTAATTTTCATGAGAGAGAGGGAAAGAACAAGGAGGGCAGGAAAGGTGCATTATATACCTTCAACTAAGTGAAGGCCATATAACGATATTTCTACTAAGATTCCATGGTAGTTTGAATAAAGAAAAATGGGGAAACAGCTTTAATCATCAAACTCCTAAAAACCAGAATTTCAGCAGTCAATACAGTATTTGCTCTGGCAATGAAAAATGCTAACATTACTATTTTTTTTAATTTAGAAGTTAGTTTTATGGTTGAGTAAGAACTATGAGCAAGTTATCTAATGGGAATACACTGGACATATTTAAAAGTCGTTATAAAAAATAAACTAATTTAACATGACTGGTCTTTCATAGTATGGGGCAGATTAAAGATTCAAACCTGAATCCATATCTCTGTTCTCAATTAATAACAGAGATGTGTTTTTCATAAAACTAAAACAGATTTTTATCCCTCCTTAAATACTGGTGGAGTATATGAGAGATTCACACACACAGGGCAGGGCAGATAAAATAGAAAGGACTATACAAAGATACTCAATTTACTAAAAATAGAAGTTAAAACCAGGAATGGTTTTAAAAATAACAGCAAGCTTACAGTTACCTTCTTTGTTTAATTAAATGCCAAGAGAAGAGTAACAAAAATAGACTATAGAAACCCACACATTACCAAAGGAGCAAAAGTAAACTATTTAGAGAATAGTTTAAAGCAAGTTTTCTTTTAGTTATGAATATAAATATCCTGTCTTCTACCATAATATACATAGATGTGGCATTTCATAATGGTTTGCCATAGTTTCTTTATTCTGGCTTTCTCCACATCATATATTAAGCAACAGTAAGAAAAACTGTAGCTTTTAAAGATTGATACCAGAAATGAAGGATTTCACCAAATGACTCAAGAAGTTAAAACAAGTATTTATTTTTTTTATTTTTATTTTGTTAAAAGATTTTATTTATTTATTTGACAGACAGAGAGCACAAGTAGGCAGAGCAGCAGGCAGAGGCAGAGGGAGAAACAGGCTCTCCACTGAGCAGGGAGCCCTATATGGGGCTTGATCCCAGGACCCTGGGATCATGACCTGAGATGAAGGCAGTCGCTCAACTGACTGAGCCACCCAGGCGCCCGTAAAACAAGTATTTTAAAAAAAAATTTTTTTTAGGGCCCAGGATAATAAGGTTGTTAAGTGAGTGGAATATGACCTTCTGAGTTTATTATGTCGAACGCACTACTTACCTTAGAAACTTTTATATAGCACACAAAACATAATGGGTATTTTATTTACTTATGTTGTCATTTATCATTGAATGTTTACAACATCTGGGTACACTGTAGGTACTCAACAAATATTTTCAAATAAATATATGAATAAAGACTAATCTAATAATTTAATAAATACATGCAAAAATTGTAAGATAGACTATGGTGCTAAATATATGACATATATTTGAAGGACAGACTTCAAATTTGGGGGGACATTTAAAGGACAAATGTCCTTCATTTTTAAGGATAGACTCAGAACAGTGAGCAAAGAGTAATGGTCTCCAATGTGTGTGAAAAATACATACAGAAAGTTGTCCTGGCAAGACTTGTGGGGCATCTTTTAGGGCTCCAGGACTTGTTGGAGAAATAACAGAAATGGAAGGCCTTTCCATCTTCTGAGATTCAAAGGAACTTGAACCTAAAATGAGAAAAAAGGTAAGTAATTTTTAGTGACACATTTATAATAAGTATGTGAGAATATTTTTTATGAAATGTTAAATGTACCTGTTATTTGTATAAAACTATAATTCAATACCATCAATAAGAGTAGAACCTACTTTTAATTGGATAGTCACTGAAAATGATCATACTGTCTTCTTTGGTTAATTGCCTATTTTAAAGGATTTAAAATGATATTAAATATGATATTTATTTGTACCAATATTGGTTTTATATATTTCTGGGGGTATTTGTACATTTTAGGTTCTGGCATAACCTCACACATAGGTAAAGGCTTCATGCTTTAGTGATAAGAAAGATAGTGATAAAAAAGCTACAGTTTTTAATTATCTTGGCTAAAGAATCATCTATTATGAACTGTCCTTGCTGAAATTAAAATGAATGCACATATAATTTATGAGCCACATCTAAGCCTAGAATTCACTCCTTTTAGAATAAGATTTGCCATCTATCTCAGTTTTTTTTAAAGATTTATTTATTTTGAGAGAGAGTGCATACAGGAGCTGGAGGAAGGGCAGAGGAAGAGGGAGAAAATCTCCAGCAGACTCCCCACTCAGTGGGGAGCCCAACATGGATCTTGATCTCATGACCCTGAGATCATGACCTGAGCGAAAACCAAGAGTCAGATGATTAACCTACTGAACTAACCAGGCATCCCCCTGACCCCATCTATCTCAGTAGTGATCTTAAAAATGAATCTCTTGAATGTCTGAGAATGCTGTCTCCAGTGATTCACCACAAGAGACCCACCTCACCTTCACATGGAATGTGATCCACACATTTTTTCCTATACACACGAATTAAGTCTAAATTAAGCCACATAGTATCATTCTATGCCCTCCAAAGACTTCAAGGCAGAATTCTATAAAATTCTTTGTTACTATGCTTCTTTATTCAAATATCCTCAGAATAATTTTTTTCTTGGGTCTTAGTACAAGAACACTGTTGCTTCTAATAATCAGTTTGTTTTTAATGTAACAGTTTATTTTTAAATAGTATTGGCCATAAATTATGCAATTGGTCCCATTTCCCTCTACATATTAGTTAACAGAAAGCTCAAAACCAAATATGGGCTCCAGCAGGTATGCATGTTGGTCTGCATTTGATTTGCAGTTCCTTGTCTATCTTATTCACTTATTTTCTACCTCCTTAAAACCATGATCACTTGTTTTCACCTTGTATTTAATATTTCCATAAATGGGTTACATAAGAACACTTGATCAAGGCCAAGGTATTGTGAAGTTAATGCCAATCCGTTGCAGAGCAAATATGTGCATCACTTTCACATTCTCACTGAAAACCTCATTACCTGTCTAGACTTTCTTGCACACATTGTCATCTTCTACCACCTGGAGTGTCTTTAATGGCTATGTAGATAATTCAACCCTCTAGCCTCACTGTGTCCTGACTCCCTTATGCCCCCTGAACTTCACCTGTACTACACCCACTCATTTCCACAATCATACCAGACACTGTTTAATGTTTTTTATTATTTTTATTTTTTAAATTCTGTTATTATAAGTTTAATTTAAATTTTAGGTGGTTAACATCAGTGCAATATTGGTTTCTGGAGTAGTATTCATTGATTCATCACTTACATACAATACCCAGTGTTTATGTTATGCTGCTTTTAAAATATCTGTTAATATGCTCGTTTCCTTACTAGAAGTCTAGGTCACGAGATTAAGCTACTTACCAATCACAATGAATAATCAAGTATCACAATACATTTTTACGTACAGCAAACATAACTAGTACTGGTATATTAATTGAACTTTGTGAGGGTCCTGCCTATTATGATGCAGAGGGTACTGCCAGTTAAGAATTTTTGGAAGCCATCAAACAAACAAACAAAAAAAGTAGAAAAAGAAAAATCTTAAAGCAGAGCTTGGTGTTTCCAATGATTGTCACAGTTGCCAACTTCTGACATCATTGGAGATAACCTTAATATAGTAATACCAATTCATTTATATCAAACAACTAAAACAAATGATAAATCTTTATTCTTCAATTTCATTCAATACATATTATAACAACAAATAAATCTTATACTCACTGGACTCCAGGGGAGGATGGGAGCTCTCAGGAATCCTTGGAATGTCACTAAAAGAAATAGGGTATGGTGAAAATCCCATTAGCTAAATTACCCTGCCTGAGGCAATCACAACCACATTTTATTTCAGTGGTGTGAACAATCCTTTTGGGTCTTTACAGGTGTGGAAATGGACAGGAGTTACTATCAAGGCAATTACTAATGTGCATGGATGTCAAACACCACACACGCGGTCACACACACACACACATACAAACTGTAGTAAAAATAAGTTTTTATATATTTAACAGCAAAACACTTCAACATGACAACAATCAGACTAATATTGTGGCTAAAATTACCACAATATTTTTACTACCAAAACAGCAGGTTTTGGAAATAAAAAAATGTTAAAGGTAATTATTTTATTTCAATTCTAGAAAATCAAAATGACACATATTTTACAAATCAGTAATATGTTTTACAAACACATCTGAAAGAGTTTACTGAATGAAAGGGATGAAAACATTTCTTGATAATAAAATAATATGGTGAATATCATGGGCAAAGTTAATAAAATGAAAAGGATGAATTGCTTTGGAAATTAAAAATGGTTCAAGCTTGCAACAAAAAAGCTAAAATATTTTATATATGTGAATATATAATTAATATACACATATATAACCCTATATAGAGATTTATATCTCTATACTGAAGTTAGCTAAATTTATGGCCATTTACTGTATGATTAGAAAGTGACTTGTGAGAACACCCATTCCTGTCACACTCTCAAATTACTCTGAATAAATGTTTACTATCACCTCACCTTAATCCATTATACACTGTGACCTTAAGCACCCTGGACCAGCTTGGTTTGGGAAGTACACTGCACAGAACTACTTTACTTCCGGTTTTTCAAAGATAGTTTATTATCAATTTAAGGAGATTAACAATATGCAAGTATTAACATGACATATTAAAGCAGACTGGAGTTAGCAAGGACTAACAGAATTATTAGAATAATGTTAGAGTATTATTTAAGACTTTCTAACCACTTACCTGTGACCTAACTTCACTATGACTTTCCTTTGCACTTTTGGGGGGAAACACAAAAATAGTTTTCTGATTATTTTCTTGACTCATCATTTTCAATTGTTTTGTGCAAAGTAATTTTCGTAACCACCTATCATATTACACTTCTTACAAAGATAATATATCCTGTGTTGTATATTTTATAAATATATTTTATTACAAATTTTTGAACTAATGATTTATATAAAGTATTTCATGTGATAATTAAGAGACTAATCTTCAATACCTAAGACCCAGGAAACCAACTATTTATCTTCTGTTACCTTCTTCTAAATTTATCTAGGCAAATAAAAGTATATTTTTTAGAAAAATCTAGAAAGAATAATTTTTTAGATAGTACAACTTTGAAAACCAGCCTCAAAGTCAATTATGGAAATTAGAATTTGTAACTCTAAAACCAGGCACAAGCTTTGGATTTTATATGTCTGTGAAAGAAAGATGGAGAAGTTGTAAAAAAAATATTTTAAGGTGATTTTGAATAAAAATTTATTAATGTTAATTTATTTTTAGGCATAAATGTCCAAGTTTACAAACAAGTCTTCTTAATTAGTTCTACTCATTCTACTCACAAGTAAGGTGATAGAATAGTTCTGATACCAATTATAAACATAAATGCCAAGAATATTATATTTGGTAGGTTGGTAAAATTGGTCAGTACCTCAGGATGGTTGATGTTTCTTAGACCATACTGATCAATGTGCACATAAGTTATATTTGGAATGATGCATGGAATTATTATGCCACTAAACTATGAATAAATATTGCTTTATTTTCTGCTTTAAATTAGTCATAGAACTACATTAAACATAATTATTAAATATAGCTAGAATTATTCTTCTAGGATTCTAAAAATTTCTCTATTAACTGGAAAGTTGATACCAGATTTGATTTTTATTTAAATATAATCTTTGCATTCCATATTTCTTTGAATTCCATCATCCATGACAATTTAGGATTTGGCTTTGCAGATCATTACTTTTTAAATTATTTTCATACAAAAGTAAAAATAATGAAAATGTTATTCCAGTCCACTTTAATTGTCTGCTAGTTATTTTAAAGTTACCATAAATCAATATTTTAGCTGATTACTTTTAAAACTCTACATATCTGAAAGTATTTGGCAATGTGTACAATGCTTGATTTTAATTTATTTTTATACTTTTGATTCATTTTCCAATTTACTTACCTCTTTTCCAGCCTCATATTTACCTCAGCACTAGAAGACATGTCATGTAAAACTAGAATATATAGTGTTGCTATTTTTAAAAAATCTGCACAGAAATGTACAATACTTTAGCAAATGTCTTCAATGTTTACTATTAATAATCACCACTTAAAGTTGTTTATAATCTTGTTTTTATTTTAGAGTTTATATATATTAATATTATTCTTTGAAATATATGATAATACAGTTTCAGTCCTTTGAAAATTAGGATAACTATATTTTCTTGTATGTTTTGCATTGACATATATACATGAGGACAACAAAAATTTAAGGCTACTACTTTTTCAACATAAAAAGTCTTGAACTAATGGCTCTATAATATTTTAGAGAATAGGGGAAAAGGGAATTATTTCCAAAAATATATTTAAACATCAAGCCGACTATAAAGAGACAATTTAAAATGCCTTCCAAAAACTGACAGACTGGCAAAAAGAATATTTGGACTTTGTGGATTAGTCAGAAAAAGCTAACGATGTGTGGAACTCTATGCACAAATATAAAAAGTATCCCACTGGCTGCAGATAATTAAATTATGCTAAAAATTGAAGTTTAAAAAGTATTCTACCAATTATTATGACCAACTAAAAAGTTAAAATATTTCACACTTGCTTGATTTTAAATAAAAGTTGGCACTACCTGTGGTTAAAAATATAAAAAAAATATTCTTAGTAAAATAATAAAAAGTTCATGTTGACATGAAACAATTACTATTTTAAATACCATAAAAAGACAAATTTGTTAGTGACTCTCTTTAAGGAAATACTACTCATTAAATTAGAATTACTAAAAATAAATTGTTTTGTCATTAAAAGAAAATGTTTTTAGTTTATAGTTCACTTCTGAACAATACGTATCAATATTTTTTGATATTACAAGTGTTAAATTGTGGAGCTTCTAAAATGTAGTGAAGAAAATTCAGCATTCAAGTTTAAAAAATTAAGAAATTTTAAAAATCTAAAATGTATGCCCATAATTGAAGAAAAAACTATCCATGTTAACATGTACTGTATGAATGTATAAACTTCTTTTTAAAACCCTGCTAATACATGTAATTTACTAAACTTAAGAAGTAAGTTTTTTTAGCCTTACCCAATAGGCCTTGAAACAATAATTTCAACTTGAGGTTCTGATTTTGATTCTAAAATAATGTTGTAAACTTCTTCATTTGTAGCTCCCGGCAGGGGTTTACCATTCCATTCTAGAACTTCATCCCCTTGAATTTAAAAAAAAGGGTATTTTTTTACCTTATATATTCTGTTTCTTTTTTTCTTATCTTTTCTCTTTTTTTTAAACAAAGAAATGCAAAACATATACAAATAGTTTAATTGTCTAGGCCCTGCTCTCAAAAGCAAATTGACTGACATATGATGCCAGCTAAATGGTTCTTCTAAACACTTTTTTCTTTTCTTCTTTCTTTCTTTTTTTTTTTTCTTTCCCCCATAGAATATTACTGGTCACAGGAAACAGTACAGTACAAAACTACCTTTATCTTTTGAAATATACCAGAAATAATATAAAAAATAATCTCATGCTATGGGATGGAATTAGCACAGCCTATTTGGAAACATTAAAAAATAATAATTAGCAGCATGTCCTCCATATAATAAATGCAGGCGACTCTATATGTGAAAGATTCTTATTGAACTCTGCATAAATCCTGCTTTGTTTTTGGTTGAAATAGCAATTAACATTTATTAGCATGAATTTTCCAATTATAAGTCATGCTTCATTGTCTTCACCAGACACACAACAGAATAAAAATGCATGAAAGGATTTGAGTTCATACCCATAGGGCAACGCAGGTAGCTATGGCAAAGTTACAAAGCAAGCAGATGTAGAACTGTTGCATGACAGTTAACCCACTTCCAGATGTTCATAACACACACATTCTATACATAATATATATTGTGAGCATTAAAGTAAAATTAGGAAATATTTTATAATAATAAAAAATTAATATAGTACTCATTAATTTGTTAGTCTGAGATTAATCAAGGAGAATAATATGTTTAAATACATGAGCTAATACTTATTGTTGATATTTAACTAGACATTTCACCATTGATCATTTGGGAAAAATTATTTATTTTCATGAATATTTAGAGCAGTTTTAGATTCCAAATGGTTCTCTACACAATACCCTTCAATTCACAATGGTAGGCTCTGCTGAAATATCCCAACCTCAAGGATACTTTGAGGTGTCTTAATTTGTTTTGTTTCTTTTTTTTTTCCTAAAGATTTTATTTATTTATTTGACCAGAGAGATGCAGTGAGAGAGGGAACACAAGCAGGGGGAGAGGGAGAAAGGAGAAGGCTCCCCACCAAGCAGGAAGCCCGATGCAGGGATAGATCCTAGGATCCTGGGATGATGACCTGAGCAGAAGGCAGGCACTTAACAACTGAGCCACCCAGGTGCCCCAATTTGTTTTGTTTCTGCCCATTTTGTTATTCTCAGTGTCTGTAACATTTTAGTAGCTAAGGAAATATATGTTGAACTGATAAATCAATATGACCATTATACATATGAAGCTAATTATAAACATGAAATCTTTGTTTTTAGGTACATCTGCAAAAGGAAGTAGAAAAAATCTGTTTTGCTAGAACTATTTTAAAGTATTTTTTCCCAAATGTTGGCTTACTCAAAAATTAAGAAAAAATTTTTGAAAAGCATATGGTGCTGCTTTGGTTTGTAAGAGTACGCTTAATATTAACAGTTAAATGACTTCTAATAGTTTGACCTTAGAAGTTACCCAGCAAGGTTTTTTAAATAGGCAATGAATATATTTCATTGTTAAGAAAAGAAATAAAATATAATTATAAATTTAAAATACATTCAGTTTTTAAAATTTGTTTAACCGAGAAAAGAAATAACTTTTACATCATGTGAGTATATATATGTATGTGTGTGTGTACGAAAAAATATTTTCTGAAACAATGCTTACCCTGATAGCCCTTATTTTATCACGTTCTATCTTATTTTTTTTTTTAAATAGATACAAACCATTAAATTAATCTAACTACCCGGTAATGAGCTGCAGTCAACATTTTGCAAAAGCACTGAATTATAAAATTCTCCTCTTTATAGACAGCAACCTGGAAGCATAACTTTTAACACCATATTAACTTAATACATGTGCTTATTTACAAATCAATACCTCCTAAACTAGAAGGCAGGTTTTTTTTTAACAGTATTTATTTTTATGTGGATAATCTCTTCAGGCAAAGATGTAGAATATGATGATACAAAGATGAAAAGGAGATTTCCTCTGTCCTTACATTTAGTGGGGGAGAAGTAGAGGAATGATTATCTTTATTAAAATGCTATATGCAATGATAGGAGTTCATCTGAGCAATAGAAGGAGAGCCAGGTAAGTGCTAGGGAGATAGTAATTAGTTACCGTTCCAGGTGAGGTATCAGGAAACACTTTAGAATTAAGGCAACTTTAGATGTGTTTTGAAGGATGGAAAGAACTTCGACACACAGAGAACAGAGCAGAGAAGCAACCAGGTAGACAAAAAGTAGGGACCAGGTCTTAGAGACGGACAGCTTGCCAGCGACATGTAGGCAGACTGCCATGGCAGAAGATAAGGTTAGTGAATTAATTAAAGTGGCTGGATAGCAGAGGACAGAACTACAGAGCTTTGACTTAAGCAGATGATGAGGGGGAGACAGTGAAAGGCTTTAATAAGGAGCATCTCAGTGTCAACTTCGTGTTTTTGATGATTAAACCAAGTAGTGGCACAGTGCATGGACTTAAGGGGAAGGAGCAGTAGAGAAAGTTATGCAAGATTAAAGCAACAATGCAAATGCTGAGCAAAGGTCACGCTAATAAGCACAGCACTAGATAGGCCAATGATGCTTATATGCAAACAGAAGGAAGATCATCCCTAATTATAATGTATATCAAACAGAATATATGATCTAATTTATTAAAATACTTTTTTCAAATGTATCAATTGCTTGAAGTTGAAAAGTCCATTTGTATGTTTTATACTTATTTAAGCTTAGCTTTAACATTTTAGATTTAAATTTCTCAGGGTCTAGGCACATTAAGGGTGATAAATAAGTGAAATTTATCACTAAGGGTTATTTGTATAGAAAAAACCCTTCACTGACTCTCTCACAAAATCTTTAATTAAAATACAAAGACAAAATCAAAAACCATTATGTTTATAATCTGATCTGCAAATTCAGATTTCTTTTTTCTTTTTCTTTTAAAGATTGTATTTATTGTTTGACAGAGAGAGACACAGTAAGACAGGGAACACAAGCAGGGGGAGTGGGAGAGGAAGAAGCAGGCTTCCCGCCGAGCAGGGAGCCCCATGCGGGGCTCGACCCCAGAACCCTGGGATCATGACCCAAGTCGAAGGCAGCCGCTTAACCACTGAGCCACCCAGTTGCCCAAGCAAATTCAGATTTCTATAGTTAAATTAGAGCATTATATTAATTCAAGGGATTTATACTTTTTTTAAAGGGATTTTCACTTTCTAAGGTCGATTTTTCAGTCTTCCAACAAGCAAAGACTCAGTTTATTGACACAGTCATTGCCGATGGAGTTATTTTCTTATTACATCATAACTAGTCCCTGATAGTAAACAACAGTGCACTGTACCTCTACACATCTTCAAAGCTGTATGTATTGCAGTTGGAGAAAAATCTCTGATTTGGATTTTCTCCCTATACAACACCTGCATCGGAAGTCTCTATCAAAGAAAAAGCCTAAATGATTTTGAACTGATACCCTGGTAATCAATTACAACAAAAATGTCTTTAACAGTTATAGGATACTTTTCTAAAAGTCTCAGTAATTATAATCTTAAGACATAAAAACTGAAAACACCCTAGAAATGTTCTCTTTCTATGTGCTATGGGCTACTAATCCTCAATTCTACAGTTCAGTTTTCTCTGTTTTCACTGTAATTGTCTTTCAAATGCATAAACAGACACTCCAACCAAAAGGTTTCTACTAAACTGTGAAGTAAACCAGAAAAAAATATGTTAATACAATTTTAACTAAAATGAAGAGTAAACAATTTAACAAAAATAGATTTTAAAGTATGTTGCTACTGAATATGGTATATCTGAATACATTAAATGATTTTATTGGCTCATGTTAAGGTTACAAAGCAACAGGAGGTAAATTTCCAAATACCAAGAAGAAGCACACCTGCATGAGTACAATACATGGCACAATTAAATTAACAAATATTTTATTATATCATCTGTATAAGAAATGTGATTATGGTTGTATTTTACTAAAAACTACTACTGATAAGTATTTTGGGACCATTGCGAAAAACTTCAGCAATTCTAACAGCTTAAAATATAAACCAAAGAATTAAGTAGTGATATTATTTTTTCTACAAGGCTAAATTGTTTTGGATTTTTGTAGCAACATTATGAAGCCATCTACAAAAACTAGGAATCCTGCAGCATTTGTATCTATTTATTTTTACACAAATAAAAAAAAAAGATTCCTAAACTTACTCTCTCCAAACCGCTACTGATGTATCATTGCCTATTAGTGCAATCAGTAAATACCCACACCAGGACAAAAGTTCTTTATTCATGCACTAAAATTAGTTATTTAATCGATTCATATGTAACTTACCCTAAACTGAAAACCACCAATTCATGCAAAGAGTACACACTGTTGAAATGTTAAAAAGAAACTTTACCTGCTCTTAAGTGTCCGACTACATCTGCAAGGCTACCCTTCTTTACTTTGGTGATGAAGGCACCAAGGCGTCCTAAGTCAGTCATTTTTCCTCCAACAACCTGGATAATAATAAATTTATAAGTTCCCAAGACTCATATCAAAACATAAGTTTATTCCTTTGAGGAATTACTCCTATAGTCTTTTACAATGTATTTAGGATTGAGTGTAGGTACATTAATAAACTGAAACATATTTTTGATTAAACAAGTAGCAGTATGTTTGGTTTTTTTGGGGGGGGTTATTTGTTTGTTATAGGTAGCCCCCCAACACAGGGCTTGAACTCATGATCCTGAGATCAAGACCTGAGCTGAGATCAAGAGTCAGACATTTGGGGTGCCTGGGTGGCTCAGTTGGTTAAGCGGCTGCCTTTGGCTCAGGTTGTGACCCTGAGGTCCTGGGATGGGTCCTAGGATTGGTCATGGGATTGGTCCTGGATCAAGCTGAGGCAGGTTCCCTGCTCAGCGGGGAGTCTAGTGTCCCCTCTGCCCCTCCCCCTGTTCTTGCTCTCTCTCTCTCTCTCTCTCAAATAAATAAATAAAATCTTAAAAAAAAAAAAAAGACACTTAACCAACTGAGCTGCCCAGCACCCCACGGAGTGGCAGTGTAGTTTTAAAAAGAAAACATCTCATTATATTTGAGATGACCATATGACCTAACGAAGTTCATGTACTGATTACTTGTATTGACCTTACAATGCAGGGGGACCATGAGTAATGTATATCCTATGAGAGAAGTGCCAGGTCTTCCCTACTTACAGAAGTGTATGACACAGTTTACATTAGGGTTCATTTTTCTTTATCATCAAAATTCATACCTACCATTTGAATTATAGTTCCATATGCACATAATGTCCCATTGTTACATCAGTTATCTCTTGAGTATGATTTTAGTAGAATACAGGTCTAAGACAGAAAGACTATGGATTCAAACCAAGAATAGGCTACTTTGGGGAAGCAATTTACTGTGGTACAGTGAGTAATAGCATAAGTTTATCCCTGCTACTGACCATTTGAATGACTTCATCTGAAATATATATGTATTTTAAACTAACTCGTAAAGTCTCAGTTATATTACTGAATATTTAATACTTTTACCTGGCTTTTCCATTATAACTAAAATTAAATACATCTGAAAGTTTCTAAGTTTAATTTTTCCCAATGCAGGTGCTAAGTATGTATAATTAAAAGTGCAAGACATAATCTCAAAGCTTGAGGTTAATTCACAATTCTTTAGGACATGCCCATTAGTGGAGGTGATCAGAATTATCTCACAGCAAGAAAAATTAATGGCAATAACCAATAAGGTGATATTATTAAGTACATTAACTGAAGAGAGATTTTTGACCATTAATCAAAACCATTAATAGTCAATGGTTTTGAAGAGGTCAAACTATCACACAACTATAATACAATATCTTGGTAAATAATTTTAAAGCCCATCGTTGAATGCTTCTCTAAGTTTCTGAAAGCAAGTAAAACCATGTGATTTAACATACACATGTACACACATAATAAAACAAAATGTGTATATATACTTTTCGTATAATAAAACATAATATATTTTTTTTAATTTTATTTTTATTATTTGCCCAAGGGGTACAGGTCTGTGAATCATCAGGCTTACATCTTTCACAGCCCTCACCAAAGCACAAACCCTCCCCAATGTCCATAACCCATCCACCCTATCCCTACCCTCCCACCCCCCAGTAACCCTCANATTTTTAACTAATTAGTTTTTCATTATGTCTGTTGGAAGTCAGTTAATATTTTTAAAAGATACACTTTACTCTTGGTATTACCATAAATTATACTGTACTTAGGAAACAATCTCTTTAATGATATTTTATGTTGCTTGTCAAGATACAATAAAATTATGCATTTCACATTTTCTAACTTTACTACCATCCATTAAAACCTTTTTAATGTAAAAATCGTCCTTGAACTTTATACTCAGATAAAAATTATTTTCCTCTTTTTTATGGCAGTTTCCTAACACAACTGTATGCTATATTAATAAAAGGAATTAAAAATATTAACACTAATAATAAAATATTAACACTGATAAAAACACTAAATCTACCATAAGGTATCAATATATAAATAAGATATATTTAGTAGGAGGACTTTTTCCTGGAGAAGAGAGGGAGATATTTAAAAATCATTGTCAGAAACTTTGTTGAACGCAGCCCATACTGTACTCCAGCTTTAAGAAACACTTTAAACCAGCATACTTACTTTCAGACCCAGTAATGCACCTGATTCTTTGGGCATGGTTGTTCTCTTGTTCAGAATAACACGTCCAATTAATCGGTCCCCCTCTTTAGATGGTTGCCACGTTACAGGATGCTATTAAAACATGAATAAAGTTTAAAAAAGGTAAGTTGTTTTCTTTCCTATAAACACATAATTATTGGTTGTAGCATGATGTGATTTCCTCAGTTCAAGGCACTCAAAGGATTTTTTTATTCTGGTGGGTTCTACCCTAGGCTTACAAGAATTTGCATTGACAACTACATTTTATTTGTAGTAGACTCTTAAACTAAATAGTTCTAAAAGTAGTCAGCAACTTCTAAGTTTCTAAAAGACTGTTCTGAAACAAATTGAAATTTAAACTATATCTGCTTATATAAAGAAAACTGATTCTGTATTTTGAGTTGTTATTCATGTTGATACCTTTAACCAAATAATATCTCATTTATACATAGTCATCACTTAATAATTGCTTTTTACTTCTCTTCTAAATTGCACTGCCTTAAATGAAATGAATATTTTCTCTCTTAAAATGTATAATGAAACTGAATAAGATTGCCATCTATCATATATCAAACATAGGACAATGAACAGCACATTTTGTCCCTAAGCTCCAAACTTTCACTTCCCAGAAAGCTTACCGAACTAATAGGTGATGTTTCCCGGCTATGCCATGTGGCAGGATCCAACCAGTAATAATCCAAATCACCTGCACCACAGGAAAAAAATGAAAAGTGCAATGATTTAAAGTAGAGAATGTATCATTTTAAGTATGACTTCTTCAGTCTATAAAGTAAAGGGTTATGAGTATCATAATCTTGAGTGTGTACATCCCAGAATGATACACCCTTGCATTGCAAAGGTTGTGACCTGAATCCTTGGAATGAATGTGTGTTACAAATGCACCTAATACTACATACTACTTTTTACTCTTGTAAATCAGTCTAGAAACACACATAAAAAGTGCTGAAAGAGCTGGATTAACCCACTCAACCTTCCCTCAAAAGACTAACCATACCAAGACACAGCCTGCCATCTAGTGATACTGGCAAAAACTGTATTCATTGAACTGAAATAAGCATTAAAACTTAGTGTCTCTCTTTCTCCTCTTCTGAACTATATCATCTCCTTTCAAAATCAGTCCTTGGTCTCTAACCTCTTCCCTTATCAGCTGACAATAGGGCATACATTTTAGCACACAGTGTTGAATAAATTAAGTACCACGAATAACTCTTAGCAATAGTACAATACGATGAACAAAAATTCAATTTTACTAAAGCCATAAAAGGGACTTTAAAAAACTTTAAAAATCCTAATTTCATAAGCATGAGTTTGTGAACCTTCAGTTTTGATTTTTTTTTTTTTTGGCTTAAAAATAAAATACTAAGGAAAGCACCTGAGGAAAAAAAGAAAAAAGATTAATGGAAAGCAGCAGAACTTTTAGTAATTTGCATAGGAGAAAGGCCAGCATGGGTGAATGTGACAATAAATGATCTTTTACATTTTAAATACTAGATTAGATCAATGAAAATTTTTCTCCTGATGGATCTTGAAAGAGAAAAATATTAAGAAAGTGAGTCAAGCATGCCAACTAAGTGAGCTATCTAGCTGAGTGTTGGAAAAATGCATTTGGGTGGTATCTGTGAAGGTCATAGGCAAAGAATTGTATGTAGATGAACAGGCATGGCCAATATAGGCACTATAAAAGAAATGTGATAGGAAATGTAAAAATGTTTAAAATCTGCAGGCATTAAAAAATCCATTCACCTAAGTTTCTTAGTAGTTGCTTCCCTTTTCCTTTTAAATAATATCTTCGAAAAGCTGAAAGAGGATGTCATATACACTGCAATAATTACTAAAATGTTCTTCAAATATGTCACGTACATGATAGTATATTCTGGGAAGGGGTGAATGTTAGAAACTGCATTAGCAGAAACTACATTCTGTTTCTGTTTCTATTTCACACAGAGTCCCTATCCCTTTCAAAATCACATTCTTTAAAATGTGTGGCATGGTGTCGAAGATTATAGATTTCTACTCTTCTGGACCATCTCAGTTAATGGAAAATAAGGAAAGTTGTAAGAGGAAAGGTTTTATTCCCCTTTATTTTTACTGTTTGTAAAACTTCATTTTTTTTAGTTTTTTTCTTTGAATATAGCTAACAGGCAATGTTAAGATTAGTTTTACACATACAACGTTGCAATTAAACTTCTCTATACATTGTTCTATGCTCACCCCAAGTGTAGCTACCATCACTTACCATACAACACTATTATAATATTACTGATTATAGTCCCTCTGCTGTACCTCTTATTCCCATGACTTACTCATTCCATAACTGGAATCCTGTATCTCCCACTCCGATTCACCCATTTTGCCCATCCCCTGCCCACATACTTATTTTTATTTATTTTTTATTTTTTTTCACATACTTATTTTTAAGTTGCTTTGTCCTTAATATTATGACACTGTTCCTCTTAAAAGAAACACTCTGTATCATAAAATAAAATTGTCCAGTACTTTAAGTAGTAACTACAAATATCATTTAAAAGATTATAACAATTCATAAAGCTTTTTCCCTAAAACTTCATATATGTAGGAGTAAGAAAGTCTGATGACTTCTTAAATGCTGACTCATTCTGAAATACTGCAACAAATTAATAGAATCACTGGGATTTGTGGGGCTTAAAGAAGAAAATTAGTCATTAAGTTGATAGCTGAGCTGCTCTGAGAAGTCTTAGAGGTTAAAAAAAAAAAGACAAAATCCATCCCATTTTAAAGACTTCAAGGGAAGTTTTTTGTATTCTTCAATAACTTAGATCATAAAAACTGTACTTCTTATTGGAATCATTCTCTGGTTCGTGCACCAGTTCTTTGTATGGGGGGGTTCAACCCTGTCTTTCACTCCCCTAGTCCTAACTAAATCTGGTTATACATATCTGATGAATATCCCCTGTCCAAAAAGTCCTCCATATATACAAAAGACTAAAAGCTGGTGTTTCTGGTACATTTTGGTGATGATCCCGAGCAAGCTTTATTATAAAAACAATGCTTTCAAGTAATGGTATCCTGCCATCTATAAGCTTTGTATAATAATGATCTTAAATGGAGAGTCTAATTTAGTTGTTTTAAGATGGGATAATTTTGTTCATACATAGTATTGTTGATACCTTCTAAAAATTTCTACTAAATGTAAATTAAGAGGGCATTCAATATTTTAACATACAATATTTGTATATATTTTAGTATACAATTATATTTCACATTCTGAATTGTTTCTAATAGTTTTCTTACCACAAATTTCATAATCACCCATTAAAATATAACACTTTTGTTTAAAGACATAAACAAATTCTAAAATCTAAATATGTAGTTTTAACCTTATTTTTCTTCTTTCCATGTAATTACTAAATTTTAAAGATATTATTGACTTTTAAAGCACTGTAATTTATCTTTATAAGTCACATTCCTCTATTTATTAATGGACTAAGCAACACTCGACAAAACTTCTAAAATATTCAGAATCTAGTGTTTCATTAGTGTAAATCATTTTCCTTGATTATTTTTCTAAGAGGTGATTAAAAAGATTGATTTCCAAGTAGCATGGCTACAAAATAATAAATTCAGGGTATTTTTTTATGGCCTTAATACAAAATCATTTTGGTTCTAATATAAAGGAACAAATCTATAATTATCATTAATTTAGATCCAAGAAATATATCAGATGTTTGAGTCTACTGAAATGGCTCAAGTTCATAAACAGCCACAGTTCAATGAAGTATTACAATTTTGAGTATTATTTTTTGTTAAGACTTTAAAAAAAGACATTTATCCTATCGCTTATGAAAAAGTAGTTAATTAAACTTAATGAACAAGCACACATCATTCACTGCATGAATAAAAGTCAGATGAAGGACCCCTGGGCCTTCTGTAAAGAGAACTAGCTTTTCCTAACCCAGGTCATTATGATTAGAGAATGTAACAACATGTAAACATGCACCTCTACGATTTAAAATTTTGTACCTTATGATATTTAATGTCATGTCAAAACACAATGGGTTCCAATAAGACCAAAGTCATTGGAACAAAAATGCTTTCTAAATCATATAGATGCATGACTGTGTATGAGTATATTAAAACCATAAAAAGAAAACCATAATTCTGATTTCACATAATAACTATCTAGCAATTTACAAGATAATTAAACTTGACCAAGTGGAATGTGTATCTAATGTGTAGGGAGTAAAGGAAAGGTTATCTACACCAAAGCATTTAAGTATTAGATAATTTGAACTTCTTTTCCATTTGCATAAGAAATATACAGCAGATTTTTAACCTCATTATAATGAATGGTGATAAAAAATGGCACTGAAACTGATTCCAAGATTGACTCACAATAACTGTGCACAATTCCAAATACATATCCATAAGTGTGCTACTTGTCATCTCAAAGAAAATTATTCTTCCTGTATAGTACAGATTGTTGGTATCCAAAGAAATTACAAAATTCATAGACCGAAAATCAGTAGAATCATCTTTATCAGAGATTTCCTATACTTCTTAAACTATTTCCCTCTTTTATTTTTGTTTATCCTCTGTAGTAGGATGTGTGTTGGGTCTAAGTAAAATTAAATAAATCCTCATATACTTTATTATAGCATAGCGCATAGGAAAAATACTCAGTAAAAATATGTTTGTTGAACAGACATTCGTGTTGAATAGACATACAATGCACACACAAAAACCAACTCAAGTTCTAAGAAGTTTTTAATTTGAGACAAGGTAGGGTATTTTTTACTTGGAGTACCATGGTCAACACACATGAGTTAGTAAGTATTGCTTTGGTTAAATGTGATAAAAACTTTATACATTTTAACTCATTTTAATATTTTACAAGGTCCTTCTTTTCATAGATAGGATTTAAAATCCAAAGTCTAAGAACTGAGAAAAGAAATCTTAACTTCTGATTAATATAATGAAGCTTTGCACAGTGGCAGTATCGTAGTCAATGAGGTTTATCCGAGGTGCTATTATTGCTAATTGATTAATATAATGAAAATACCATTTTGAAATAACTTCCTCTTATTTTAGAAGTCTATTTCAGATAGTCCCATGCCTACAAAAGTCAAGCGTGTCTGCTCCCACCCCTAAATTAAAAATTATAGTGGCACTAACTTTTAAATAAATAAGCCATAATTTGCTATACAGTACAGCAAAGTCCCAGAAAGCTGAATTTTACTTAATTTAAATTAGCAGTCAGGGAAAGGAAACAAATATTATTTAATAGGTCTTAGAATCCAGGCATTAGGGCGCCTGGGTGGTTCAATGGGTTAAAGCCTCTGCTTTCGGCTCAGGTCGTGGTCTCAGGGTCCTGGGATAGAGGCCCGCATCGGGCTCCCTGCTCAGCGGGGAGCCTGCTTCCCCCACCCCCCCGCTCTCTCTCTGCCTGCCTCTCTGCCTCCTTGTAATCTCTCTCCCTCTGTGAAATAAAAAAAAATTAAAAAAAAAGAATCCAGGCATTAAAATAAAATGGGAGGACATACTTGCTAAATTTAATCATGAATCATATAATCAGTGAAATATTAAAGTCTATAAATAATTATAAATATTATGTGTATGCAAAATCAATAAATTATCATTCACTACTGAATTACTATCAGTCTAAGTCCCTAGAATAGTAAAAACATTGTTCCTCAAACACTTCTTGGTGATTTCCTCAATATATACACTAATGTTCACTCCACAATTTGACAGCAAATGCTGCATAATTAAGGAATTTGTGTCCCTTGAGGCACGGCTAGAGACATCTCCAGACCCCTAGTCTTTAACAAGAACCCCTTCAAAAAGTGAAGTGATATAAATTCCAAATTCTGGTTTTGACCCAGGACACACACAAACACAAGGTGTCATTTTGCTGGAAGAATTACAATATATTCAGCCTATAGGGATTCACTAGAGTGGCTGTTCTTTAAAAGCTTGTTAGAAATTTTACTTTCAAAATTCCCTTTGTTAGCAAAGTGCTCTGCTTCTATGAGAGAACCACCAATACACTCTGTCTCGGGGTAGGTAAGTTTGATGGTTCAAGTAAATGCATCCACCCTGATGTATTCAGTTAATGAGGTGCCAAAGATGTTTGTATTCAGAAACAGTTGATATTCAGTAGAACCTCCAGAGTTGAACTACCTCCAAAGAAAGATGAAATATTTATGTAAGGGCCTGTGGTTCCATCTCTGTTTAATACTGTTAGGGCATGGGAACAGAGGCTTGGTAGCTGATCTAGAATTTCATAAACATATTTGGTGGAGCTGGTACTTTTCTGGATATTATGCGTCCTTTTTGGTGAATTTGAGTGCTGATGGAACACCAACCCTATGACCACACAATTCTACCAAGCAGTGATGTGGAATCAGAATCAACACTTCTGACTGAACTCTGAGCTCAGGCATTTAGATAATCCCCTCAACATCAGAGGTAACTCCCATAGCATTCCATTGCTCTTTTGTAAGGTAGTCTAAGATAAAGCACATGAGATGCTTTACAAACTATAGAGCACCACAGGAATGCAAGCTGTCACTACAGTGTAAAAATTTATACTGAAAACTAGTTCCAATAATAATACGGATAAAAACCTCTGTCAATTCTAATGCCAGAAAAAAATTAAGGAATTGCCCTACAGTTTACCTGTTTGAAAATCTGAATAATCAGAGAACCTCACTCTATCTTAATTCTCCTATTAACAGCGTTATATCTTATCTGAAACTAATAATAATGTTTTTCCTTATAAAACATAAAAACCAGCTTTTGTATAAAAAGACCATTTTACTTGACATTAGAGATTAGTGACTCTATTCCTAACTCTGCCATATTCTTGACAATATCCTTTCATCTCCACAAACCTTGTCCTCCTCTATAAAATGGGGATAATGCCCCTTTCCTGCAGAAGTTTCATGAGGGATTAAATGAGATATGCCAGCTTTGTAAATTTTATAAAGCACTTCAGAAAGAGATTTTACTATATAACTAAACAACTGAAATTAAGAATATGAAATCATAGGTGTTAGAGATCAAATTGATAATTAGCTATCATAACTAAAACATACATAGTATCAGTAATCTTTGCAAAGTATGCTCTGAAATAGGCTTAGAAAAATGTTAAAGTCACTTTGTTTACAGAAATTATTAATTGGCCTGGTGTAAAACCGATGCTCAAGTGTTCAGAATGAAGGAATATTTCTTTAACCCACTGAGCCACCCAGGCGCCCGAAGGAATATTTCTTTAATCCCAATTGCTAAAGGATGAGGAAAAGGGCCATCACATATAGAAAAAGTAACATACATCTTCCTGTTAATTTCCAGAAAGCCAAGGGGAGCCTAGGGTGTGTGATCTATACATTAAGTATCTAGATTAACCCCCAACTAAAAATATCTGGACTGTGAAGTAATTAATTTGATCAGAATGCACAATGTATCCCTAATATAAAAACAGGTATTTTGTCATTTCTTCTTTATATGATCATGTTTTAATGTGGGAGAATAAAACACACATCTATCAGCAAAATATTTGTGCCTGAATTACTCTGTATCATGAACAAGTAGGCTATTATATCCCTTCATCTTTTTTTTTGATGACTCACAATATCCTTGAAAATGTTTCCTTGAATCCAGCTTGCAGTATACCTTAAAAATTATTTGATATAGACATTATCTATAGAATACATTTTAATATTCATATCCTAATAGGTTATAAGCATCCTAAATTCCTAAGATCCCTTTTCAGCTTATATTCCTAGCCAAATCATCTAAATAATAACAAGATTGATGGGTCTTAAGAAAACAACTGTAAGTTCAAATATGTATTAGAATCACCCTGCATGATGGGGTTTTAGAAAAGCATAGAAAATTTTGTGGATTTACTTTAGTCAGCTAAAAGACATTGAGAGTAAAAAGCTATTTGAGATCATTAACATTGGTCATCAGCTTAATTTTCCTAGTTTTGAAAAGTATATAAACTTCGATTTTTGAGACTATACGAAGCTTCAGAATTCAGAAACACTTCTAAAACACCATGATGTGCGATTACATCCTTATTCTTTAACTCTGCACTGACCTGATGCTGCAGGCCTCAGAAGAAGTTGATTAATTAAAATTCCTGAAAGTTCTGAACAACAACAACAACAAAAAACACACACGCATACTCACACACACACCTTTGTGCTTTAGAATAATAAGGATGTTCATGGTCTTCAGGAAATCTAGACCAGGCTGTATTTATTATCTATATTAAATGACAAATAAAAATGTAACTACAGGAAAGTCTAAGATCATTGATGACAGGGCAAAAAGATGTCTACACATAGCAGCTTAGAGAGGAATAACTTTCATGTGCAAATATGGTTTGAGGCCTAATGACTGAGAGATTTCTTTTCCAGACTCTAAATATGCAAGAGTAAAGTACCCTGGATAATGAAGCACAAAATTAACAGACTTAGGGAAACTTTTTTCTTTTTTCTAATACAATGACTCTACATAAATAAGAATTTTGGAAGTGCTGCACACAGGAGGGAAATATTTTACTGCAACTTTCCAACTGACCAGGCTTCCACATTGAGACTGAGTATTCCATTCACGTGGGAGAACAGGTTGTCACGTGCAAAGCCTCGGAATAACCAGCCAGGAAACCCTGTGGAAAAAATCGGGGTTTATATGTTTTCATTGTTTGGGGACTGGATGTTAACCACAGGCTTAAGAAATGGTAGTGCTGGGCAAGTTCACAGCAGAGACTTTACCAGAAAGCACTCTAGATGGAAATATCTTCGATAAAGGAAAATGCTAGTCCTTATCCAGACCTCACACCCCGGCAACACTAGCAAAACAATATTAATCGGAATAATAATTCTGAACGTCAAATCAAGTTCTGCCTGTCTCTACATCCCAAAGACATGGAAATGAAAAAATACAGAGATTGATACATTATCACAGTTTTAGTGATATAAATAACAAGAATAGATGATGCTAAAGATGAATTCCAAGGGCACACAGGACAAAATGGGAGTACTTATGAGGGACTGATACTGCTAATCATTTAAAAGTATGTAGTAAAGTTATAAAATAATAGGAAATAAATATACTCTAGCAAACATTTTTGGTAATATAAACAGATGTTTTAAAAACAGAGCTCTATCAAAGGATGTTACTTCAAATATTGGGGTTTTCCCCCCCTTCTGTTTTATTTTGTTTTTTATTTGCTTCCCTTATTTTAGCTATTCAAACAATTTATAGATATATTAAGCGACTTTTTTTTAAGTTGGAAATTCCTGTACTGGCAGTGGAAAATTCTGAGAACATTTTATGCCTCAACAGTGTCCTAGAGAAAAATGTGAAGTATCTATATTCGTAAACTTTCAAATGATAGCCACAGGAAACCAGCTTGCAAAATAATGCAAGGTCACTATCGAAATCTCTGTCACAGTGCCAAAGTGATCAGATTGTATAAGGCTTTCAACTCTACTCAAACTCCATATGAAGGAAGATAAATCAGGCAAGAGAAAGCACAAAAGGAAGGAGCAATATTCACAATGCATTTATCACATATACACTTATTTTTATAAAGCAAACTACATTAAGGTTAGTCAAAGATTAACCTACTGACTCAAGAAAGGACTTCTCTTCCAGAGTGCCTAAATATTTAAGGGCTGGATAAATGAGTCTAAAATTATGTTTCCAATATAATAATTTAAAAATAGCTTCATCTTAGATAACATTTTCATAACAAAAACTGTTACTTCAAAAAAAATCATAAGTCTCACTGGCCGAGACTTAAAGGGCCCAATATGGTTTCTTAGCTGGGTCACAGATGCTCTCATGAGAAGAACAGGATGGCCTTCTACTCAAGAATCTAAGCAATCCCATGCCCAGTGTGGCTGGCTGTTTAAATACATGATTCCACAATTACCTAGTGGCACTGAACTACTCCGAAGTGCACTTCAGAGAGAATATATTTTGGAATACAACATTTCTCAATATTTTTTGAAATGTTTTATCTTAAAGCAATAGTATTTACAGAGATCTTTGTGAGGGATATACTTAGTGAGGGACTCAGATATTCAAAAACCTAACTCTGAATTAATCCAGAGCATCACACAACCATGCACCTCGTCTACATGACATTTCCAGATAGTCCCTTTCCCCTCCCTGCCTCCACAGTTCCTTTCGTATATTGTCCTTGACTATATGGATCATGGTAATGATGTTATTCATATGGATCATGCTCTGATGATGATTATCTTCTCTGTGAAACTATACAAAAGAAACTTCTCTCTGGTGTCAGTATCAGGAAAAATTAGTGTGTATTTCACTGGTTTATTTTCATGTTATGGAAGCTGAAGTTTTATAACTGATGGTACTTTTCTCAAAGCACGTGTGTTAGAATGTTCATGGTTAAATTAGCAGCCCAATTTTCTTCCCTTATTTTCCCTTACCAATCTTTTCTATACATTTTTAACTTATTTCACATGGTTATGTTTTTATGTTTTGGTAGGTACCTTAAGTCACTTTTGATATTAAGGTAGAATTCAAAGTAGAAATTAAAATAAAATTAAATGAATATGCATAAACATGTTTTAACATATTCATTATAACCCTGTTTTCATTAAAATACAGCATTTTCCATCCATCAATCTCAAAATACCTTTGCTGCAATAAGAAACAACTAAAATGCAATTGATGTACAGGTGTTCGCTTATCCGTAGATTAAACAGAATTCAGAAAAGAGCAAATTATCTCAGCAAACTATTTGAAAATCTTGCCAGAGAATGAAAAGCAAGTGAAAAAAGGCTTCTAATTTAGCAATAAATAAATAACACCACAAATCTGAACTCCTAGACTTTATTTTTCCAAAAACCCACTGGATCCTCACTAATTTTACAGTCAAAATCCTGAGTTTTTCTGTTACTCAACTCTACAGGACCAATGAAGATGCATTTTGTTGGTAAGGAAAGCACATGGACAGCAGTAAGAATTCATAAGGAAAGGGACAGGGAAATTAAAAAACAAACAAAACTCAAATAAATTAGTTAAGGGTATACATGCCCTCAATATTGTGATACTTGAGTAGCACTATAAACATTGCAGTACTAATGGACAACATAATAACTGATGTTAAAACAATATTAGACAACAACCAAAAAAATTACTTTGTGGCATATAAACTTTTAAGAAAACAGAATGAAACCTCCTTGTCAGCCCTCCTGGTTTATTTAAAACTAAAAATGATAGCTTAATATATAATACTAACAAAAAAGATTTTAATTAAAATAACATAAACAAATAGCACCAATAACAACCATCTGGCTGACAAATATTTGACATTATCAAAAAACTCAGCTATTGAGAATTAGAGACTTGAAGTTGAGTTTTCACCATTCCAAAATTAAATTGTTACTCATAAAAGCAACAAAAAACAGACATGCAGTAACTGTTTATCAAATACCGCTTTAGATTTATGATGTATTAAAGGATTCAATGAATGATAAATAGTAATTCTTATTTTTTCCCCTTGAACATTCCTATTTCTTGATATTTTGTATATGCAATACAAAAAAATGGGAAATATAGAGTTACTTGTTCTTTGTAAAATATCCTACACACAGAGTGGCTGAAATATGTTCGAAATACTCAATCAAAATTAATACCTTTTTAAGTCAGAGCAAAGCAAACAAAACACTTTTCTAGGAGATTGGTAATGTAACTGAATTAAATTGTGAGATTAACAACTATTTGTTAATTTATTATATGTTATTATATAATTTATTATATGTTATTATGTTATTTATAACAACTATTTGTTATTTTATTAACAGAAACTGAATACTGTTTTCACTGATATTTAAAATTTTCAGTGACATTAAATCTGTCAATTATTCTTTGAACTCTTTTATGAAAAGTATTAAATTACTATTTCAACAATGTTTAGAATAATGATTTTTCAAATGTGTCCTCTAATGCAAATTTTATAAATGTATAACAAACATTTCCTGATTAAAATATAGTGATTTCACTCACAAAGACAGTAAATATATTTAAGTAATTTCTCGTAATAAATATGAGCACATTTAAGATTGGTTGAATAATCCAATGATTTTAACAACAACATAAGATCATTATACTGCACCTGATTTCAATACGTATCAACCCAAATTTTAATTAGAGTGTCTTACTGATCACAGCAAGAATGAGCTGGGAAAATGGATGAAACCCATGAGAAATATCAAATTATTAGTGTGATTATAATAGTTCCAATATTAAGAAAAAATCAGTTTACCTTAATCTTTCCCAAAATAAAAAGATATTTATTTTATTTAAAAATTTTTAAATTTAAATTCAATTTAGTTAACATACAGTGTATTATAATTTTAGGGGTAGAATTTAGTGACTCATCATTGCATATAACACCAAGTGCTCATTACATCAAGTGCCCTCCTTAATGCTCATCTCCCAATTACCCCAACCCCCAACCTACCTCTCCTCCAGCAACTCTCAGTTTGTTACCTAAGGGTTAAGTCTCTTATGGTTTGCCTCCCTATGTTTTTATTTTGTTTTATTTTTCCTTCCCTTCCCCTATATTCATCTGTTTTTTTTCTTAAATTCCAAATATGAGTGAAATCATACGGTATTTGTCTTTCTCTGACTGACTTATTTCACTTAGCACAATACCCTTTAGTTCTACCCATATTGTTGCAAATGGCAAGATTTCATTCTTTTTGATGGTTTAAGAACATATTTATTTTATATATACTTTAACTCAAATTAAAGGCTCATTTCCATTTAAAAATGAAAGAGTCCATTGATAGGCATCTCCTAAACTCAACCTCATTTTCCTTCTATATGGTAAGACTGTGAGTAGCTTTTACTTTTAGGTATAAAATACTTATCATGTTTGAAATACATTTTTAAAGAACCTAGATTAAGGTAATTGTTGTAACTGCATTCTAATTCTAGTGACTAAATACTCATTTTTCAAATGAGAAATTATATTACTCTAGCCTGGCTATTTTGCATTTTTTACTGTTGAAAGGGATAAAAATAATGAAAGACATCTTGCTAGCCTTTATAATTTCACTTATTACCAATAATTTCTATAGCTCCATTTGTTTTCCAAAGTGATACACTAATAGTTTTGATAACAAAAAATTACACACATACACACACACACTCCAGATCTTTGGGCCTACTATGGTCTTTGTTCAATGTAATTATCATTGCATCATATTTCAGATCAAACATCCAGATGTGCCCTTAGTTCACAGGCATGAAAACTGTACCCATTTCAACTTAGCTTCATAAGCCAGCCATGGCAAATGTGGAGACTGAGGATGGTATGTTCAAAGACTCTGTATAGCAAATTCAAAAGGACGACTTCAAGCAAAAAGTCCAAAAGCAGATCCTTCTCCTCATTATAAGGCATAGGTTTGTCTCCAATAGTCTAAAGGGTCTCTCAGACTAAACAGATATTTTGGGAGCTCTTCTCCTGTGCACAATTTTTCCATCACCTTCATGTCTGCATTGAATAGCTCTGATTACAGTAACATTTCATAGACTAAAACAAACCTTACATAGAGATCTCTATAAGTAAATGCCTGCTCTAGAAGACCAGCCTCTGATGTCAGGGAGTCATATTTGTCAAGGAAGCCTAATGTCAGAAAAAAACCCTAGTGTCTGTTAAGTCATTCTGAATAGAAATAGTCCTAGCTGGCCTTTCAGGTGCAGATGAAATAATGTGGGTCCCTATAAAGTAGAGCTCCCCATTCATCTAAATAAAAGCACTTTATGTTGCATTTGAATTTTCTGTCATTTCTAGTCACTTTACTTATATCAATGTATCTTATCATTTATTTACCCTTTGGAAAGTTAAGTTTAGGGTGGACTTTGTCACTATGATGTGGAATAACACCCCATGAAAATCTCAAATGGTAATGAAGTTTTGAAGCAAGAGCATTTTGAAGTGAGTCTTGGGTTTACTCACTAACCATTGAGGAGAAATGGCTTACCTTCATATAGGGCAAGACTTTTTCCTACCACGGAATGCCTAGTACTTTTATTTTGTTTTTGTGACCTTTAAGGCAAACTTTATAACCTGAGTTATGTGAGCCCTTTTACATGATCCATAATTAGAGTTAGGGGATCCATATACTGTTTAAAATTGTACATAAAATTTTGTGTGCAGTTAAGTATTTTTCTGAGAGCCCATTGCTTTTTTTATTTCTCTAATGGGCCTATTATCACTCTCCAAATTACAAATGGTTAAAGAGTCTAGATGAAGGGTGATTCAGATTGGGACACTGCTATATTGCCTCGGTGCTTTACCTTTAGCTTCCGGAATTATCCTCTCTTGCAGGTCCTCAGCCTCAGCAGTATGCTTTCATTAAGAACCCTATTTAGGCTAGACACTTAGGAAATCAAGAAACCATACTCTGAGAAAACGAGCTTTACGATTACATACAGAGGACAAAGAAATTCATTTCAGAAAGCACTTTCATGAGCTATCAGGACTCTAATAAATCATATTTTTGAAAAGACTTTAATATCAATAGGCAAGAGAAATACTATACACAGATGTGCTAAAATCTCCTCCCTGCTGAGTCCCCTAAACAATTTTGAAGACACTGATGAAGAACAAAAATCTAGAAAAAAAATAATAACAAACTTTACATAATCTAAGTAAACTATTAGAAAACAAAATCTTGAACTAAAAGTAAAACTTCAAAGTGGATAAACAATTGTTCCAATTTGGACCTGCTTAGAAAAGGAATAAGCTTCAAGGGCGAAACATTCTCTAGAGAGGGAAAAACAAACAAATAAAACAAACAAAACATTGCAAGGCTAACAGCTACTCATTACCACAAAAAAGTTCAAAAGCTATTAGTAAGTCTAAAATATCTGACAGATGTTATACAACTGAAAACATGTTTGCTAGAACCCACATCTGTTACAATCAATATGTCCCCTTTTCTGAAGTCAGCTTTGAAATTTATTCAATATTGACAATTTGTCAGAATAAGAATTTATCTCCCTGGTCTTTAAAACTCATGCAGCTCACATAAAACCTTCTTTGAAATGAGTGATTTACAGTAACTAGGCATTTAAAATTTTTGGTTGCATTTCTGCAATGAACTGACCAACTCATTATATGATTATCAAAATTACCTTCTTAAAGACGAAAGTTGGCCTACTTGAAGCAGGCTATCCAAAATCTAAATCCATTTCACTAGCCTACCATTTATCAGTGTGAAACTGAATACAGTAAAAGAAGATGATTATTAATATTACTATAAGATAATTAGTAAATCTTCACTGATCTCTATTTTTATAATTCGACATGCTTCTTTTTAATCTTCCTGGCCTTAAAAAACTGAGAAGAAGAAATATTTATTTTATTCATTATTGACTCTCCTCACACTTTCCTGTTATCTCATAATTGGATCTGGTTTTCCCTGGAGGCCACACCACAGTGTGAAGATGGTGTCAAGGAGGGGACTGCTGTGCTCAGTCTGTCTCAGTGTCAGCATCAGGGCCTCTCTGCCTCTGGCTGCCTTGATCTGCCCTTTGTTAAGATAAGCTCTCAGAGGGCGCCTGGGTGGCTCAGTGGGTTAAAGCCTCTGCCTTCAGCTCAGGTCATGATCTCAGGGTCCTGGGATCGAGGCCCGCATCGGGCTCCCTGCTCACTGGGGAGCCTGCTTCCTCCTCTCTCTCTGCCTGCCTCTCTGCCTACTTGTGATCTGATTGCTCTCTCTCTGTGTCAAATAAATAAATAAAATCTTTAAAAAAAAAAAAGATAAGCTCTCAGAGGCCACAGGTCACAGAGCACAGGTACAGGAAGTGCAGGTACAGGAAGCAATAGGGACCCTGGAAACCTTCTCTCACCCCACCCCTGATATGTTCACCACCCCCCATCCCTTCATTGCTATGAGGATGCTGTTGTGATTGGAGTTTGTAAAGAGTTTCTACATATTTGGTTGATCTAAAAATAAAAAGCACTTCATCTAGGGAAAAAAAATATTTAAAAGGCATAAAAACTGCCTGCATTGGTCATTTCTTTAGGTCTCAATTTCCTTATTGGTCCTCTATGCACATGTAATTAAATCTTGGTGTTTTTTTTTTCATGTTATTCTGGCTCATGTCACTTTAATTCTTAAATCAGCTAGAAGAATTATGAATGGTAAAGAAATTCTCTTCTCCCCAACATGCCAGGATTACCCAGAATATATACTTGCTGCTCAGTGAGATGAGTTTTGTCTTTGTTTTTCAAATGAATTCCATCATTTCTCTAACAGAATTTTCCTCAGGGCCATTCACAGGCAATACTTCAGAATGAAAATATCTTCTTCTGAAGAACTTTTTAATCATGTGTTAGTAACTAACAGTATCACATACAATCACAAAGTTTAAAGAGAAATGAGTGGGCAATCTTCTGTATAATAATCACTTCACTAATGAAGTTACTACCTTTATACATATATTTGTAAAGACTGTAAACTCAGACTGTTCCCTTAAAGCTAGATAGAGAAATCAATCACATTATTTTCCTCTCATCTCTCAGGTGCAATAGTATGGGAGCATGAACTATCACTGCTTCAGTTTTCATCTCAAATAGTGGATGTCTATCATTAAGAAGACACAGTAAGTGTAACCATGAACACGAGCTTCATGATCTTTATCAGCTAGCAATTATAGCCCTCTGCAAGCACATGGCTCAATTCACAATAAAATCCTCTATCCTCTCGAAGGAACATATTTAATTTATAATGAATGCTAACTAGCCTTTGATAGACAGCAATCTGATTCATACTTTTACAGGTCGAAGGTGCCTGGCTGCTGCTTTTCCTTTTGCCTCTGATCTCTTGAATTTTAAGCTTGTCCTCAGCAGAAAGTGGACCTCTTGAAAGTCATTTGCTGGGAAGAGCAGGCAAGCGCTTTCCTCAGCTGCTCTCAGCAGTCTTGCTGTACCTGAGAGGGAGCAAGGGAGTAGCCAGGAGAGCTCGTGTCACTGGCAGGCTTTCAGAGAGTCCCAGAGCCTCTGCATCCAGAACCTTACCCTGCTGCTGCATAACTGGAGATGCCTCTTCTTCCTCTCTCCCCAAAGGAATACAGTCCAACAGTAAGTGCCTTCAGGACACCTCAAACTTGCTCAATGCCAGTTTGGCAAAATAGTTACAATGAAGCCAAAAGATTTACCAGTTTAATTTAAAAGAGCTATAATCTCCCTTCCAAAAAGCCTCAGCTGCAAAAACAATGTAAAGACAGAAGAAGCTCTATTCCTTCCCTTTATTAAGAAAAACGTATACCTTTAAAAATTTAATAGTGTCTTTTTCTACACAGAAATCATCATCAGAGGATCCTGAGGACCTGAAAAACATTATGTCATTCACACTGAGAATAACAGTAGTATCTTTTCAAACAGGCAGAACGGAAACAAGGGCCAGGAGGGGTTGGTTACTCTGTCACCCAAGGTCACACACCCAAATCTCTGATCCAAAAGACTGCATTTTCCTTTCTTTCTTTTCATCTGGGCTCTCTGTTCGCTATATCTGAACAGTTTTTCCTTTAATCCACAGCTGAACATCAAGAAACACAGGCAATTCCATGCTGTGCTCTAAAATCAGGACTGTCGATTAGGAGAAACCAGGCCTTGGCAGCCTTTGTCTAAACACTTCAAAATAACAATCTATACAGAAACTGGTATCTTTCTATCTTTAAGAAGATTACGTTCTGAAGCTTTCTAATTTTAGTGAAATTCAGTAAACAGGGAAAAGAACTGTCTTTTGTTGATCAGAAAATTACAATATATACTTTCTGAATTGTGTATTATACACACGCATACACACACACACCATGTTGAAAGTTAAATAATAAATTGCAGTCACTTTAATGTACTCTTCAGGTAGTCACTTACAACACGAAACATGAAAATAACTTCATATAATGCAACTCAATGATCACCACTATATCCTAAAATGATGATATATTTGTGTAATAGCACATTAAAAGCAAACTATTCCTTATTCTATACTGATAGGCTCTAAATGAAGCATTTTAATATCTTACTCTTGGGATAATTAAACAATATATTCCATTAATTTTACATTTATGTATAAGATTAATATAGCTTAATTTACCTGCTCCTGAGTGCAACGTATGAAGTAGGAGAAACTGCAGAAACCCAGCAAACATAACAGCAGCATCGGAGTGGTTAAATAAATGCTACTGGCATCAAATCACTAAATTCTAGCTAGCAAAGGCAGCAAATCCACAACACAATAAAAAAATCCACCAAAAATGCAAAAGAAATTTTAAAATTCCCCATGGTCCTTGCATTCTAAGTCAAAACCAAAAAAAAAAAAAAAAAAAAACCCTGCAGGGTNACTAAACAAGGCCATAAATGCTGCTGTCATCAAAACAGATCTCTGCAGTGTACAGATTCTCATTGATTACCGCATTAATCTATAGTGCTCTGTGCTATACTAAAGATAGCAAACACCAAAGCTCTGGTAAGTCTGTAATTAACCATTTCCTGAAACAATGTACAGAAGATGTTACCTTTCTATAGGCAGAGACACGAAATGAAACGAAATGAAAAGCTGTGGTCCCTTAAAACTAGCACAGGAGAAAAGACTCAGGCATATGCCTAAAGAGCTCCTCCTACTATCTCCCCCAGTGACACTGCACTGAGATATCCATGGGCTAAGATAACAAAGTCAAGAAGACCCCTGCTGGCTTGTGGACCAGAGAAAACTCACCTGAAATGATTTGTTCCCATTATCAATCACTGGCCATGGTCCTGCCAAGCTCTGTGTAACAGATCATTTCCCCTGCAGTTTCCCTGAGAGGTCTTACTCAGCTCAATGACAACAACTGGCACCAGGAGGCATCAACCAGGAGTCCAGGAGTGATTGTTGAGAACACAGACAAAAGTGTTCCGGTATGGCCAGTCTAGTGCCAATAGTGGCTCATCTCCAGGGGGCAAAAGGACAAATAAGTTTTGCCAGGGTGTTGGTGGGTGTGGGGTGGGGGGGTGTCATATTCAGCATTTTAAAAGATGCAGTTTTTTGATGATTGTAGAGTCACAAATCATAGTCTTTTTCACAACTTACAGATATTTCTCACTGAGACACAGAATCATTATTCTCTGTTAGGTCACTACATTTATTCAATCAACTTCATATCATGTGTTACAGAACAACAGCAACAATAACAACAAATATTAGTTGATCTGAAATTATGTCACTCCTGAAATTTCGTTTTTATAATGGTACATCATTCAGGTTCCAGAGACAACAATGAACAATGATACACTTCTCTAATTACTGGGGAGTATTGAAAAGTTGAGGCAAACTGTTTCTAGTTTGTTTTATAAGATTAAATGATAAAATGATAATAAGGGAAGAATTAAGAACCATCTTTATTTAAACTAAAAGCACTGTGTTTAAATAAATTATATATACTTGTCAAAAATAACTACCTGATAAGAAAAAAATTAATACTGAACCATGGATCATCTCACCATCACCAAATTAACGGCAAAATATCGGCCTCACACAAATCGGCAAACCTGAATGTTTTCAACACCTTAAGAAAACATGTCTTTAGCCTCTATTTAGAATCTTTGCTTTTTCTTTACCCTAAATAAGTATGCTTAAACTGGCTTAAGTTAAAGACTGGCCAAATTGTTGCTGGGAAAACAGAAAGAGAAAGAAATATTATTTGAATGATTGTTATGTGCCAAATATTGTGCTGTGTTAATTTTACTTACTTCATGTCATTCTCATAGGTATATGGCAAAATCAGTATTACTTACCACATATTACTAATGAAGATCAGAAACACTAATTAACTTGCCCTAGGTCACATGGTTTATAAGGAAGAGAGCTGGAATTTGGACTTCACTTTGTCTGACTTGAACGTCCATGCAAAGGCTTTTCACTACACCATGATAAGTAGGAGTTACTGCCAATTATTTTGATAGATTACCTCAAAGTTAAAGTGCCTGTGACTTGGTGTGGAAAACCATGGTGATTCAGGGGCCTACAATCATTTACCTCTATTTCCAACATTTGAAGCCAGTGAGGATTTTCTAGAGCTGTTTATGGGGCTGAACTCTTATCCTTGCTGAGTTTACATTTCTTTCACAGTGGCCCTGTCATAGAGAACACATTCAAATGTCATGGTCTAGAGACTGACCTGCTGGCTCAGCAAGTATACTGAATATAATCTATGGAATCACTAAACAACCAATTTACCAATTTCCCCTAGGTCCAAGTGATACCATATAATTTTGTTTGATCGAAATGTAAGAATCTACAGACTTTATAGACCTATGCAGGCTAAGCCAACTGAATTAAAATATCTTAATTCACTGCATGTGACTATTATTGTATCTGAGTTTTGAGGTATTTCTTTTTTGTATTTTCTCATATTTCTTTTTTTCTCATTAACTGGTATGAACTTATTTGAGATTATAAAGTCATTTTGAATGCTATTAATCTAATATTTTCCTCTCATTCCATGTCATGAATTTATATTAATTTGGTATAATTATCTTGAATTCCCTAAAGTGCCTCCATGTGAGGAAATTAATCAAATGGTAACAAATTGTGTTTCTAACAAAAGATACTTGGTAAACCAAATAAGGTCTTTGAAATGGTGTACATAGCTTTCATAACCAGAGTTAAAATACAGAATCAATATGAGAAGGGGCTAATATTGACTTTATTTTAAAATACTCTTTCACTTATTCCTGGATACCACATACTCTGTGATCCTATGCATAGTAACAAGTGTCAGTCACTGAGGATACTGTCCACATACACATAGAAAAAGAAAACCCTTCCATTTTTATCTTGTCAATTCAGTAATTTATATTAACAATATTTACTTATTTAAAGCATTTCTATCACTCTGTCCATTTTGAACCACACATATCCCACCTTGGGGTTATATATTTCATAGCCTCTCACTCAGCTGTGATTCCACAGCCTTTCAAAAACCAGCAGACTGATTTCCCTGGGGAGAGAACACATAAAGCCTAACATCAATTATAATTTTGAGCTTGCTTCACATACACCATTTGACCTTGTGCTACTATGGTACAGGTCAAGGCCTGTGTGGAAGGATTTCAGCCTTATCAAGAACCCGGAATCTATTATTTTAAAAAAGTAACATAAACTTCCTATTTTTGGACTGAATTATCCACTAATGATGACTCTAATTTGTCAAGTATTTCTTACTTTCTGTATTAGCATGAGGTAGCAAAGCATGAAATACACTGACTACAAAACAAAACTCATGCACAATTAAACAACTTGCTATTGTTTTTCCTTATTTTCAGAGAATATTGGCAATCTAATCTTTAAATCTTTTTGGGTTGGGTATTACACAAGAAAATAAATCACGAGTGTGATTAATCATCTTACAATCTTTAGAGCTATATTACAAATCTAATCATCTCTTTTCAGAGAGGAACAAAGATAAAGTTGGTAGCTAGAAACTTTATTGAGAAAATGGAACAAAATCACGCCACACCTGGCACACACAGAATGGGAGTATTTACTCTGGAAAAATAGATACAGGGGGAGTGTTAAATATATGTTTCTGTCCAACTCTTAAAAATAATGCAGTGGGATTCCCGTGCCCCAAACTCATTGTTGCTTACCAGTACCTGCTCCTCGGACCTTGACTCTTCCCTCTTCGGAATCAACGGACCTCACTTCTCCCCACCCTTCCGAAGAGATGGGTATCCCAGGTGCACACATGGCAGCAACCTTGTAAAGAAATTCAGCCTGGGGATTTTCAGCCTTGCTTTTAAAGAAATCCAAGATCTTATCTAAGAAGAGTACAAAGTGCCTCCTCCACCACTCCACTTACATCATTGAACAATAGCACCAAGTCGTGGGTCAGGAGCAGTAGAAAATGGAAACTAAAAGAAAATATTGGTGTAAGCATACGAAAATCTCTTTGCATGACTGACTCAGGTCATTGCAGGCACTGTGCAGCTATGCAAAGTACTGCTTGGATAAAATACCAGACATAAGCCTCAGTGGGCCTGGTGGTGTGGAGACTGGTAGCATTTACTGAGGAGAAGCATATTGACATCTCTGTTGGGTTTTAACCAGATCCACAGGATTCAGGAAATAAGCTCTCTGCCAGATGACACTATGCTCCTAGCCATTCCTTCTGTTTACTTATCCTCCAAATTGCTCTAACTAGTGGCCTTTCTCCTGCTGTGAGCTTATTTGTGGAGAGGGCTAAATAAAGGATTTTTATGACAACAAAATGGCCATTAGCCCATAGGATGATTTCTTAAAACATAACTCTTCTACTTTTGTTTAGTACTATTAAAATCAATTAAATGACAGAGTTTCTTATTATTATATCTTTGATTTGGGAAGAAAAAAACAGTCTGTTTCTTCCTGAAGAAATATTTGAAATTAGCCTATCTTTGAACATATGTACATATTCTTTATATATTATTTTTCTCTTATTTACATAAACTATTAAAGGTAGATTCCCTCTTCCTATTGTTGTATTTTCCTAGTGGAGGCAAATACTTTTAAATAAATAAATAAATACACACACACACACACACACACATACACACACACACACATATATATATTTATATATATATATATATATATTTTAATTTTCCCCTACTATATGTGACCTGCACATTTCTAGACTGTGAAGAGCTGTACCTTCTTTCAGATGGAATGCAAACTCCTAATTTATGGGAAAAAGAAAGGAGTTATATTTTTCCAGTTATAACGTAGTCCTTTCATTAAAACAAACAGGTAGACATATTTTAATTTAAGCATATTACTCTGCAAGTAATCATTACTTTTTGGATTTTAATGCAGAGAATGCTGTAAAATGTAAAAATAAAGTATATCATGTATTTCACACTTCCTAAAGCATATTCATGTGCTTCAAAACAAATCTGAGAAGTGACCAGGATAAAAGGCATTATAAGAGAATCAACCATTTATAGAAACAGACATGGGAGTATGTACCAAGACTGACTTGTCTAGAAACTAAACACCTAAATCACCAACCTAAATCTTCTATTTCACCAAATTTTTATTTTCTAACTAAACTTCAGTACTAATAGAAACGCCAGAAAGTACAGATAAAACTTATTACAATCAAGTGACAATACCATTAAGGTTGAAATATTAATCACATACAGTACCCTAGAAATTATGGTTTGTTTTCTTTTTTCTCCACAGTCCTAGCAATTAATGCAAAAAAAAAAAAGTCTGATTTCAAATCACAAATCTCTTACAACTGTACTTTGAAGTAATAATACTGTATTGAATTTCTAAGTTCCATGTAATATATATTAAGGAGAATGGCACTGAAGTACTATATAGTAAATATATACATTATTTCCTTACTCTTCTCAAATACTTACAAAAGTAAAAAAACATCTCTGCTCATCTATAGCTGGCTCATCTATGTAATGTCCTCTGCTGGTCACAATCATATCTTATAAAAAAACAAGGCATACCTCCACAGAGATAAATACATCACGTAATTTTAAGTAATGGGGATGTCTAGATTATAACATCCTGATGGGATGTAAATAAAGCATCTGATTCTCTGTGGGACTACAAACTGAAGACTGTCCATGTGGAAATAACGTGTTGCTTCTGCCATTTTGTGAGCCACACTGCATTGTATTAATATTTTGGCATCAAAGGCAGGACAAACTCTGGGTGAAAGAGGGTAAATATATTGTTTTTCAGTCTATGCATGTGTAAACTCTATCATCTTAGTAAAATCAAAGTTCTTAATCTTTACAACCAGTAGCAGAATATAGTATTTGTGAAAAGTTATAGCATAAATACAAGTTCAGATTCAAGGTGTACCTCTTCTGAGACATTTTCATTGACTAAACAATCCATGTGGTTCTCCTCATTGTTTTTCACTTCCCTTCAGGTCTTAACAGGAGAGCTCCATATTGGGCTTTATTCTATTATTCCTCAAAAGTTTTGTTGATCCCTGCATGCATTCATAATTTCTTTCATCTAGCAAAAATTCTGAATATTGGATATGCTAAGTGCTAGAGTAAAGAGAAAAAGAGCCACACCAGGTCTCTTACTTGAAGGATTAAGCGCTATTATTATTTCCATACTACAGATGAAGAACCTGAGGCTTAGATATGATACGTGACATATCTAGTCCATGGCAGAGTACGAATTTGAATTTAAAAATAACAGTAATAATCAAAGCTAATCTTGCTTTAGATCACAATATCCTTAAGTATGGGAACAAACTTTTACCTATCTTCTAGTACAAGACTGTTCTTGGTGGTTCATGATTGAGGCAAGTGAATCTACACTACGTAAAATGCATAGGATATTATAGGCTGAGGTCTTTCATGAGACTATAGCATGGCTCGGCCTTGCCTTGACCTCAGAATACCAGTTCAGAGATATTAAAGCATGGTTCAGAATGAAAGGTAGCCTCATCAAATGTAGAATAATCACAGGGCACATTACCTTTAAAGGTGGGGTGAGAAGTCCTTAATTATAGAAATTTTGGCCAAAGTTTGCATTGGCCAAACCTACTTGAACACACTTATTTTTGGCAACATACTTATTAAAACGATTACTGCTCTGCAGAGATACTAGATGGAAAGGGAGGGAAGTACTGGATTCTGGTTTTATAGATTCAAAGTTGATTTTTGAGGACCATGTTGTTCATTTGGGTAGTTTCTGTAGTAAAAGACACTCTTCCATGTCCTGCTCTGTCACTGGGCTATCTGCGATTCTGCTGCCACAAATCACCAGCTCAGCTATCTCCTTCCTGACCCACATGGATATGTTTCTGGACCAAGGTCTTTCATTTATTCATTTCTATATAATCACACTGAAGCAACTGTTCTGAAGGATTCTAAGCTAAACCAAACCAAACAAACGTAAAACAAAGCAGAAAGTCCAAACAACATATTCTGGGAAATCCTAATCATATATATCTGGACATAGAGTAAACCTATATTCAAACTACAACTAGGGGACTTTGTGGAGTAACAAAAAAGGGTTAGTTCTAAAGATATAAGAATGAATAAAATATAGGTGACCCTTGATTTACAATGGTTTGACTTTAAATTTTTCAACTTTATGATGGTATGAAGGCAATATGCATTCAACAGAGATCATAGTTTGAATTTTGAATTTTGATCTTTTCCTGGACTAACAACATGAGGTATGATAGTCTCTCATGATACTAAGCAGTGGCAGTGAACCAGAACTCCCAGTCAGCTATGGGATCACCAGTGTAAACAACAAAAAACAACCATTCTGTACCCAAACATTCTGGTTTTTTTATTTTAGGTACAGTTTTCAATTAAATGGGATATTCAAACACTTTATTGTAAAATAGGCTTTGCGTTAGATGATTTTGCCCAACTACATGCTAATGTAAGTGTTCTAAGCACATTTAAAGTAGACTAGGTGAAGCTATGAAGTTTAGTAGGTTAAGTATTAAATGCATTTCAATTTAACATTCTCAACTTATGATGGTTTCATTGGGATGTAACCCCATCCTAAGTAAAGGAAGAACTGTATTAAGATTTAGGAAATTAATATATTTGATTAATGTTTTCTTCCCAGGATTGAGAGCTACAATTATATCTACAATTTCTTGAGTCATAAGGCTGCAACCTACCTTATATCAGCATTCATAGTTTTCCTACAAGGCTGTGTTGGATACCAGAAGCCACTCTGCCTATACAATGCCTAGCCTGAGAAAGTGTGAAAGAATAAAAACACTCAAAGAATTTGTTGCTATCAAAGCACTCTGAAATTCTGAAATACAGGTATGGGAATGTCAAGCTGTGGTAATGAAACCATTTACAATATAAAGGAATGTAAGGACCCTATGAATGTTGCTATTCTTTGTCTCACAGTGTGTTAGAGGACAAGCATGCATGAAAAGGATCTTTCAAGAACTGGTCAGTTTTATACCTGCCTTGATCTGCACTAGCTTCTAAGCTAAGGAGACTCTCTTCTAAGCTAGCTATCTCCCAGACCCTGAACTAACCACATGGAGAAACTGAGTTGAAACTGGGGATCAGAATAGCACATATGCTGAGGCGCCTGGGTGGCTCAGTCAGTTGAGCATCTGCCTTTTGGCTCAGGTCATGATCCCAGGGTCCTGGGATCGAGCCTTGCATCAGACTCCTTGCTCAACAGGGAGCCTGCTTCTCCCTCTCCTCCCCACTCATGCTCTCTCTCTCGCTATCTCTGTTCCTCTCTCTCTCAAATATATTGATAAAATCTTAAAAAAAAAAAAGTATAGCACATATGCCAAAATGTCAGAGAGTGGAAGGATATGGGCCAGGGCAAGGTAGGGAACACTTCAGAGAGGATCTTTTTAAGGAAATGAAGAGATGAGGGGAAAAGATGAGTGGACGTTGAAAGGGAGATTAAAGAGAAAAATAGATGGTAAAGGCAGGTCAGTATTAAGGATAGTGATTACTCTGTAAACCTGACTCACCGACCACAGAATGTTTCTCTAATTCATACCCTCTGACTGATCCTATTCATTTTCTATAGGAGACCTAACAAAGCAGGACAATATGAAACTGAGTGCTTTTCATGGTGCTGAGATATTTAAAGGATAATGAAAAGTTGACCATTTCAGCCTAAAGTGTGGTGCAAATGCTTTAGCCATTAATTCACTCCTCTGTAAAGGATAGAAAACATGCTAAAAGAAAAAGGAATCTAATTGACACAGACAAAATACTGAGTGCCATTTCTTAGCACTGTCTGTTCCTTGTAACTTAAGTTATTGATTATAGCAAAATGGGAAGGATTTTCAACATGGAGCTAGATAGGAAAGGTATTACAGAATAAGGTTATCATTGACCAAGGACCAAATTTAATGTAAATTTCTTGTCCTGGGATAAAATCGTAATATGGGCAATATAAATTCAGTCTACAAAATCTACCTAAGGAACACAATGAGATTTCAATTCCTTACAAGAAATTTATTGATTTTTCACCCAAGGTTCAGATAGAAAAAGGTTCCTCATTTATCTGAGCTGTGTGAAATTTAATATTAATCCCTTTTTGTGGGGGAAGCACTCTGAGGGTGATGGCCTTATGCACAGAGGTCAGTTCCAATTACCTGCCTCTTACAAGGGCAAAATTGCCTCTGGTGACTCTGTGTTTTTAAACCCAAACCCTGAGACATTATAAGTCTTTATTCAACCAGAGGTGTTGCTGAAGTATCACCCTATATACTTAAGGTTCAGCTTTCTCCTTTCATTTCTGACTCTTGGGGATTTCTCTTCATGCAAACTCAGTTATGCCTTTTTAAATAAACATTACCTTTTCACCATTTATTGGTTTTTTGCAGTGGAAATTATTTTGTTTGTTTTTAATTTCTTTAGCTTAGGCAGCCATATAACCATACGTAGTTTCAAATGGTGTGTTGGGTAACTTTTTCCTTTTGATATGTTGGCAGTTTAAAGTCTCACTTTCAAAAGTTCAAAAGCCATTAATGGTATATATTTATTTGTCTTTATGGGATATAATTCAAGTACTGCTATCTAGTGAGTAACAATGACTTTTTTATTATCCTGTGGCCCAAATACCAACTTTCTACAATCATGGACGTGAGCTACTTCTTCACTAAGGAAACAACCAATAAAAAGGCTAAGTAGAAACATTAGGGCACATAGGACGAGACTTCAAATGGCAAGTTATTAAAGAACGCACAAAGTAAAGGAGAGAGAGAAGATCACTTACATGATGTACAAGCTAATTAACTAAATGCTATAGAGAAACTTGCATTTCCACTTCATTATTTCTATACCCCATTTCCCCTTTCTATTTATTTGTATCCACTTGTTGTCTTTTTTTGTTGTTGTTTTGTTAGAAGTACTTTTAAATCCTTTCAAGAATTAAACAAAACAAATTAGAACCAGTGATTTCCCAGAATAGGAGACTCCCTAAGTTCTACCTCAATCAAATTTCCAACCAGGGGTGCCTGGGTGGCTCATTCGTTAAGCATCTGCCTTCAGCTCAGGTCATGATCCCAGGGTCCTGGGATCAAGCCCTGCATCAGGCTCCTCGCTCTGCAGGAAGCCTGCTTCTCCCTCTCCCACTGCCCCTGCTTGTGTTCCTTCTCTCGCTGTGTCTCTCTGTCAAATAAATAAAAAATCTTAAAAAAAAAAATTTCCAACCAAACCATATAAAAGAGCTGCATTTTCCCTGTTTTCTACTATGACTAAAGGACCACGGTACTACTGGTTTGTTTATTCCTTCCTCAGCCCTTCTAAAAATGGTATGTGTGCTCCAGGTCCAAGTAAAACACACATAAAATCCTCCCTCTACTCAAACACAGTACAGTATTGATTTCAAACAATAAATACTATGCTACAAAGCATAAATAAGACAAGTGTAGAACTGAAATCTACAGAAACCACAGAGGTGAGTGAAGCGTGGGATCCGCTGACAGGGAGACCAGCACTGGGTAGAGGTGGCTGCCACCGCAATGCCTGTCCCCTGACCAAAGCTCCCCCAGGTAACTGGGCTCAGAACAACTTCAGTCAGCCTCCCAGAATTGCTGCCTGAAAGGTGTGCACCCCGTTATTTACGAAGCAGAGGAAACTGTGGAAGAGAAAAGGCCTCTGCTATATATTCTGCTGAAATGTCACTCAAGAAATGATAAACTAGGTGGTGCCTGGGTGGCCCAGTGGGTTAAAGCCTCTGCCTTCAGCTCAGGTCATGATCCTAGAGCCCTGGGATCAAGTCCTGCATCGGGCTCTCTGCTCAGCAGAGAGCCTGCTTCCTCCTCTCTCTGCCTGCTTCTCTACCTACCTGTGATCTCTCTCTCTCTCTCTGTCAAATAAATAAATAAAAAATCTTAAAAAAAAAAGAAATGATAAACTAATGGTATTTTACTACTGCTAGACTCTCATGGAAAGAATTAATAAAAGATATGTTCTAATAAAAAGAAAAATGAAAGCAGGACAAAAGGGAGACATAGAAAGTAATTATAAACAATGAAGTCAGTAAATCATGTTAAACATGTCAGTAAATCTAAGTATTAACTATAAAAATAATATTAACATTTATTTACATGAATGTTCAAAAACATGCTGGGCCTGTTCCAGATAACAGTAATATTGAGGATAGAAAGAAAATAGTAAATTTTGGAAGAAAGTTCAAGCATGCTAAAGTCCTCCTTCATAGAGGGGTCTAGGGGGCTTTTAGATTTTGCTAAAAAAACTATAAAACTAAATATTGCACTGAAAAGCTAAGGTTTACATTAAAGGATAGAAATAAAAAAAAGGTACAGTGTCCTAAGCTCTAAAATAAATGAATAGGCTCAGAAAATAACTTGACTGGGGTGCCTGGGTAGCTCAGTTGATTAAGCGTCTGCCTTCGGCCCAGGTCATGATCTCAGGGTTCTGGGATCGAGCCCCACACTGGACTCCTTGTTCAGTGGGGAGTCTGCGTCTCCCTCTCCCTCTGCCTCTTGCCTCTCTCCTTGACTTGTACTCCCTCTAATATATAAATTAAATCTTAAAAATAAATAAATAAATAAAATAACTTGATCAATCTAACAGAAGGCATGAAAGGAGAAAAAGCAAAGCAAAGAAAGAAAGAGTAGAAAACCCAAATTAAATTAGTACAAAGGAATATGTTTATGGTAGGAGTTTAAAAATATAAGGAAGACAAAAAAATGAAGAATATATCTTATTTTACCATTTAGATGTGAGTATAATCAACATTTCCTTCTAGTTCCTTCTCTGTGTACATATATAAATATTTTTTGAAAAACATACAATATAGTACATATACAATTAGCAACACACTTCTCTCAGCCATCACAAATATATTTTTATGAGTAAACATGAGAATACATAATAGAAGTTTCACGGCTACATAGTACACCTTTAAACAGTGCTCTTTCATCAGAAAATTGAGCTGGCTTCCAATTTTTACATTATCAACACTGCCATAATAATAAATATTTACCCATATCCATCAAGAAGAGTTTATTCTGCCAAGATACTCTTTTAGATGCAAATGTATTTTATAAACTAAACACAAACAGGTCAGAGGTTCGGATTTTGGCTATTAAGTAAATTTGACAGTTTACTCATTAATTGGGCTACAATTTCTTATGTAATTTTGATTCCAACCATCTAGACTGAGTTTGAGCAATTCCAATCACTATCCCAAGCACCCTAACTCTGAAAAATACCAGGTCTTGGATGATGATACTTAATGTACCTCACGGTTTCCCAAAGGTTCTTTTTTTTTTTTTTT